>VYXH01008091.1:56305-88428 GCA_013397275.1 Burhinus bistriatus
GGTAAGGGCTGGTGGCGAATCTGCGGGACGCCAAGGTGGTCCAGGCGCGGGGCGCGGCCCCGCCGTTACCGGGAAGGAGGCGCCGCCTCGCCCGGCGAGGTGGGAGGGGTGTGTTACCGGTGCTCCCGAGGCACCGTGCGGGCTGGGCTGCCTCAGACTCGCAGTCTCCGGCACTGGGCTCGTCCCCTTCGCCCCGCGACAGCAAAGGGAAGGCGCGGGCGGTTTCCCGCCTTCGCGTTCCTGTCAGCACTTTCCGCAGGGAGCCTCGCCTGCTTCCCGCCCTTCTCCCCGCTGGGCAGCCCCGGCCGCAAGTTGCCGCTGTGCCCGTCGCGGCCGGGCCGGCAGGAGCGGCAGCGCTGTCTCCCGGTGGCGAATCTGCGGCGGCGAACGAGCAGGCCGGGTGCGGCCGTGGCGCCTCGCGCCTGTGGCCGTTTGGCGCCTTTTTCCCCTCAGAGAGAGCCCTGAGGCGCTCGGGAGGCGTCGGGAAAAGTGCCGCAGTGCGGTGTCCGGGCCTGGATAAATCCCATAAAGGCAGGCGATAAAGGGAGGTGGACTGGCCTGGCAGCGATGGGGAAGCCTTGGGCTGCGTAAAGTGTGCAAGGCGGTGCTGAAACGATGGTTTGGCAACGGCGTCTCTTCGAAGAGAGGCTGAGGCGGCGCTTGCCGTGCGTGAGGATGGCCGGGGAGATGGCGGCGTGCTGGTGGAAGGGCGCGCACAGCAGGGCCCGGGGGCAGCGGGACAGCTTGTGGAGTGGCATGAGGGAAGGCTGGTCGTACGGCCGACGGGGAAGGCCCGAGGTTATAGATCTGCGTAGATTATAATTTTGAACAACATCAGACTGACCGACTCAAACGCTCTATCACAGCGGATTATGAATTACACAGTAGACTGGGAGCAGTAGAATTGAATAGTTTCTTGCAGAAATTTGTGAAGGTATCACACACGGAGGTAAAAAGCTGGCAAATACAAGACACGGTACGCGATACGGCTCTTGAGTGTCTGAGGGAGATGAAGAATTTCAGACCTCAGCATTCAGCGTAGGAGTCTTTTACACAGTCAAAACTGTTAAAGTGACAGAATTAAAGATGAAAACTTAAAGTTTGGCATTGAAATGCTGTCTCATGGCTAATAAGATAAATTCTTAGACATCCCTAAAGGACGTTTTTGGTGGATCTGGTGAACGTGGCAGCTGAAGGAAAGCCAGATGATACCTAACCTGAAAGGATGGTAAGAGGTGAAAAGAAGAAAAACTAACTGAATATGGTACCAGGTTGCTGCAAGTTAGGCCCATTTCTTCTTGATGCCTACAGTTTGTCTGTCCCAGTTTGCTTTTGTTCTCAAATAAGCACATTTTTATGAACAAGTAAAGAAACAAGAACTCTGCCCTCATCTGCTTACAATGTGGTTATTTGTAGCCACAATGGAAGTTTATTAACATGCAGCAGAATAATCTGTGACTTCAGTCTGATAATTAAACGAAAGTAAGAATTGAAAAGATTCCTCAGTCAGCCAGCCAAATATGCCTCTGTTTAGTCTACCAGTATCACCTGGGCAGAACATTTGTAAAGAGAAGGTGAGAAAATACTTGTTAAGAGGTGGTTTTGACTGCTTCGTGCATTCATCTCTGGTTTATTAATAAGTTTTGTTGATAGTGTTGAAATGTATTTAATATTGATAATGTTAAATTCTAAATTTGCACAGCTTATTGAAATATTTATTATGGTGTACATTCACTCATACTTGCCATGCTACTAGTTCTGAATCGTATTGTTTTCAAAGCCAGCAATGTATTGCTTACTCTGTTTTATGGGGATTTTTTTACTTTGCTTTTTGCCTAATTTCCATGTTGTGATAGTGAAGGATTTAGCCTGTATACACTGCTTAATATACTGTATGATATAAGTAGTTTTACTGCATCGTACTAAGCAGGGGGCTCTAAATAGTTGGCTCTTAAACAACTTTTAACTAGCAACAGTTTCGTAAGCTTTGTTATGAGGACATGTATTAATTTGAGAGTAGGCTGAGACAATGAACCTCATTTTTACATCAGACATCTGCAAGTATTAGATGGCAGTAGCTCAGCTGGTCTGAATTTAGTTAGCAGCACAGAAGTGAAGAATTCTTTGCCATATTATCAGGCTTCAGTGTTAATTTTTTTTCCTTTAATTCAGCTTTAAAGTGACCTAAAATCAGGGCGAGGTGTTAACTGTGAATACTCCTTTTTCCTATGCCCATGTGGGGTTCATGCTGACACCAGTGGACGTTCAAGTAAACTCTTTACATTTGAAGAGATAGAATTTGTGAATAATGCAAAAGATAGATATGTACTGGAAGGGGAGAAAATGTAGTTAAAACCAGGATACACACGCTTGAACCAGGTCTAGAGTAGGAGCAATTCTTAATGCAGCTAATGAAGTCAGTGTCAGGTAGTCCCGTAAGAAGAGAATAGCCTTGGACAGGCAAGAGTGGGCTGCCTGCAGAATGTCGTGTATTAACAAAAATGGCTATTAAAATGCAATCTCTCTTTTTTTTTTTCTTCCCCCCCCCTTAGAACATCAGGTTTCGTGATCATAAAACTATAACTGACTTTATGCCAGTTGTTTCAAACTTTGAACAGAAGCTGTGTGTTTCATGAGCAGTTTGAGTCCGGTGTTAAACAATGGCAACTTCTGTGGGTGGAATAAATTTCTCATCACAGGACAGCTCAGGATGAACTTGTGCTGTCATTGGGGTCAGGGAGATGGCTTCAGATGTGAGGTCAGGCCATTATATGGGTGAAATAACATACATGAATAAGGTCAACGTTTTTTTTCTAGTTACTTAGTATCCCAGATAATGTTACTATAGAGACACAGTAATTTTGCTCTTCTAAAATAATATGGAGGTTGTATTGCAAGGTGAAATCAGGTATGTGTTCTGTACTATGCTGGACAGGGTTTCTGCCATTAGGGAAAAAAAAAATCTAGAGTTATACTAGGGAAGATAGTAGCCCAAGAAGTACTGTAGGTCAGAGAATGTGCCGAACAACCCCTGGTTAAAGAAAAAAACGTGTCTGTGAGTAAGATTATTCCATTATTGTTTACTGTAGAGATGGCAGTACCTTCCATGTATTTGTATAGTATATTTATATGCCTGTGCAAGCTCTTCCTGTGTGAGGAAGTCTGCCCAACCAGTTTTAAAGTTAGATGTATTAAGGTAAGTTTCTCTTACATATTTGCCTGCTATTTATCTTTGCCTGCCAGCTTATCTTTTAGAGTGTAAACTGTGTATGCCAGATGTTGTCTTCTGTTCTTTGTTGTGCACGACTCAGAACAAAAGACTTTAGAGCTGGTTAGGGTTAATGGATTTACCAGGAAAAGAGTAATTTTTGTAGCAGGTGGACATTCACCTTAGGTGTTGTGATAAAGATTCTTAGGGAATTTGTATCTTTCTAGTTGTAGAGGAGAGCTTAGAAAACACTTGATTGCAGCACTACAGATTTTCTTATCTACAACTTTTATTTTCTGTTTCTCTGTTACTTCTTTCCTTTTAAGGTATACACATTAAAACTCACAAAATATGCATAGGCAAACTCAATTTTAATACTTCTTTTATTATAGTACTATCATTTACTTTGGTAAATTTGTATCCCTGTTTAAAGTGCCTTAAAGCAATTAAAACTTAGTTTAAATTCAAGTATTGTAAAATGTACAGAGTATAAGCACAAAAAAAGCTGCATAGTGAAAATGCTAGAGCAGGCTAATACATTCAGGATGCCAAATACTCAAGTATTAACAATACCAGACCAGTACTAAGGTTAATAATAATTAGCCAGCTTCACACAGTAGATACAGAACTGTGGGCAGTATAAATGCATTGTTCTTACCATTAACAAAAGATAGAAGCATAACTTAACAGTGAAAGAATTTGTAGTATCAGTTTTTGTAACACATGCCATAAGCAGTAAGGCAAATACTGACACTTAATCTTTTACATGCTGCTGTGAATCCAGCAAAATACTGTATGTGTTTTTTCTAGATTCTGAACCCCTGCAATCCCAGTGATTTCGCTGAGAGTTTGTGACGTCCACGCCTCTTAAAAATCCTCATAAACAATCATTCTTATCTTAATACAATTTTGTTGGAAATGTTGTTTGAAATTTGTCTCGCAATGTTATAAACAAGTATGTCTGAGTTTGTATTTCTGTTTTTTTCTCTGTACAGATGCAAGATCATCTACTGTACTTTGTATTTGCCCATAGCTACTTTGAATAGTAGTGGGGGATACTTAATGGGTATGGCAGAATTTTACTTTGAATACGTAGCCCTTATTTTGTCCATTTAATTTGAAGCTATAATAGTTGTACCCTGTCATAATAGTGACTTGTTACGTGTACTAGGTCAAGAGCATAACTCACCTCTAAGATTTGTCAGAAGAGGAATTTGTTGAAGATATTTTAATTTACATTGTTATAATACACAAAATTAATTAAATACCAGCATTAAAATGATTGGTTGACTCCTTACATTTGAACAATTAAAGGGTATAATTTTACTTGCTACAGCTAAGAAAATTGTAGTACAGATAGGTGTGGACAAATAAGAGAATGATTGATTATCAGTGGAAATTACTGCTTCAGAATCAATAGAACAATATGGCTAAAACATTATTCATTTGTAATAATACTTTTAAAAAATGGGAAAGACATTTTTGCTCAGGTGTTGCCTAAAAAAAATTTTAAAAATACCAGCCGCTTTAAAGAGAAAATTTTTTGTTATTAGTTCATGTAATTCATGAGCATCTTTGTATGTAATTTTTGTTGTTATAAAGTGTTATTTTAAAATATTTTTCAAGAATTATGACAGTTGTGATACAAATTAGTACAAGGATTCATCAGTCATTATGTGTATGCAATATTGAATAATTAAGAGAATGAAATATGCAGTTTGCATTTCCAGAAAGAGAAAACAAGTTCTCTTTTACAAAAGCAGAATATGCCAGAGTATAAAGTTATAGTTTAGTTTTTTAATATTTGGCAAAATTCTACAAAAAAACCAACAGTAATGAGAAAATTAAAGGACTGCACCCAGAGTATAAAACTAGGAGAAGTTAAGATTCCAAGAAACCTAACTCCCTTGCTCTTCTCCCTTTCTTTTAAGACTTGTGTGTGTTTTTTGTATTAATCAAAGTACTTAGTAAGATTTTGTAGTTGTAGGAAGATAGGAGGCCGTGTAAGTCCATCTACAGTTTATTTCCAGAGCCTGTTGGAGATGAACTTTGGGTTAATTTGCTGTAGGTTAAGGTTTGATAGAAGGAATACTGCAAGATCTCCTCATTACCAGCCTGACTTCGATGTCAGGAAGAGTTTTCTTTTTAGTGTGTAAATATCCTTCATCTGTTGCTGCTAGGTGGAGATCAAAGCGCAATGAAACTGATTTTTTCCTTAAGCGAGGATTGTCCTTAAAGAAAGAACCTTCCCATTCTTTGATGACTTCATCCACTTTTTCTGTCCTGAAACAATAAAGCAAATGTATTTATGATCCTTCAGACAACATGAAATATCTACCTTCAGGACTGCTTTTAAAATATAGAGAGAAATTCCATGATGACATGTCAAGTTATTTTAGATGGGTACTGAGATACTAGAATTTCCTTTTTTGTCACAGGTTCATTCTCCAGAAAAGCTAAATAAAGGGTGTGGGTTCATTATATTCTTGGTTTTGTACTTTTAAGTAGACATGGATACAAAACCACCACTCCAAACACAGCAGGCAGTTTGTTTCCAAGGAGAAAGTTTGGAATTCAAGCTCAAAAACTTTGCAAGAAACCTCTGTACTATAGTGGGCAGGACTGAATTCCTGCGTCTGAAAACCTTCAGAATAGGGAGGAGAAAAATCTAGTTCAGATCCAAACCTCAGAATGTAGAGCTACAGTAAATTAAAAAAAGAAAAAAGGGGCAGAGGTAAAATACAGAAAATTGAAAACCCAGCTGATGCAATCATATTTAGGCACCCAAATCCTATTAATTTAATCCTCTAAGTGTGTGTCAACATCCAGGTCTAAAAGTCCAGCTCTGGGGGCCTTACTCAGGTAGAGTAAACTTCACCCAGCCAAGTAGCCTGGTGTAGATCTGCCAGACTGTGTGAGATGAACAAAGCTCATGTATGAAAATAAGCTCCAGGTATGGAATGTGTATGGTGGACCGTATGATGGCATTAATTTTTAATCCTAATTTCTACATATTTTCAACAGCTGATTACAGTTAGGTATCAGTGACGTGGTACACTGCAGTTTGTTTTAAATGTAAAGCTAAATGCCAGTCTACAAAAGAGCTTGAAGAGCAGCAGGGAAAAAGAAAAAAAAAAAAGAATGAGGCAATCCAATACTATTAAAGTAATTTAAGGTGAATAATACATACTAACAGACTTTCACATGCCCACTTAGAAGCCAAGCTCTCTCTTCTCTGTATAGTAATTGGTGAAATGTAGGAGATTCCAAATAGCAAGTTAGGGCAGCCAAGCCTGAATTTGTGTGCATAAATATGCCCCAGAGGGACTTCGCAAACATTGTATGGGCTCTTTTGCTTTCAGCCTTAATGAATTATTCATAGTTTCATTCTTGACAGAAGTAGAAATTACAAATCAGAAGCATCATCATGATATTGTTAGCTTATGAAGTAAATGCTAATAAAAAGAACTTTAAAAATTAATTCATTGTTAAAACATACCATTCAATATAACTTGAAGAACTATCATTGTTATTCTGGAGCTTCTTGGCTCTATGGGAATGATATAACAGATACTAAATAAAGGAAAACTTAGAGCTACTGAAGTGTAATGCCCAGCATTTACTTTCAATTGTTATTTTGCTAAATTCATGTTTATCTTACTGTACAGTGCCATGAGCTTCAGTGCTTTCCTTCATAATATTTCCATCTAGGATTGCTTGTTTTGTCATCAGTTCCACCTTCTCTGTTTCATGCTTCTTTACACCATCTGTAAAAGAAAATGCAGGTATACTAGGCATGCAGAAGAGTAAGGTCAGGACACAGGACCTAAAGCTATTTTTCCTCCTCCTGTATTGGAAGAACGTCCCTTCGTAATATCCAGTAATTTGTCAGTAGTTAGGAACCTCCTTTAGGGCCATAATTCCCTAAGGGGAAAGTGTCTAAAAACTCACCTGAAGGCAGTGTAAAGGCAATCTTACTAGTGGTAGGCTTTTTGTCATCCTTCTGGTCAGGTACAGTGCAACGAAACCTGCAAAAAAAATTATTACAGACATGTAATAATATTGAATTACTTCAGTCAAAAACTTTTCTTATAAGCAGCTATGAAAAATTTAAAAATATGACAACCATGAGAAGTTCTGGTTAATTGTAGTAACTATTTGTTAGGATTTCTCATTCAGAGTATAGAACTGAAGAAAGTTACTGAAAATGCCTGTGTAATTTTGGACAGTTTTTAGTCTGTTGTGTGCCAGGAACAGTTATTTAATTTTATTAATACTGAATTGTGTGTGTTTTCACAGAGTTAGAAGCATTAAATCTGAAAGTGACTCCCCTGTCTGGATTCTTCTTATGCAGATGTGTGAGGTTCTTGGGCTGAAATCCTCCATTTTCTGTAGAAAGGATTGAGGGAGGCAACGTTCCACTGAAAGATTTTAGAATTGGATGCCTGGTTTTGTTAAGATACCAGTGCTGAGTGCAAGATGTGATATTTTGCCTTTCTCTTATCATCCTTGTTGTTTATGTTTGTATAGCTGCCTCTCTCTTGTCTACGTTTCAAAATACTGATGTTTGTGTACCAGGGAACTGAAGAGTTATGGCCAAGGCAAAATGTCGCTGGAAGGCATTTTCTTAAATAGCGTCCTAACGTGTAGACCCTCCCAAATGTGTGCCTTAACACACTTGGAATGATACTGAGTAGTAGGAGCTCCATGTGCAAATGGCCATCTGCCGTGTGATGGGAACTCCTCTCCCAGAACTTCACGCCTGTGGACTTGCTTCTGCAATGGTCTGAGACAAACCGAGCCCGTGCCAAGCATCTGATGGGATACAAAGTCTACATCAATGTGCAGCGCCTTGAGTGAGGATGCAGTAAGCGTGCTGTTATCTGCAATGTATCACGGAGATATCTGAGCTCCAGGAAGTGCGGAATCAGTGAAGTTAAGTTAAAATGAAACCACTTCTAAGGATTTTATACTGTAATTTTTAGCGATTGGTTCATGTATTTACAATCCTGCTGATTATTGCAATGAGAAGTTCTGCAATGGAAGATAAATTGGAGCACTTTTTCTCTAAACAAGTACCTGTTCTCTTCTTGCTCAAGCAGACTGCGATATGTTGCTATCTCCTCCTCCAGTTTCATCCTCGTGTTCAGGAGGATTTCATGCTCTTGAAGCTGTTTCTCAATACCTCTTCTCACGTCCAGCAGCTCTTTCTCTAAGCACTCAATCTCAGCTTCTAAATTTTGTAGTTGCATGTGGTACTGCTGCTCGGTGGCACGCAATGAACGTTCCAAACCCTTTTCCTGTGAAATTTAACTCATATTTTAAGGTTTGGAAAGTATATGTGTAGAGATGTTATACGTACTTTTCATTAACAATCTGTGTATTTTTACATCAGTTCTTTTAAGAATAATCTTTAGGAGTGGGAGTAAAGCTTTCAAGATAATACTTTTGCTAAGAAATTTTCCAGTAAGATTTGTAATAATTTAAGATAGGATAAAAAAAGTAGCCTTCTGTTGTACCAGCAATCCACTACCATTGAGTTTATAGATCTCTGTTTTACTTGTATGGTTAAAATGATATCCAGCTCAGTACTGTATGAAAACTGAGTAGTCCGTGTGCGTTTGTAGCTTGTCTATATTACTGAATTCAGTAAATTGCTGACATATTTTATCATGAATGAATGGATAAATTGGGTCCACACATTCAAAAACAGTTATAAACCTGACATGAATTGGTTTGGCAGAATACCTGGGAACTTGATGAGGGAGTATCATGCACATATATGTTTGGTAGGCGTGAACACATGAAAACGTGTATATTGAATGGCAGATCCTGAATCGAAACATAGGATACTCTATAATGTAAGCAAATGACTGCGTTATTGCTTGTTGATTAGTGCTGTGTGACAAGCTGAAAATCCACCACAAAGCTATGCATTTCTCTGTGTGTTGTACTTCAGCTGTATAGTGGATGTGATCATTACATAAACTGAATTGTGGAGTAGTTTACATCAAGAAAAAGATTTATTTTTTCCAAGAGATTTCAAGTTTCATTTTATGATGCTTACCACAGCGTGGAGAGATTCAATTTCGATCTGCATATGGTGCCACTGCCGTCTCGCTTCACAGAGTTCTGCTCTGGCTGCCTTTAATGCTTCTGCATCTTTGTCCATTCTTTTAATCGTAGCTTCTTCTAGCTACAGAGGATATAAAAAAAGATAAGACTATTTAAAAAATACTCAAAAAATGAAAATCAAATAGATACATAAAAATCTCTAGTTGGGTTTTTTTTGAGTCATATAAATTTGTTAAAGCTAACAGCGAAGAGTTAATGTTTTATGTACCATGTAGATGGGAAGGCCTTATCCGGCTGTGTTTGATGGGAAGTAGTTTGCCACATCTTTATCCCTAATGTATTGTAGAGGAATTCCCGTAAAAATGGACCAGTTGTATTTAGGCCTTACTCACCTCTGAAGTAAATGGGCTTAACTTCATGGAAATTAGAGGAATTGCAGTCAGTTCAAGCTTCCAGGTTTGAATAAGATTCTTTGCTGTTAATGTATTTTTGATTTCTAAGAACAGCTTTGTAGAGAGTGGTTGCATGAATGTGTCACAACTGACAATTGCTGTAATTATGTTTTTGCCTGATCTAGTCATGGACTAGATTTCAGATTGTCATTTGAGAGCAAGTACCTTCATTCATTTAAATATGAATAGCATCTTCATCCAAATACGACTTTTCCTTGTCCTCTAAGGACAGGTTATTTAAGATTTACCTATCACAGGAAGGGTAAAATTGGCATGTTCTCTGCATACATGCTGTCACCCATGTTAAAAGTGACAATTCAGAAGTGCCTATTCTAAGCTTAATCCTGATCTAAAATATTAGTTGAGATAATTGGACATCCTTAAGGCTGAATCTTATTCTCAGGAAAAAAAATAAATAGTCAAACAAGCACTGTGTTGTGTTTGCAAGAAAATGTGGGGTTTTGCTTTTTAAAAATCCTATTAAAAGTAGGTTTTTAAAGCCAATCGTGAGCCTGTGTGGGCTCATCTTTGGTTTAGATAGTATGTTCATGCATTTAACTTCCAGAATGATTGTTTTGCTTATGAAAATTATTTTTCATTTTTGATTCTGAGTTTTACTGCATGTGCTGAAGGTGCCATAAGTACTTGAAACAATACATGCTCTTTTGCATATTTTACTGCTTTATGTAGGTTCTTATGATGCCATCAACTCTAAGGAGATAGACTCTTTAACTCAGGTCTTATGAAGCAAGTAAAATAAGTTCCTTGTTTTTGCCCTGTAACATACTGACCTACTGTAATTTTACCATGCCATCCTTTTGGTGAAAAATCTAGATTTGGCTAATCCATGAGTGAACACTCAGTATTCTTTGCTTATCCTTTTTTGCCTGGGTACTGCAGAATTTATGTGACAAGATTATATCGATACACATTGTCTGCTTTGTGCCAAACACAAATATAAACTTGTGGCTTAACTCTCTGGTTTATAGCTGCTGCGTGTCACTGGATTACTGTGCAGATCAGCCAGATTGCAGCAGTAGTCTGGCCTGTGGTTAAAAAAACCCTCCAGAATTTCTGCAATACCTAAGTAGTACAACAGGGTGATATGATTGCTAATTTTGACCCTGAATTTCTTGACATTTGATGGCTGAAAATTGTTTTGCCATTTTATTTCAAAGTTCAGTTGGGTTTTAGAGATGTTTTGTATGTAAATCTATAATAGTAGCATTGTGTGTTGATAACATTTAATCAATCTGTATGACTGAACAGATTGTATTTGCTGAAGAGTATGACATAGTTTTTACTGTGAACAATATAAACTAGTCCTGAAAAGGTACCGTTTTCTTTAATATAGGTGCTAAAAATGATGAAGCTTTCTGTATATAGATGGATTCTTTACATTGCCTTTGATTTCCAAGATTCTCTTTTCCTCTGGGATAACTAAATGGTGCTAAAGGTTACCATGTTACAGCATATGTCATCATTTTTTTAAATCACAACAATATCACTGTTGCAGGTACAGAAAAACATCCAGATGAATTACACAGCATTCTTTTAGTGTGAATTTCATACCCTAAACAAAATCTATTTCTGTATCTTCTAATTCACATCTTACTGCAGTAAAATCAAAATCCCTTCCCCAATAATACGCTACATTGAAAAGGAAATACTGTACCTCATAGAGGCTGAGGGAGGAATTGTATAGACAGGGCTTGTCTCCTTACTCTGGAAGGTGTATGTCTGTATGAAGTCATTACCTGGGTCCTTGCTGAGATGATGGTCTTTATCTGATTTCTGGTGATGAGCGTTTCATACTTTGCCCTGATCTCATTGAGGAGCTGAGCCAGTTCCATTCTCCTCCCATCCTCCACCTTGGCCCGCCGAGCCTTATTGATAGGATGAGCCGGCTGGTGCAGTGCGAGCAGCGAGAGCAGAACCTGCCGCCTGGTTTTAAAGCTGCAGAGCTTCATTTCTGAGGAAGCACTGGAAGGCCAGAGGCTTCCCATCGTTTCGAAAAGCAAGTTTAATAAAGCAACGATCTGTCACTTTTGCAGCGATTAAAATAACGGATACCTAAATTATGCGCTGAAATGAATATATACAATGTCTCTATGTTTTTGTTACACTATAAATGTGGTTTCTTGTAACCTCAAAAATGTGAGCTTAAGAGATACAGGGCAAAGGACAAAATTACAGGTGCACAGCATGAGAGTGCAATCGCAGAGGGGAAGTGCAGCTGTGTTGGTGGCAGTGCTGCCGGAATGCGCTGTCACCAGGCACTGTGCAGCACTGGTGCACAGTTTAGGGATGTTACAGAATTTCCATCCTTGAAGGTTTTAAAGACTCATTGAGGCAGTCTTGGGTGTCTGACCTGAACTAGTGTTGATGACTGCCCCACTTTGAAAAAGAGCTGGGCTCCTGGACATCCTCTCGCCCAATGTTTTGATGTTTCTATGGGCAGGAACCCAAAAGAGGGAGAGGAACCAGCACTACTAGGGGTGAAGAATGCTTGTGCACCTTGTGGCGAGGGGTTCAGCTCCCCTTCTGCAGAGTGCAAAGTTCTGGTGAATTAATACTTCAAACATAGCTAAGTGCCATGAGAAAAAGTGTCTGGTTTGTCTCTGGAGGTGTTTACAGTACCTCTGCCATGTGTCTGTGTGTTCTGTTCACAGAATATCAGCCATGTAAGATTCTTGCACCTTTCCTGACATCTGCCAGGGAGGTAGAAAATATGGGTTGTCTGCTGTGCTGTGTTTTCTGCAAATAACTTTTCGTTTCCTGGCTCACTGTAGCTACTGTATGATCCCAATGATCTTGTCTGCTAAGAACAGCTGTTGCCTATTTTTCAAAGTTTTTTCAGTAATGGGCAATACCAGATACTTAGTAAAAAAAAAAATCTGGTTTCAGTAAAAAATAAAAATCCTCTAAGTTGAATGCATTTTTAGGCTCCAAATAAGAATATACATCAGTAAAATGAGAAAAAAGGCAGTGAACTTTTACAAGACGCTCATCTTTTTAGAAGTCAAAGTGTTATACCACTTAAAAGTCTCCTTGTATGCGTAAGGCTTCCTTGTTCTTGGCTCTGTCTGCTGGCACATGTAAAAGGATCCTGTGTTCTGAGTTTATTTTTCTTAGCTGCCTGTTTTTCAGCTGACCTGGACTGAGATGAGAATGTTTTGTTGTCCACTATCTTTTCTACAAGTGTCTTAATTATTCTAGTTTTATGTAGTTTTAAAACCAAAATATTGATAGTGTTTTTCACTGATGGTATGAGAACAGTTACGTAATAAAAACATTAGGAATCCATCAAACAAGCATAAGGTGATATACCTTAGGACAGTATAAGCATTAATAGGAAGAGCCTATGTATTTAAGCAAATAAGAACTTGAAATGTAATTTAAAATCTTCCTTTTTCTGTGCATTGCAATACTGGTTGTTTACAGTTTGCTTTCAGTTCCCTGGGACTCAGAATGTTTTCTGTTTACATCAGGCAAAGTCAAGGCTGTCTAGCGTCCAGAAATGAATCCTGAAATGTTTAAGTTTGAAATACAATATAGAGGTCTGCAGGGATATTGGATTTGGTCCCAGAAACCAAACTTTATGCACAGCAAGTATCTATGGATGAATCTGCATATTACCAGGAGCTAAACATTTGCCAGTTGATACAATTTTTAAAAAGAAATTTGCACTAATGCTTTCTTTTTCTGCCTTTGTTTCAGGTGTAAAGGGAACATCTGGCTACAAGGTCTCTGAAGGCTAAAGGTAGGTAGGTGTAAGCAATTATATCTTTACTAGGATTTATGTAACTGAATTCTAGCTACTTTCAATGTTCAAATTTTATTACAGGTGTTAGATTTTAGTTAACTTTATAGCTCAGATACTGTGCATCAATTATTCGGCTTCTGTGATACAGTATGCTAATGCTATAGTAATTGTAAACTGCTCTGGTTTACCATTGTTGCTTTCTCGCAAGACAATAGCTAGAGTAGTTTCTAGATTTTACCTACATCAAAACTGCACCCAAGGCAATTCTGAGTCGTCTTTTAGATCACAATGTTAAATTCAGGATTAATGTGTATGTAGGTAAACTACATGATTATTCAGTGGAAATCTACATTGAATGATGTAGGGAATAATGATTTCACAACAATCATAGTTGCAGTCCTTGAGGTATGTACATTACTTCATATTTCTTTGTATACAATTATTCTGAACGTATATATGCTTTTGGAAGAAGAAGGCAAAAGAGACATATTTTTCTCTTCAAAATGGAGATGCTGTCAGTAATGGGGAAGATGGTATGCTTTCAGTTTTTTCACATATGAGAAAAAAATTATCGATAGGGAAGATGATGAATGCTGTCCTGTCTTAGGAAGAGAAAAAGTTTCCTTCCGTCTATAATCTTAAAATTTCTGTATAATGGCACACTTGGTAATCATAACCAGCTACATAAACAACCTCAATTTGTCTATTTCTGATATAATTATTTTAATTTATATTGTAATTATTTTAATTAAAAATGTAGTCTGCAACAGTAAAAAATATTATTGAAATACATCGCATGTAGTAAGATTCTTTTAATTTATTTATTATCACTGCTTTTAAAGGGGGAAAAAAGAGGTACACTTGTGTTCCATGCTTTTAGAAAAGAAATTATTTCCTTAAGATGTTGAAGATGGTGCATTTACTCAAGAGATTTTCAAGTTCTTCCCTCTTTGTACTGGCATATATAGAAGATTCTTCTATTTCATTTCTTTGTGTGATTTATCACAGTGCTTTTTCTTTAACTGCCTGGATTTGAGATGTTGCGATTCTACCATGCTGATTTACCCCTTTTATTTACCCTGGTTTTTATTTGTTCCAAGCAGGAAGCAGAAAAAATGCTAGTAGTGGGTTTTACAAAAGGCAGAATGGAAGCACAGTATGAAATCTGCGCTCCCATTAAAATTTTCATTTGGGTCAGGTGTTCGAGGGATGTGATAGAATGTGCAGAAAGTTTGTATTCTAGAAACACAGTAATATACATGTAAGAGGTCACAGTAACTCCCTTGTCTTATCTGAGAATCACACAAAAACCATTAACATTTTGGCTCAAGAACAAAGGCTTAGGTGTGAACTGTAAGGGGTTCATAATTTTGTTCTGGATGAGATTCCTTTAAATAGTTCATTTGAGTTGGTCATCCGGAAGCCAAATTCAGGATTCGCAAGCCCATCTTGTGCTCCCACCAGGTGGCACTCCGGGCCGTGGGACGCCGCTGCGTGGCTGGGCTGCTGCCTGCTCCAGAACCTGCCCACGATAGTTGCAGTCTCTGCAAGATGTTCTGTTTGCACAACCTTCTTTCTTAAATTGATAGCTTTAAATTATAGATTATCAAGTATTCCTTTAATCCCACATTTAAACAGTTGGATTTTTTTTAACATGGACGTGTTCTAGCATTGGATTAATTTCTTGAAATTAATGGGGAATACTATACCACACGTGTAGTATATGGTAAAGCAAGATACCCAACAAAATGGCAAATAATGATCTGGAGCAGCAGTCCAAAATTAAGAATAAAGGGAGACTGATATCTTAAAGCTTGTTGAGTCCTTTTTATTAATCAAGAAAACTGGGAAATGAGGTTAGAATTGCAAAATTATTTTATCTATTAATTACTAAAAATTATGAAAAAGCATATCTGATTAAATGCCTAATGTGTGCACCATGTTTCTAGCTATTGAACAAAGAACTGATGATTTGTTTAAAGAACACCATGAATATGATACACGTAATACCAATAGACTGAAGCAGAAAATATATTGCATGACTGCTAAGAATGAAAATGCAGGATTTGTTTTATGTAAAAGAATCTTAGTAAAAAGCCAATCTGTTTTTATCACTTCATACAAAAGAACAAAATTATTTATCCATTTTGGCTTTGGAAGAAACGTGGAGTGAACCGATCCTTTGCAGTATCAGATTGTGCCTTATATCTTCTCTTCAACTTCCTTAACATGGGATGCAACAACTTTTCCATCTACCACTTCTTCGACAATTGTCTTGATCTTTCTAGTTTTGGTAGGATCTAAACATCATAAACAAAACAAATAAATATTTATTAAAGTGTTAAAAATTATAAAACAGAGCAGTATGCGTACATGAACAATTACATCTTTCCTTTCAAATTGGCTTCTTCTTGTGATGAACTCTAGGATGTAGTTAAACAGAGTAGCATGTAATATTTTATTTATAAGAATGACTTTAGAAACAAAGCTTTATTCATTCAAGTTCTGCCTACCCTGAGAAGAATCCAGTGATTGTGTTTGTGATTTGGACCCTGTCAAGGACGAGCTTTCAAATGTAACTCCCTGTCCTGCGCTCCTAGAAGTGAATCAGAGACATGCAATATTGCAGAATGTTTGTCAGGATCAGGAGAAATTGGATTATTTTAAATGCTGAGCAGAGTGTTTCATTCTCCTCAGATAGAGTCTGTCTGTATTATTTCAGAATCACGGTGCATGCCTTATGGTCTTTTGGTGAATGTATCACTTGTTTTTACCTCTTTTTTCCTGGAAAGGATATTGCTACAGAAAATAAAAAAAAAGGAGATATTTTATGTAAATTAGTTACTTACACAAACTCGCCATCCAGCAAGCGACGATAGGTTTCAATCTCCATTTCCAGACGAGTCTTGATGTCTAGAAGTTGTTGATACTCTGCATTCTGGCGCTCCATATCAGCCCTGACCTGAAACAGCTGAGACTCCAGATTCCCAATCTGAAGTTGCATTTGTGAAAGCTGAGCACAGTAACCTCCTTCCGTTTCTGCTAATGTGTCTTCAAGGGATTTTTTCTGTGCGAGAAGGATATTACATAATCTCCGATTGAGGAAAAAAATTCTTTACAAAGACAAAACCAACTGAGATAGTTTAATGGGAGTAAGTACAGCCTCATTACTTAGAGATTTTTATTTTTTTTCTTGAAATACCAGTTTGAAAACCAGCCTTTGCTGCTTCACTCAATGTGAACATAAAAGTTCATCTGCTTTATAACATCCTACTTGCAATCCAATTATATATATTACTGCTATTTAGGAACTAAAAGAGTGCAGGATTTAATAGGAAATAGATGCAAATCTTAAATCCTGTAGAATGGTATAAGATATAACAACATTTTTGATGTTGGAAATTTTACTCTGACTAGGTAGCAGCTTCCTTAGAACATACCATGGCAAGCTGAGATTGTAGTTCAATTTCCAGGCTCTGGAGAGTCCGTTTTAAATCGGTGATCTCACTCTTTCCTGACTGAAGCTGCTCAGTATTGGTGGAGATTTCCCTTTTCAGCTCCCCACTCTGGAATGACAAGGAAGAATGAAGTTTAATTTTACTGTTACAAGTATTTAATGCATTTTTACGTGCATTTTGCTTAATTTGCTATCTCTGGTTGTTACTTTTTCATTGAACCATGCTTCAGCCTCTTTACGATTTTGCTCGGCAATGACTTCATACTGTCCCCTCATATCATTCAAAAGCTTGGTCAGGTCAGTTCCTGGAGCAGCATCCATTTCAACGCTGACTTGGCCGACTGCACTGCTTTGGATACCTTGAAGCTCCTGGAGAGATTTAAAATAAAGTTACTGTTAATAAAAGGCAAAATAGTTCTACCAAAAACATATATAGAGAAATATATGTGATATAAATTCTGTTTCAACAAGAATCCATAGCTTGTGTGCATATTTCTTTCACTCTTCCATTTAGTAAAGTCAAAAAAGAAAGCAAACAAAACAAATAATGAAACCAAGGAACTCCTACTGGCATAAATAAGGGAATAATTTGATATTTCACAATTCCATCTGCCTTGTTACGAATTTACAAAGAAAAAAACCCCCACCTCTTCATGATTCTTCTTGAGATAAGCCAGTTCTTCATTCAGGCTTTCAATCTGCATCTCCAGATCTGCTCTTGTCAAGGTCAGCTCATCAAGAACTCTGCGCAGACCATTGATGTCAGCTTCCACGCTCTGATGAAGAGCCACTTCATTCTCATATCTGTAAAGAAAATAATTATGATTTTTTTAATGTGGTTAATGAGGTCAAATGCAAACTATTACTATATACTTATATAGCTTTTACTATGAAATCTTAATACATACAATTATTCCAATAGTATTTAATAATGATGTGAAACGAAAGAGATTTTTATATACAATTGATTTTTTTTTTCCTTAAAATATTAGTAAGAGTTTTTGTAATATTAAGATATACTTACTTCAGTCTGAAATCATCAGCAGCCAGTCGGGCATTATCAATCTGCAAAATGATTCTTGCGTTGTCGATAGTTGCATTAATGATCTGGAAAACAAACAATGTTCAGGGAATAATTTTATGGCTAAATGGTTTTGCAGCTCCATGAAGATATTTACATAACTGTAATCCTAAATATGATTATAAAATAAGATGTAATTTGTTAGACTCTTGTATAATTTACTATGAAAATATATAGGACAGATTTTCAGCTTCTGGAAATCGGCATGCTTCACTTAATGGTAGAATACCAGTTTGCATTCTATGACTAAATAGTTTATAATCTCTGAAGACCTTGCCAGGTGGTCTATTTCAGGAATTGAATTTGTGATATAACAAATATGAAACTTATCAAAATTTAAAGTTTGTAATCTCTAAGAGTTCGTAGAACTGGATTCCATCACTGCCTTCTCCTTTATTCTAATTAGACCAAGTCACACAACATTGTGTGACAGAGCTACAGAACTGCTGTTAATATACAAGAAGAATTCCACACATGATACCAATGCAATGCGGCGGAGGTTATTACAAGCATTGGTACTGTAGAATAAATTTACTCTTGGTTTCTGAAAGGAATTTGTTATTTTTATCCAAAATATTATGAGGTGAATTACAAATGTAAAGATATATTAAGTACATTGCCTTGCTACCTTGTTTCGAAGATCTTCAATTATAGGATAATATTTACTGTAGTCATTCCCAGGTCCAGGGATACCAGCTCCAGGGCCGTTTTTCTCATACCACTCGCGGATTTTGTGCTCCAACTCAGTATTGGCATCCTCCAGAGATCGTACTTTGTCCAGATAAGCAGCCAGACGATCATTGAGGTTCTGCATAGTTTCTTTTTTTGAGCCAGAAAGAAGGCCACCATCCCCAGCAGCAGCAGTGCCAAAAACACCGCCAAAACCAGGTCCTGAGCCACTACCAAAGCCACCTCCAAAACCAGTGCCTGAGCTGCTCCCAAAACCACTTCCTAAACCTCCACCAAAACCACCGCCTAAGCCACTTCCATAGCTACCACCTAAACCACTACCAAAGCCTCCAGCAAAGCCACTACTTAAGCTGCTCCCAAAAGCCCCACTGAAGCCAGGGCCTGAACCAAGCATAGAAGCAGCACCAAAACCTCCACCAGAACCACCACCAAACCCAAATCCACTGCCACCAAAGCCTCCTCCACCGCTAGAACTAGACATTCTCAGAGATCCGCCGCCAAGCCCGCTCCGAGAAGAGAGTTGTCGGGATCCAGCACTTGTGCGCACAGAAAGGGCCATGGTGCTCGAGGTGCCCTGGTCTGTTTTGCTAAGCACACAACACAGAGCAAGGCAGAGCAGAGAACAGTTTAACCTTTATATAGAGAGGGCAGTTGGGTGTTTCAGTGGTAGTCCCCACCTCCTAGGAAGATCTTGAATTCTTTCTCTCTCTCGTTTGGAGGGAAGTCGGTTTGGTATGTCCTGACCAAACTAAATGATATGTGCCAATCTAAATTGCCAATGGGAGTGGAAATCTGGTGCCCTCCAGGTATTTGCTGTATGAGGGGAAATGGGTGGAGAAGAGCTAAGACATCGTGGTAATGTTTTGCCATGTGCAATGGAGCACAAAAAATTCTTTTCGCATTTAAATCCTTCCTAGATAATTTTTTTGTCATTACATATCCATTTCTTTCTTGGTTTGGGGCTATTATTATAAAAGTATGCTTAAGTCAGTGTAATGATCCCTTTCATATCATACTGCCCAGTGTGCACAT
Source organism: Burhinus bistriatus (assembly GCA_013397275.1). Classification (NCBI taxonomy): domain Eukaryota; kingdom Metazoa; phylum Chordata; class Aves; order Charadriiformes; family Burhinidae; genus Burhinus; species Burhinus bistriatus. The sequence continues at coordinate 76,067 of VYXH01008091.1, forward strand.
CAAAAATATGTTTATTTTCATAATACTTTTCTGGCATGAACCTCTGCCAGATTAGCACACTCTGTATGTCTAATAAGAAGTAAGAAACGTGATCAGCAAAAGTGTATGAAGAGGCACATGGACATTCAGTGATCTGCAGGTTGATTGTTAATTTGAAAACATAAGTATACTTGATTATACTGAATATAATTTGTAATTGTGTTTTCTGCCCTAAGCCTTTCATCACTGAAATATCTCTGTGTAATATGCATAGCCTATACCAATTTTTTATCCTTTTGAGTTGAAAATGAACCATTTTTTCTTCTAAATGGTTTGCTATTATCTCAATAAGGAAAATAATTTCTGTATATTTTGCTTTTCATAATCTAAATCTAAAGATCAAATATAGCTCTTCTAGGTTACAGGTTTAGGCATGGAAACCTTTCAAAACCAATATATTTTTCTTTTGAAGTTATTTTTGGTAAACAGAAAATTGTTTTTGCTTTGTCCTGGCGTACTTATATCATTGGATTTGTCAACTCAAATGTATTAATTTTTAATTTATCTACATCCAGGAGCAGGGGTGCTTTTTTGGACAGAAATGTATTATGAGCAGTAGATCAAAGGTTTAAGTAAAGCATTTATGTAGAAAAGAATTGATAGCCTAGTGTCAGTGACTCATGATTGTGAAAGCAAAGGATTATTTTCTTTGGCAGCTGTTTATGTACAGTAAATAACACATTGGACAGGTGAGATTTCAAAAGGAAGAGTTTTTTGTGTTTATGTTGTCAAGAGGAAAATGTAGACTCCTTGGACTGAAGATCTGGGTGTGGCATAGGAGACGTGCTGTATGGGAAAGGGTGTGTGCAGTTATTGCCAGAGAAAGGTTTAATAGAAAAGGTGGTCTTTTTATTTCTGAACTGAAAGGCGAAATATATTCTTATTGATAAAATATCTTTGCTTGCTATAGCTTTGCTTGCTGGTGATATAAACATTCAGAGAGAGTGAAAAAAATAAACAGGCTTCTTCAATTTCACATTTTAATTTATTATGAAATGAAAATTGATACTTCTTATTTATTTGAAAATAATTTTTTACTGAAGTGAAGCTGCATTACATTTGAATGGTAGTTCAAGTTCAGAAAAGGTGCACTGAATCAACATTTTAATGTGTTTTTAAAAACAAATCTACTCTAAATGTGCTAGTAAGTAAGAGAAAAAATAGATTGCTAAACTTTGAATTGCAATTAAATTAACGTATTCAATAGCGAGTGTATAATCTGTATCTGGTAAATTCTTTCTTGTAAAGTTTTGATGAGGTGTCCATCAAGGTTTCAGAAATAGCAGCTTTCTTCTAAAAACATTTCTTTTATTAATATGTTGAAAGTGTGAGAAAACTTAAGGCACCAGTTGTTGACGTAAACTGTCTGAAGAAATGAAGAAAAAATTCTCATAGTGCTTTCAGAAGAGTCCACTACCATCAAGAGCTTGTTAAGTACATAAGCAGATTTTGTCCCATGTCTTCATCTAATGATTTTCACCACCTTAGTGCTTTGAAACTTCAACAGTAAACAGTGCTTAAGTATTTTTATAAATTTAATTTCTTTTAAAAGCTATAGTAAATTCATGCTATAAGTCATTTGACTTTCCAATTTTTACTGAACAAGTTTTTTAATATAATTTTAAGACTGATGTAAGTAAAAACTAAAACTTTCATTTTTATTTGTCTTGGAAACAGTTGTAGATTTATAACAGACTGATTTGGGTTTTTGTTTTCATCAAGCTATTTAGTCACTATGTAAGTAAACCCAAAATCTTGTACTTTGTAACTTACTGATTTTTATTAATACCCCCTCCGCCCCCCAAAAAAAGAAAAAGATTGTTTGAGATTTCATAGTTTGGCATTTTTCAACCCGTCTGGGTTTTAGGGAGAAGATTAGATTCTTTATAAAGTTTAATCTTTTAATTTTGGCGTCAGCTCCAAGAAGCTCAGAGGCCATCTCCTCTCTGCTGGTGCCATTTACAGCTTCTCTTCAACCTCTTTGATCTCAGAGGAGACAACCTTGCCGTCAACCACCTCTTCAACGATTGTCTTGATCTTCTTAACTTTACTTGATTCTGGTAATGAAATCGAACAGTGAATTAATTAAATTAAACGTATATTGACAGAATAATATTACTCTAGTACTAGCAGCGATTCCACAAATGAGAAAATGGATAAAGGCATCTTTTCAGTGCACAGTTACTGTGAAGTAAACTTTTGGGGTATACAGGATATGGTTTCTTTTCCTTTGAACAACTTATATGTTACCCATAATACTATAGTGGACATTATGTTGAATACCTCTTTATCCCTCCTGATATTTTTGCTTCAGTTTAGCACAAACTTGTAGACCTAAAACCTAGGAATAGTCTTACACTGAAATGGATATTTTTGCTGTTAAACTAGGTACTTTATTTAGGAGCCTAGTCTCCCTGTGTAGTCAGTGGAGAGAAGCAGATGCTTCTGAAGTACTCCAGAGGGTAATTCAATAATTCTCTGTCATTCTCTTGGCTTTTTGAGGCATCTGTGGTTTTACTTTGGGCACCTGAATTACATACATAAAACCAGGCTTTGTATGATCTCTATAGGTTGTCTGTTAATACAGTTGATTGCTTTCTTGATGTAAGATTCCACTGGTTGATTATTTGCCCTGAAACTGTGTCGTTTTATGTTAGGCTACTTCGTTCCGCAACATTTCAACAGGCAGCTGTAAAAAATAAGAAAGGGTGACATACCTTTTTCAAGCTCTGCTGCAGATGCCTCCAACTGGAAATGTCTGTTCAAATTATAAATTAAAAAAGTATAAACATATGGCGCCTAACATATTGAAGAAAAATCCTTGTACATTTGGTCAAGACAGCTGATGTCCATTCATCAAGACATTTAACCATGTGTTTGAATGAGTTTTCTCTGTTAAAAGTAAAACTCGCTAAGCATAAGCTATAGGTGAAATTAATCTGCAGACTTGTTCCTGCAATGCTATGACTTCAGCTCATGCAGTTATTTCTTGGGGGGAAATACCACTGTCTGCTTGCCCCGCGTTTGTAGGTCTCTGCTCTTTTCACTACAGAATATGGGATACTGGACTATCTGAACATTTAGTGTCAGCTCCCTTGTACCTTTTCAAATTTTAAAGTAGCTTGGCTACTAGTGACACAGGTAGAGCAGAACGTAATCCAGCTCAGGCTGCAAAACTTGCCATGGGCTGCAAGAGAAGGTCAATATGCTCTTGCTGAGTGTCTGCTCTCCTGTGACTAGGGGCTGCGGTGTCTAAACCGGGTTAAAAAAAAAAATCTAGCCTGGCTTAGCCCAGGCCTGCAGAAGGTACAGTCATTGCAGTTATGGACAAGTCGGTCCAAAATTGAATTACTGATGCTTATGGCATGTGAACATCTGTGCAGCCACTCAGCTCACAGAGCATAAGAGTATATACCGATGCAGAGGCTGAGACAGACAAACTCAACTGACTTCCACAGCAGCCTCTGAAACCCTGTGTGAACTGCATCTTGCTCTGAACGTTCAGTCGAGAACTGGGCAACAGACTTCCCCTCTCAACCAGTTGGAAAGTGGCAGTTTACACTTTCACCTTCCATGAACATAGACAGTATTTGCAATGTTGTTTGCTGTCATACGAAACTAAACCGACAAGCAAAGTGGGTGTATTTCCTCACCCGCTGTCCTCTCCTTCCAGCAGACGGCGGTACGTGGCGATCTCCATTTCCAAGCGAGTCTTGATATCCAGCAATATACTGTACTCATTATTCTGACCCTCCATTTCAGCTCGGAGTTGCCTCAGTTGAGCCTCTAAATTGGCAACTGCTTCCTGTATTTGGGTTAGCTGATAATTGTAACGTGCTTCAGTTTCAGCCAGAGTGTCTTCTAAAGACTTTTTCTACAGCCGGTGAAAAGAACAGGGATGTGTTATTCAAGAGGATTGTTTTTTATGTTAAAATAGCATTTTGATTGAAAAGCCTCTGAGTTTCTTTATTTATGCATTTAACTGTCTACTAAACACAGTCCTTATTTCAAGTACTCATTATTTACCATGTTAAGATGGGACTGTAATTCTAGCTCCAGACCCTGAAAGATCTGTCTCCGGTCGGTGATCTCCCTCCTTTGGGCTTGCAGCTGTTCAACGTTGATTGCTACTTCCTGGTTCAGTTGTTCTGTCTGAAATGCAGAAATGGAAGGACTGTATACTGCAAGGAGGCATGACTGAGGTTCTTGCTAATGTTTAAGTAATTGACCTTACCTGCATTTCAAATTGTTCTTTGGCTTCTTGACGGTTCTTTTCTGCCATTTCTTCATATTGCTTCCTCATGTTTTCCATAATAGTTGCAAGATCGATACTTGGAGCAGCATCCACCTCTACATTAACTGAGCCGCCCACCTGTTTGCGCAGTCGGTCAACGTCCTACGGCAAGGAGGATTGTATTAGAATCATAGCGTCACAGAATGGTTAGGGTTGGAAGGGACCTTAAAGATCATCTAGTTCCAACCCCCCTGCCGTGGGCAGGGACACTTTCCACTAGACCAGGTTGCTCAAAGCCCCTTCCAACCTCACCTTGAAAGGTTAGCATCAGCTATGGAGAACTTTCAATCCTGAATAGTGGAAGCAAATTCAAAATCTACAGGCAATGAAGTAATTCTTAAATAGCACCTCAGGGCAAGACAACTTAATCACCTTGCAAATACTGTTTAGTGTACCTCATGTTAGAACATTTTACTTACTTTGTAGCAATAAGTGCTATATCATAGATAAACATATAAAAAGATGATTTCCTCAGGACCAGATCTATGGAATGAATGCAGAAGTCATGGTTCCCATTTGTATGCTTTTGTGGGGTAGCAACTTCTAAACCACAAATTATTCTTAAAGAAAACCTTCACTCCATAGTTTCCGGAGCTGTTCAGGCTTTGATGCCTAATACCTTGGATGTCAGTCAGTGCCACACGCAGTTACACTGCTTCCAGAAAAGATACAAATGCTTCAGTCCTGCACGGCTAGGCTGGCTATTTTTCGAGGTTGGATTTTTCTAATACAGTGCTTAAAGAATCTATTTTCTGCAATGTGACAGGAATTTACACTTTCAAAGTTGATTGTAAGAGGAAAGTTTGGGCATATGCCATAATTGAGATTTTGTTAACAGTCATTTTGAATTTAGGATTTCAGTTTGCGCCTTTACTTGAAAAGGGGAAATAAACAATGGTTGTGTAACATTCTTACCTTTATAGGTCTTTGAAACGATAAATGTAGTGCTAAGGGTGAGTTTCAGTTTGAGCTCACACTCCTAGAACATACCGAGTACATGTATGTGACTTGTAACATGTATGTAACGAGTAACTTGTAGGTATGTCTGCATGAGCCAGAGCTCCTGTTACAACCAGTAGAGACCAGAGAGTGTCCCAGCTAACCAGCCAGTAGGTGTTTGCTCTGCAGTGAGCTGAATCGCTCTCAAGGCTGTGTCTATTTTATTGACTGCCTCTCAGTTGATTATAATAGAACCATAGGCACATTCATATAGATAATATATGAGTAGGTACCTAAATTTTGATGTGCTGATCTGGAGCTGAATCCCACTATAAGCGTAACATTCTTTCTGATTAACCATGAAGACTTCATTATTCCTAGTGAGTCTGAGTTTATGTATGCTACTTAAAAAAAATCTCTCCCTGACAGTGTTTGGCTGCTCTCACCTCCTCGTGGTTCTTCTTAAGAAAAGCTAGTTCTTCGTTCACACTTTCAATCTGTGATTCCAAATCAGATTTTGTCAAAGTCAAGTCGTCACGAACTCGGAGCAGTCCGTTAATGTCACTCTCGACACTTTGCCTGAGCAGGTATTCGTTCTCATACCTGTAAAATAAGGCTTTTTTTTGTCATCGTGAAAATGCAGCCATTTGATATAAATGTTAGAATTGATAACTACTACAGCCTTAGTTGTAAAATTTTTCTTTTTATTCAACTTTACATTAGAAAGTGTTACTTCTCAGCTTTGATACTAATAACTAGAAGATTTCATGAATAAGGGGAGCATGAAAGAGAATTTATGAAATGATCATGGAACTTACTTCAGTCTAAAATCATCAGCAGCCAGTTTGGCATTGTCAATCTGCAGGACAAGCCTTGCGTTTTCCAACTGTGCAGCAGCAATCTAAAAAGGAATGGTTGAAAAGCAATAAATCTTTGCACATAAATGCACACTTGATCCATTTCTGGAAATTAATACTGCATGTGGGCTTCATCTTGCTTAACTTTAGCTGTCCATTAGTCATCTCGGTTTAAGCTAAGTTCCTTTTGAAGTGCATAGAAGGAATTAGGGTTTTCCAAAAGGCAAATTATCCTGTCATAAAATACGTATATAACTGTTCTCTGGAAGGGATCTGCTTTTAAAGGATGGGAAATAGAACTGGTGAAAAATAAGAAGGGAAAGATTTAAGGAAGTTCACTGGAAGCATAATTTGACAAATCTGTCAGCTGATTGCTGTGGGAATATTTTATTATTTTTAGTGGTAATTTACTATTTCAAGTAGTGATTATTATTTTTTCTGAGCATTTGGCATTCTTTTCTAAAAAAACACTTTGAAATCCACAGATGCTAAACTATTTAAATATGTAAATTACCATCAGTATTTTCACTAATTAAAATTACCTAAGGGAAGTAGAATAGAATTAATTAATTTTGATTCAAAGATTTTTCATGTATGGGATTACTTACATCTGCAGACCTATATCTAGTATAACAAATTATGTAAAATCTGTCACTAATTCATATCTGATCAAAATAAAGCATTTATTTTTCTTAGCTGGGAAAATTGCAATTTGGAAAAGTACATTTTCGACAATAGATTATTATCTATCTCCCCAATAATTGCAATTCATATATTTAGAGATGGTTGTATGATATCTTACCTTATTTTGGAGATCTTCAATTGTTTTAAAGTATGAGCTATAGTCGTGCCTTATGTCTGTGGTGTTCTTCTCATACCACTCCTTGATCTGCTTTTCAATCAGGGAGTTTGCCTTTTCTAGAGAACGCACCCTCTCCAGATACGAAGCCAAACGGTCATTTAGATTTTGCATAGTTGATTTTTCATTGCCAGTGAGCAGCACATCGTTACCAGTAATATTGAGCTGGAAGTTCCCACCGAAGGCTTGTCCATAGCTGGAGCTGCTAGATATGCGGGTGCCATAGCCACCAGCTCCCCCATAGACACTGGGTGCCTGAATCTTTTGGATGGCTATTTTCCTGGAGGTTAAACCACTGACACTGGGTGAAGTAGGTTGGAAGCGGGTGCTTGTACCCCACTGAGAGCTTCGGCTAGAGAACGCCATTTGTGGTGTTCGTCTTCTGAAACTAAACAGCTAAATCTACACAGAGAGCAGCTGAAGTGAAGAGCAGTGTGTGCTCTGTAAACCTTTATACTGTGTTTCAAAGAGGAAGCACAATAGTTACAAACCCCACCTCTGTTGACACATAATGTAACTGGTGTCAGCACAAATAGCACACAGCTTATTGCCCCCCGCCCCCGTATAATGTAAAGGGGTTTTCATCTGTTCATCTGTGTTTGAGAGAAACTCCCCGGGTCATTTGGCTTGCTTTGTTATTATTTTGAATAAAAGATAAAACACAAATAAACTGTTGAATCATTTATAACAGTATACCTGCAGCCATAATCTCTATAGTCCTTTTGAACGGACAAGTAGATTCTTACCCCCATGTGCAGTGTATGAAATTAAAATGAGTTGGCTATACGTGACAAGAGACTTAAAATATTTATATTTGCAGTCAAGTTTTATTTCTGTTGAGTAAGCAATACTTTGGGCCTCAGGACAGTCTAGAACAGTGAATAAATTATTAGAAAGGAGGCATCTGTAACTACCATGTTATTTCATTTTATAGTAAGCACAAAACAATATTCATACTGGAATTGGAAAGTGAAGGTTGTAATTAGCTTGCATTGAATATGCATTCATTTAGTGTTAGAAAACTGTTACAAGTTGCGCTGGCTTTCAAGATAGTTGGAATTAAGCAGCAAGAGTATTGCTTTGTCCATAAATAAATTAATAGAATCAAGAATGTTGGAAATCTTCATTGCCCACTTTATTTCATGTACGAGACGCTGAGGTCGATGGAGTGATGGGAGGCGTTGAGATCAAGCTTCCAGCATAACTAGCTTCCAGCCCTCCTGTGTGCCTGAAGTTAAAGCAAAACAAGTATCCCTCCTGCCTGGTCAATATTCTAGACAAAGAGACTACCAGCTAACAAGTTTCACTGCTGGGCGTTCTGTCACAAACCTGGGTGCTATGTTCATGAACAGGAAGTCAGCTGCCTTTTTTCAGCACGTGAAGAAACCCAACAATCCTACTTCTAATCATACTGAGGTTCCTAAACTGACTATAGTGTATACTTTTGATACAGAAAATGTAGAGATAAAATGGAAAGCAAGGGAAGAAGCTGATTGCTGGGGGGGGGGGGTTAGTGCTGCAGGAAAGCATGTGGCAGGTACGCATTGGGACAGTATGTAGGTGTAGTTCCTTGGGGCACTGCACTGCCAGTACTTTAGTGTATTATTAATGTACAGCTAGTCAGGTAGAACAATTAACACATATTGCCTGTATTAGTGAAAACAGCTGGTGTACATACTGATCTTCAGCCTTGGGGCAAGGAAGTTGATGTTAAGAGTTAAGCTGTCATACTTAGCTATTCTGAAAATATGCATCTTCCAAACCAAAGTGGTCAGCGTTCAGGGCAGAACTTTTTTGCAGGAGGATGCTGTGAATTGTCTTTGGACATTGAACTTCTTTGGGTGTAACCGATAATGAAAAACTTTTATTAGAGTTGAAACCAAAGTACACTAGCCATATCATTTGGACTGTCACCATAGAAACTCAAGGTGGGTCATCTTTTTGTTCATTAAAAATATTCAGACTGAGTAAGAATTGATCATGGTAGCAGGCAGAGCTTACACCTTTAAAGCTGCAAGAGGAATACAGCAAGAGATCCTACTACAGTTACATCTCTTGGCTGTATATTTCACTGCCCAGATCTCTGACAGTATTTTATGATAGTCTATTTAAGACTAAACATTCTGCTTTGTCTTCTTCGTATTTATTAAAGTTAGTTCCCATGTTGCCTTGATGGTATTGTTTCTAAACATCACTTGAAGATCCCATTTTTCCTTTTATTGAGGAAATGACAAAGGTTATTTGTAAGCTTTCATGTTTGCCTATAAATGCAACAAGATGTCATCGAAGGTCTAGATTAGCTTTTGTGGATCAAATTCCTAATCTTTGTATTCACAACTATCCCACCTCCCTGTGGAGAAGCAGCTACTTAGTTTACATATCAAAAGCTAATTGCGTGTGTTATTAAATTAATGTCAGGTGTTTGAAATTTACAGAAGCTGGATACTGTTTAGAAATGTAAGAATAATATAAAAATACATTTCAGATTGATAGAGAAATAGAATTCGCTGATACGTAAAAATTTCTAAACTTTTCTCTGACTTCACCTTATACAGTGATCATTGAAGTGGACATCAGGATTAGGTCGGACCTTTGCCTTGTGTTCAGGGTCTGCTACTTTAGGTCAAGCTGAACCTTCAACAATTACTTTTTCTTCCAGAATCCTCTTGCCTATTAAACAAAAGTGTTCAAGGCAGATGCAATTGGAAGCACAGAGCAATAGCGTCATGCAGACCTAGTATGAAAAGACATTGGGCTGAATTTTCTTAGCATTCTTTTTCTTTTCTTCTCCAAATCGTTTACTGACAATTTCTCTGGTCTTACCATTTTATATGTGCTTCTGTTCCAAAAAATAAGCTAACATATTTGCAAGAATATTTACTAAGATCAGGATAGGTATCATTCATACCAGAGGTGGGTTTTGCTTCTGTTTTTTGGTTCAATACAGTTTTTTTCATGGAATATATCTTGAATGGTTGTATAAGTCACTGGAAACTGCAGGAGTGAACACCAAAGACTATATCTATACTAGTAAATGAAACAAAGGCAAGGCCCAGAGACTGGCTCGTCATGGCTCGCATCTACAAAGCTGTACAGCTGTCAGTCAGGAGTGGTCATCAGCCTCCACTACCTCTTGAACTATGCCCAGGTATTATCTGGAAGAATATGGGCTGCCTTATTTTTTATTTTATTTTATTTTATTGGTTGTAACAGTAAGTTATCTAAATAGATGTTGAGCAACCTAAAAATGTATTCTCTGATATCTACAGTTTTGATCAATGTTAAAGATGTGCTGTTAACACTTTGCTGATGTTTTAGTTCAGCAGTGCAGTCTCCAACTCTAGACTCAGTTGAGAATACTCTGTAGAGGACAGTCTGCGGATTCATGCGTAACACTTCCTTTCAGTGACGTGCTCAGTCGGAATGGTCGGTGTGTAGTCATAATAAAACATTCATAGCAACACTAATAAATTTTTTGATTTTATGGAGAAATCTCACCTGTGTGACAGAAGTTTAATGTAAGTTAGAAAGCAATGAAGATAAGTCATGCAGGTTTATGATAACATGTGCATACCATTTGGTATTACTCACCTTTACTAGCCAGTCATGGGTAACCAGTCTTGAGAGTTCAAGAAAAAAAGACACACCCAGCTTTGGTTCTGCATTTACGCTGCCTTTAGGTGGAACACATGCTTTTCTTTTGGCTGACTTAAAGATTTAAATAAAGATGAGTCTCTTAGTTCAGTCTTTAGTGATGATCCATTCTAGGAGTGAAATCCAATGCCTGTTCATTAGTCCCGGTAACCGTGTTGCTGATCTCAGTTTGGATTTTGTGTCATAATAATTTGAATCTGAAAGATCTCTTACAATAAAGTCCTGAAAGGACTTCCGCTGTACAAAATGCATTCAAGGAAGAGGAATTCCTTGTTCAATATTCCAGCCATATTCCAGTATTCAGTATTTCTGTGTCTGAGAAATCCCCCTCCTTCTCTTCTTAACCCAAGAAGTTCCTTCCTGATTTGTGCCATACAACTGGTTTACAATCAAGGGAATAGTTGAGATGAGCTTTCAGAGGAAAATCAGAGTAAATTTTTAATGTAGTGTGAGCTAATGGCAGATTTTACATTAAGATTTTTCTGACTGAGTGAAAAAAAGTACTTAGGACGCCACACTGAAAACAAACTATCTTTGCACTTTTGTTAATGCAAATGCTGCACCCTTGAAGAATGCTCTCTCCAAAGAGTAAAGAAAGATGTTTTGTATTTTGCTGAATGTGATCGGATGAGAGAAAGGTCCAGATGATGTCACTAACTCAAATGGATTCAGTTAAGCCCTGAACATTTGCAGTGAAAATGTTCTTCCTCACATATATTTTTTTTCCTCATTTCCTTCTCCTTTTTATCTTTTGTCCCATGAAAATACCTTAATCATCAAATCACAACAGCTTATTTCTTTCTGCTTTGAGCTTTAGACCAAAGAGGTAAATTTAAAACATTACTTTAAATAGCGTGGTACTTTAAAATTGTCCCAGATCTTGGAGTGCTGCATACGACAATGTGTTGGTTACATCCTTCCCCAACCACAGGTTGAAAATAAAAGTCAAGAGCTGCCTTTCCTGTCTTAGCTGCTCTCCTCGAATAGAATCAGACTTCAGTGCCAACAATAACAGCTCCAGGCCGTACAAATGAACCTTCTCTTTTTTCTTCCTTAAATGTATCATTAATATCAGTTCTAATATAATCTAGAAGACTACCAGGCAGATCTTTTTCCCTTGTAAAAATTATATGCAACTGAGGTGTCAGTGGAATGAGAAAACCAGTAAGCTGGGGAATATTTCAATTTACTGGTTTTCTCAGTTCCATAATGCTGCAGTAGTTCAGTATCCGTAAGAAAATATTACATATTTGTATGATTCAGTAAGCAAATAAAATTTTCGTGGCCCTGTGCAAATATACGCACAGACTGATAGTATGCCATAAAAGATACGTACAAACACACTGCATTGCATGTATTCCTGTTTGTGTAGATTTTTTTTGCTAGCTTTTTAAAAAAAAATCCTTGTGGTTTCAGGGACCTGACTTGCATCACGCTTGGAACCCCAAACCGAGAGAAAAAATAATTTTTTTTCAAGGGTATAATTGCACTCAGCTGTCAGGAGTTGTCTGGGCAGTCGTATGACTGCAGCCTTTTGTTTGGGAACCACTCTGGTAAATCCCCCCTTCAGTACATTCTAGTGGCCACATGGCATCCCCTCTCCCAGTGTCTGTATAACCAGAAACAAACTATAGGTGGCTTGCTTTGTAAAGAGAAGGAACCTGAGATATTGTCCCAGCTTCAAGGTCTCTGTCAGGCAATCGGGTATCAAAAAAAAAAA
>VYXH01008091.1:88460-135610 GCA_013397275.1 Burhinus bistriatus
AAAAAAAAAAAAAAGAGAGACTGAAAACAGGCCAAAAATACATCTCAGTACTCCCCTTGAGAAAGTTGTGCATTTTGAGGAACGTCCATTACACAAGTACTTCGACAGAAATTTCCAGTTAAAAATTATTCACTAGCCTTACTAGTCTCAGAGAAGGCACAGATATCAAAAGGAGTGGGTCCTGCGGTGATGCCTACTCCCAGCAGTCCCATTGCATGCCGTTTGGAGCAGAAGCATGATGTCTATATACCTGTTTGTCACTAGAGGCCACCACATGCCTTCTTTAAAGAGTTACATGTACAACTCTACATATTACTTGCTACAGTGGGAGAATCCATGCTGGAACCTGAACATGGTTAACGAAAGTCACATATTACATAACAAAGTTTAACATATTACCTACTTTTCTGGTCCTATATCCAGAAGAAAAATTTTTTGCATAACTCTTGTGGCCGAATGTTTAAAGTAATATTTATCTTCACAGCCACAAGCTGTAATTACAAGAGTTTAGCATTGTGTATGGCAGTGAGTTTGTAAGCAATGGCAACAAGTATTACCTATCTTTCTAAACCTTGAAAGCTGAATTTTTGAGGGCAGGAATATTCGTTATGCCTTCGAATTATGCCCCTTTCTTTATGACTGATGCTTGCGTATCTTAATTTTTAGACAGCAGTAAACTCTAGACATTAAAGAAAATATTTCTTTGGATTTGTTTTTGGTTTTTTTTCTGCGTAGTAGCAATGTTATTTCCAGTGGAACACATCCATTCACAAGATGTCTTGGTAACTGGCTTGAGACTGTTCTGTGGTGAGAATAACTAAGAAACAGAGCCTGGCCACTGAAATGGCTTCCGAAAATTGATAATTTGCCTAATTAATAAGGAATGAAAAAGTGTTTTTTTTTCTGCACTGGTAGCCTTAAAATTGCAATTTCTGTCTACTTGCAGCAACATTACATATTTTCTTCTTTGCAATTGCCCTGGCAAAAGTTGCTTCTGGTGTACTTGTTTTATGCATTTTATGCTTTAATTTCTTGTCTGCATGATTCAGGGGTGTAGGTCTGAGCCAAAGCTTGTACTTTTTCTCTACAAGTAGCTGAGTATTAACTTCTATCCTGAAGAGGTACTGTATAGTTTGTCAGCTACTTCAGCTTGTTTGTTTCTCCTTCTTTTCCCTGCCTGCTCCAAATAATTATTCCTCTAAATTGAAATACATTTTTCTCAAATTGTATTCCTCATTTTGTTGCTTTCTATAGAGCCTAATAACAGCCTATCAAACTAACTCCTTTTGACTTGTCCTTAGGACGTTGGAAAGCAAAAAAATTTACCCCTGAAGTCTAGACAGTTATTGAAAGTGGCTTTACCACAGCTGATGTTATGATTTTATGCCTTTAAGCTTCTGATGCATATTCAGACTTTCAAAAGGCAAATTAGTATGTCCAGAAGAAGCAGCCATGCACCTGTTTCACCATTAGGTCATGCCTAGTACTATGAGCTTCTATCATACAGGCAGTCCAAACTGTAATATATTGATGCTTATGTTTAATGTGATATTTTTGCAAACAATTCTTTTATGCCACCCGTAGATGCATGGCTCAAGTGGATCATTTCAGTATAGTCATGCAATTAAAAATATCATAAAATATAACTTGAAAAGAAACAAAAAAAATTACTGAGGAAGGAATTATGAGGAACCAATACATAGTAAAAAATTACTTGTGATTTCACAAAGCCAAACGTACATGTAGAGTCAATAATTTAGATGCTTTTGCTGTGTAATTCAGGATGTCGGGAGGATGGGGGGTGCAGGCCTCTCAAGCATTATTCTTTCCTTGCTTCCCTGTTTATAGATCCTTCCCTTTTCTAAATTATTCATACACAGGAACAGGCATCTCCCAGCAAAACTTTAGAAACCTTTATAGGTCAGGGTGTGGACATTGTGAAATGTTTCACCGGCTCTTCTACCTATTCTCTCTGCTTCAATAATAGCATGCAAACAGTGTTTTTAGCAGTGTTATAAATGCTAGATTTTCTTTTCTTCTCTTTCTGAAGTGACTTCATTAATTTTGCATATGTATTAACAAGGCAGGCAGAAAGCAAAAATTTTGCATTCTACAGAAACATCTTGTTCACAAATAAGACAGAAACCTGCCAATGTGTGACCACATCACCAGAAAGAATGTGTGATTAATAGCACAAACCAGTACTGCATTACCTCATTGCAAACTTCTTCCAGAGGATCAACAATTCACTTACCAAAGCTGTGTATTGTCATATACCTTAATAAGTTTTAACAGTTCTACAAGTGAAATGAGCTATGACTCATACACATTCTGGAGTGCATTCAAGTCTGTTATAAATCACGTTGGAGGATTATTTAGTGCAGGACTTCCTTAAATGGCAGGTGAAACTACGAGAAGTGATTTGTGAATGCTGATGGTTTCAGCCTCCTTTTATAGACACTGAGTTCCTGTGTCTTGTTCTTTTGCAAAAGTATTGTTACATCATTCACTTGGGCTTAGAAATGACATTATCTCCTACTGATATTTTTTTGCTATCCTATTCCATTATGGGAAATGAAATATAATAACTTTGAGTGTGTTATTTTTTATAATAGTTCAAATTTTTAAAATTGCAGTTTCTTTGGGCCTGGGTCAGTTATTTCCTTGATGTTGAAACAGCGCTTCTGTGCATATTTAATATGGAAGTAGAATAAATACCAGCTAGCAGAGTTCAATCAGTTTTAATATAATGAATTTCTAAAATAAGTTTTCAAGCAAGACAATGTCATACTCCTGAAGATTTCCTTTCCTACAAGACACTGATCTGAGACTAAAAGAAAGAAGCACGTATGCCATCTCTTTTTTAAAATTTCCCAAATACTACAGAATCACCAAAGACAGCCAGGCATAGTGTTCCGTACAGGACTAATTTTAGTAGGCCTACTGGCACATGTAAATTGAAGAACATCATCAAAGTATGTGCAGGGTCTTGACCAGCGGTGCACACTTGAAATGAATCAATCAAATTATCTCTTCAGTTCGATCAGATACAGAAAAGATTGCTGTAACTAGAGAACGGCTCTTCGCGGAAGTTGTGTTATCTAATAGCTGGGGTAAGTAGAAGCTGTGAAGTGATGAATTCTAATTTAGCCACTATCAGTGACTTTCTTTGCAGCCTTGAGCAAGCGTGTTGTGAGAATATAATGTTAGTACTGCATGCAAGTGGTAAAATTTGGTATCATTATTTGTTATTTAGGGTGCAGACCTGCCCTAAATACATTTAGAAATGCATAGCATATCTACCAGAACACATATTCAGAAATAATGAATAAACACTAGATATAGGGCAACACATGGCCGGTGACACAGTATCATAAGCTATTCAACAAAAAGGAAATCTGCAATTACACATAGCATTCTAAAACCGTGAAAAGTTCTCCAGAAATAAACAATTTTTGCCATAAAATACTTGCTTTCATTTAGAAAACAGACTGTAGTGTAACTAATATTTATATGTTTAAGGACTAATTGGTTTACTTCACTTATTAGAAGACAGCAACTTGAATGGATGTGTTAGAACCATCGTTGTGCGATGATGTTAGTAAATGGAGTGGACGATGAGGTCAGCGTTGTGGCTGTACTGGTCTGACCATTACAGAATGCAATGACACAGTTGTAAGAGAATGTTAAAATTATCAGAGCAGTGGAGTGGAATGGGAATTCTTCTACATCTTAGCCAGTACCATTTGGACCATAACCGAGCGTAACACAGCAATGCAGGGAGTGCATCTCTCACCTCTGTGTGAGAGGACACTAGGAAATGAGTAGAGCCAATGCATTGCTCAAGAATGTGAAATAAGGACAGGTGTGTTCTAAAAAGCACTTCAATGATTCCTTTTTCCTTCTTCTTTCCTTGTAGTTTAGCACAATCAAAACCTAGTGCAAAGCATAGGTACTTCCCTTTGATTTAGAAATAAGGGGATACTTAGAAGTTTTTGTAATTATTTGTATCACGGCAATGTCTGTAAATTTGATAAATAAATCTAGCTTTAAATAACACAGAAAATTGTTCAAGAAAACCTGGGTACATTTTGTCCAGATGCTACAAACACCAGGTCTGGCTTGTTGGATCTGGTAAGCCATAAGGAAGGACATTGTTAATCAGCGAAGAGTTACTAATCCTGTATTACAAGTTTTACCCAATTTAAAGAAACCATTAGGTAATCCATTCAATGCTTTTGGGATCTCTGTGCAACAAGGGTGGAGAGTCGGGGGGGGGTGGTGGTGGTGAAAGGGGAATCATGAACTGGTCCTAACATGCCAGTAAGAAAACATTGTATCATAGAGATGGACTTTGTTTATTTTAAATCTGCATTTTCTTTGAAATTTTCACTTTCTTTTGTGAGCCTAGTTTCAAAGCAAAGCAGGTAACAGGAATCCTTTATGAAAGTCCCTTCTGAGTAGGTATGAAAGAGTACGACGACAATTTCCCTCATGAATATGAGACTGCCCTGAACACACTGTTTTATATGCAGACATTGACTTTGGAATGCAAATCCATACAGACACTCATTATGCTCCATTTTGTCTCTCTTCATTCTGCTTTGCAGTCTTCCTGGTCTAAACAGTCCTAATAATATTTCTCTTTTTCTTGCTCAGTTTTTAGCTTTGCATATCACTGGAAACTCTCCTTTTGCTGTTAGGGTCTCCTGCTGAGTCGATGATTGGGCTGATGTGAGAAAGGGGAAGAAGCTTGGATTTGGCTAAAGAACTTGAGCCTCTCCCCTTACATTAGTATTCATTGCATATACCAGTTTATCCTGACTACAGAATCCATCAACAAAAACAATAAGCATTAATATGAAAGCAAATAACTGAAATGATATTGTGAATTAAATGGGTCACTGAGAAAGAATGAGAGTATTTGGAAAAGTACTTATAATCTTTGAAGGAAAGTGTGTAAAGACAGTTAAAGAAAATTTCTCTAAAGCTGAAGAATAAAGAAATGTTTCTAGGGTGAGTATTTTAGTAAAGTGTACTTTATAACAATCCTACTAATAATGCTGTTTTAAACGGTGACGTTGAAAATTTGTATATAGGGAAGTCTAATAGTTTTGCTTGCGTAAATGTCACCTGTAACCTGTGTCACCTCTTTTCTTCTTTTTGCGTCCTTCCAGTTTTATACCTCCTGAAACAATGAGGCCTTTGCAGTCTTGACCTATGTCAGTAACACTGCTGCTTTGGGCAGAAAAAGCAAAATCAGAAATTCCAACAAGAAGTAATGGAAAAGGATTTATTGGCTACAGTGAGGTATATGATGAGAGACATAAGACCAGAAGAAAAGTTGAGAGATTATTCACTTTAAATTATAGTTAATTTGCAGAGCAATAAATGTATCACAGGTGGAGATTCATGCCCCAGTGAGATGTGCATAATACATATATTACCAGCTCAGCCAGTCATTTTCGTTGAATAGCTTTTCTTTGGCATTTTGATGACTAAAAGCTCTTCAAACTATCAATATCAGCTATACCTAGCTCTGTATGGCACTTTTCATTATTAGGCTGCAAATCGTTTTAGGAGAGAGTTCACTATAGTATCCCAATTTTACACACAGGGAGACCACCATACAGCACGTAGTTGCACAGCAGGGGCTTAGCCTGCTAGGAAAGCCAGGAGTTAGCAGAACTTTTGACTCATGCTTGCTGGTGGATCTCGTTGATGGTGGAGGATACCACCTGCCCATTCACACTGTCATGGACAATTGCTTTGATCTTTCGATTGGTCAGTCCAGCATGTTCTGAAAGAAAAAGAAAGGTTAATTAGACAAGAAGCAGCGCTGAGACAAGATGATGCAGGGAAAGCTTCATTTACAGTAATTTACCAGCTACCTCCTCACCTGATTTATCTTTACATGTTTCCCTTTAAGTCAATACTTATTGTTGCTCTTTGTGAAATGTACTGCCAGAGAATCACCCTGAGAATAATACAGCTACATCCCAGTCAACGCAAATCTAACTTCAGAGCAGATTAGCCTAAATGTCTGTAGGTCATGCTCATGCCAGAATATGAGTTTCCAGACATGCAGATTTTCTGTTTGCTCTCAAGCCCTAACACTGTTTTAGTCACCAAATGGAGTCTCTGTGCCTCCTCATACACCGCGAAAGCTTTAGTCTTGAGTCTGAGCTTTGGACAAGGGGTTTGACTAGCAAAGGTCAGTCTGAAGATAGTCCACGAGTGGCCAGACTCAGCAGAATGTGCTCTGGAGTGCAGCCCTTCACAAGGCTGATGAATCACTGAAATTATTCTCAAATGTGGCCTACATGAGAATTAACTGCCATGCAAACCTGTCATAGTTCATTCCTGTAAGGTTAAAACTATTCTGAGTAAAATTTGATTGGAAATGACAATAATTAAGAGTCACTATAGAGAACAAAATAAGGGACTTTTACCTTTAGCTTTTAATTCAGATTTTCTTGCTATCCTGTAAAGATAATAAAACAGAGAAAAAATAATGATTATACTAATTTCAAGAAGTTATTCATCCCCTTCTTCTCACTGATTCTAAGGAGACCTCATAGCACTATGAGAGGAGATAAAATAAAAATAAATTTTAAAAAATGATGTTTTTCTACCATGAGAATGTCTCCTCTTCAGTAGTCTTAGGTACAGATACTCTCACCTGAAACTGTTCCTGTGTACATTCATTATTGCTTCTACTGTGGACAGTTGCCTGGTTTCTCATATGCTCTGAGTTGCTCAAGTTGATCTCGTTTTGGCTTCTAACAAGTACCCCATGCTTGATGCCATATTGTCCTGCCTCCCTGAGATTTTCAGTTATAAAGGCTGCTAATCTTCCTTTTTCTGATTTTGTATAAATAAGACATACTCTGTATGTAAGATGAGAGAATACAGAATAGAGGCCCAAAGATTTCTGAATGCAGAGATTTCAGGCAAGGCAGAGATGGGGAAACCAAACGACCCATCAGCACAGGGGCATATGGTACAGATTTTGTGTGCCGGTATTTGTAACTGCAGACAGCTGACCAGAAAAGATCTAAACTTGTCTCCAGGCTTCTTTTTGATGTAGAACTTATTTTGAAGATAAGAAATTACTATGAATTTTACTGAAATTAGAATTTTTTCCTATGCTGAGATAGGTATGCTGTGGGAATGTAGTTTTGGGTTTTTTTTAATAAAAAGTTATATTAATTTAGATAATCCAAATTACATGGATACAAGTTTCTCTGTGTACTAAGTGACTCAAGCTTTTTATTATGATCCATCACATTAAAATACCAACCCTTGATGTAGTCTGGAACTCACAAGCTTTGATTAAGCATAAACAAACAAACAATAAATAACCCGAATATGAGAACTCTCTTCTCATCTATTCCAGTCAGGGCAGCTTTGCCTTACCCGTCAGCATTCCCTTCCAGCAGCAGGCGGTAAGTGGAAATTTCCTTCTCCAGGCGGGTTTTGATCCCAAGAAGAACCTTGTATTGGTTATTTTGCTGCTTGATGTCATGACGAACCTGGCTCAGCTCTTCCTCACATTTGGAGATGATCTGCTGCATGTTTTGAAGTGCAACAGCATAGTAATTCCGAGTGTCAGCCAAGGTGTCTTCCAGCATGCGTTTCTGACAGAGCAGATAATACCAATACTATGATTATTAATGTGGTAGATATAATGCAGAAATGCCAGCAAATTTGGTCTCTGGCTAGAAGATTACAAAATTAAGACTGTGGTAATTTAAACACTTATGTGTTTGCATGACTATTCATGTGAAGACAGCAGAATCATGAAGCAGTGTCGTGTGTGCATAACGAGAGGCAAACACTAGGTAATTTATCCCTGCCATATTCTTTCTGCTCAAAAGCTGTGCTCCTGTAACTGTTGACTCCTTTGTGAGTTCTGCATTTACTGTCCAATGTCTCCAAGTCGTGGGTATGTGAGCTTTAACCTGAACAAGAGCTGAATAATATTTTTGAAGATTTCCCATCAACATTTTTCACAGTTCAAATATTTCATGCATTATAATAGCGGTTGTAAATATGAAATTTGTGTTACTATCTGTCTTCTTGGACATTTTTTCTTTTTAGATCAGGGAGTCAGCTATCCCATCTCTTCTTTATTTTCTTCCCATATTTTATTCGGAGACATACCTTTTTCACTTCTTGGTGATGGTTGCTGAATCTATTTTGCATATTCTGGCAAAGTCAAGCATGGTCCAAATTCCAATTTCACTGATACTTTAATAACTATAATGAAGTTATGCTAGGCTATGGATTTAAATGAAGAATTAGTCCATGACAATTTCTGAGAATGTATGAAGTAGCAGTGACCAGCCAGAGATGCCTACATTAGATACCTTACTCATCTGTGCCTGCAGCTCGATGTCCAGGGACTGTAAAGTACGTGTTAGATCCTTGATCTCATTCTCATTGCGCTGTATCTGCTCTGGATTGGGGGTTGCTGCCAGAGACATAGCTGTGCTCTACGGAGCAAAAGCAAGATAAAAACTTACTGATTCTGGCCATTCATGTACAGCAACAGAGATCTTTGAAATGAGCAGAAAATAGCTGTTACCTGTTCTTTGTACCAACTGTCCAGGCTTTGACGATTCTTTTCAATTATGGCTTCATAATCTTCTCTTATTTCTGCTAGAATCTTGGCTAAGTCTTCAGGAGGTGCTGCATTTACTTTGACTTTGACTTTGAAGTCTTGTGATGAGCGATTTGCTTCCATATCCTATTCATGTATTAGCAGAGGAAACAAGCAAACTTGTTTATGAAAAGTGGAAAGTTTTCATTCCTATCTTGTCTTCAATTCCATCCTCTCACAGTACTAAAAAAATTTTTTTCATTATGCTAGGTTAATTTTTATATATTTTCAGTTAACAGTCTTTGGAAAATTTATATATGGATAATACTATGACATGACTTAAACCAGTGACTTATATCTGCTTCTGTGGCAGAACTGTGCTAGAGAACTCAATAAAAAACATGTGAGAAGATCTTTTCATATAATGTTTCTGGAACATATACACTCAATGGAGAAGCACTGACATTTATTAGGAACCCAAAACCTTTGATGAAAATCTAACAGTAATTTCATCTTTCTTACCCTGTATGTTAATATTTATGGAACTATAAGTAAGTTTACAGGAGAGTAATGTAAAAGTTCTATGTAATTGTTAAAGGAATAATTGGATTAAAGCATATAATTACTGTGTAAACAACATAATTACAGGACAAGTCAAGCAGGTATGGTAACATTCCTTTTGGTGTAGCACAATCTTATGTGCTAGGTACCATTTTCAAAAGCGCCCAGGCAAAGCAGCGTTTCAGGGTATGACATCATGGCCTCCAAAATGCCGATCAGCTGGACATACGGATGTCTCTATTGGTTGCTCTGCATCCAAGAACTGTTTTATTATAGCTGTTCAGTAGTATCCTTGGCTATAAGGGGATCAGCCAAAGACACCTTCACCTTCTGCTGTGTAACCCTTGTATTTCTATTCTCCTTTTTAATAATCCAGAGATACTGAGTAGGATGTTTGGTTCTTCACTAGGTACTAACTGAAAACAACATCAGATCAAGCAAACTGAAAACAGCATGTTGTCAAGCAGTGGTATTATATATGTGGGAATAACAGAGACCACTGTGGTATAGCTCTGGAAGAATTCAGAGCAGCATGGTTTTTTGACAATTATTAAGTATTATCTAATTATTTTGCTTAGGATTTTGCAAGAATAAGTAATTTTACTTGACTTCAACAACCATTCTTTTTAATTTTGATCTTTCAAGAATCCAAGGTCTGTTTAGTTCAGTTCAGCCTGCTCTAGGTGACCCTGCTTGAGCTGGGGGCGGGAGGATGTGAGCTCAAGAGGACCCTTCCAACCTCAACCACTCTGTGCTTCTGTGCTTCTGTGAAATGTTATATGCAGAGCTGAGGGGAAAGTCTCTGATGAGTAAAACTCAACAGCAATATTTCCTGTTTGCTTGAAATCTCTGTGTATTTATATCTAAGTATTTCTGAGAACATTTCTGGTGAATATGTAAGTCATTATTAGCTGTGTATGACAGATGGGCAGATGACTAGAAAAGAATCTGGGAGAAGATACAGAAATTTGTTATCCTTTCTGAAATCCCAATTTAATTGGTAAAGTAGTACACAAACTTTGTGCCTCATCTGACTCTCATTGGCTGCTTTAAATATGATTAGGTTCTGAATCATCAATCCCGTTTATAGATTGTGGATCTTACTCAAAGTTAATTATATGGTAGCAAAGATTTGTGTGATAGGATTTTACCAAGTGGAACTTTTTCTACCTCCTCATGGTCTTTCCTCCTGAGGATGTGCTCTTCTCTCAAGCCTTCAATTTCCATTTCGAGATCTGTTGTAATAATGGTCAGGCCATCGAGCTCCTTACGCAAGTTCTCAACATCAAGCTGCACTCCCTGCCTGCGAGACTTCTCTGCCTCATACCTGTATCAGGAAAAAGAAGATAAAGCATGCTTGCTGAGAACAGACTGCTTCTAGCCTCTTGTATAAGTGGTATCAAAGAGAAATAGACTTGCTTAAGTCCTCTATGTAGGGAACTAGGGAGAATAAAAAAACAAGGAAACAAGTTCTGTTTCTAAAATATGTTGAGTATTCTTGAATAGTCTTAAGATGGGTGTCAGTATTGTTTTTCTGTCTTCCTCACAACTCCTGTATGGTATGAAATAATTGTTTTTTCATTGTCCTTTATGCATTTTAATATTCACCAGGTTGTGAACGTTTGAGAATATGATTCTCAAAAATTTGCCAGTAAATATGCGAAAACAGTATCAACCATCAATGCTTTCTGTAGTTTTTCCAAAATGATAACTTTTCAGTCCTTCAGAAAACAGGAAAAATGTAATGGAAGCCAGTTATTAACATTCCTCTCTACCCTCTTGCAGTTTGCCATCTGTAGTGAGCCAAGGTCAGAAAGACAGTGCCATATCTTCCCTTGGTCATATGAAGCACTTTTGCTCCTCAGAATCTCTCCATTTTTTGTGGGCGCTATTGATGTTTCTACATTCAATCCATCAGATTCATTCTATGATTCCAGTCTCTCCAAGTAGTTCCACTGTTTCCTTTTTATGACACTACTGAATGATAAAGAAAGAAGGCAAGGCTAGGTAAGGCCTACAGTGTTCAGGGTCTTTAAGTTTGTTATAATATTACCAAAAGCTGAGCTATTTTTTTAATAGCTGATTGTCATCTGTTGAAAAGAAGACAAATCTTCATGATTCGTAAGAAGTCTGACTTACAGAAATGTAAATTCCTTTCCTTTGCAAAGATCTGCCTGGAAGTTTTCTGTCCAAACATTTTGGCTTTTTAATTGGTCTGAGAACTATCTTTCAACAAAGTACTGAAAAGTCAAACTGTGCACTGGGAGCCAAGGAAGCACTGGCCCAGTTACTGTGCAAAACTTAGGAAACGCCAAAGCAGAAGATACTGAAGGACGGGTATTTCCTGTGGAGCTGGACAGCAGAGGTGGTTAAGTACAGGAAATAGATTTGGGCTGGACTGGGGAAGTATAGTGCAGAGAAGGCTTAATTTGTATTCCCAGATGACAGTTTTAAATGCCTTTTGTCACAAGTATCAAGTGTCTGCTGTAAAACCTGCTCTTCAGGACCTGAACTAAGTATCATAAACAGGGTGACTCAAGGTTGTTCGGTAATCATTTGTGGTTTTTACATCCTTTTTATCCTTTTTTTTTTTTTTTTCCTTTCTGTTCTACATTGGTTTTATTTATCAAGTATCACCAGAAAACTTCAGTAAAATCAGTTTTGTATTGGATTATCAAGAAAAAGTAATATTTTCCTTAATCCTCTTTCAAACTTAATCAGGAAACCAAAGAAGAGCTTACTTGAGCCTGAAGTCTTCAGATGCCATGTTAGCATTATCAATTTGTAAAAGGATACTGGCATTGGTGATCTTGCCATCCTCAATCTGGAAAACAGAGAATCCAACAGGAGACTCAGTGTTGCCATATGGTGATGGTGAATAACCTGTGCTGTTTTAGACTCCCTGCTGCTTGTAGGAAGCATCTAAATAGTCGAAGTCCTATGTTAAGGAGAGTACATGAATAAAAAAAGCTTATTTTCCTGATTCACTTAGATGTTTCTGCAGTTTTTGTCCATAATCTTACTTTTCTCTTTGTCTTACTTTTCTGGATATGAAGTAGGAGTCATCATCTTATTCCTGGTCAGGTAGAGGATTAATTATTACACAAACTTCATGGTGTATTACAGAATAACAATCACCATCTTCCTCTCTTTTTTGTGAACTGATTTTGATTCAGTTTAGCATTGCCGGAAAAGCAGCCTTGGTCATCTTTAGGGCAAATTTCAGTAAGAACCATTAAGCTGTGTCTGAGTACAATCAAAATGCTGAAATTAATCATATGCTAAAAAGGAAGCATGTGCAGAAACACCTTGCTGAATCAGTGTTGTGATGCAGAGGCATAACAATGATGGTAGCAGCAACTCATGAGCAGGACCCCTCAAGTCCACCACGTGCTTCAGTCTGGAGTCGCATGGGTTGTCATTTTGAGAACAACACTGGCATCTAATTGTCATGGCCCATTCAATTATTCACCTATAACTGTACTGAATTGTCCAGCAGCATGGAGTGATTAATTCACGTTTCTAATTTTGCTTTGGGATGTTGAAAATTGCCCTAAAAGGTACAGGAGAAAGTGCACCGCATCATTCATTTAGTGTACTCGGCATGCACTGAAAAGACTCGTAAGTCCCTGTTAACATGAAATAGCTTTGAACTATAGATCTGAATATGAAAAGCTCAGTAGTCCATTCAAAATCTTTGAAAGAATTCTAGCAAGAACTCATACATAATTAGCAGGAACTAATAATAGTGGGACGTCAGGTCCTGTTCTAACAAAGAGGAGAGAGAAGCATGGTTGCACTTCCAACAGCTGCCTTCACTCAACACTTACATAGCAAAACAAGGGGCATTATGGCTGCACAGAAATCATTAGCCATTTACAGAGCTTTCAGCACCTTGAAGTAAAACTTCCCACACCTAAATGAATCACAAAGAAACAAGGAAATGACAATATTGTCCTGAAGTGTCAAAAGTTTACCTCTCATAGTGAAAAAGAAGGTGCTTGTGGAATGTTTTAACTAATCTGTTAACAGACTGTACATTCTTGGGCAATTAGCAGCACACCTCAGGTACTGCCCTGGGACATGATCAAGGCCAGCTGAAGAAGTGTAACAATGCCCTGAATGTGTCACTGCCTGGAATTTGTTGTTTGAGAAGAGGCAATTCTTGCATCCATCCTTAGAGAATGGTAAATTTTACTATGGGAGGTAATAAGGCCATGAGAAAGCAACATGAGAGTTCTTCAACTTTGTGCCACTTCATAATCATGCAACACAGCAACACATTTATATAAATGCTTTATGACTCTTTCTGTGCAATCTGAAAGAATAAAGAATACAACAAAGGAGTTACAATTGTCAATGTTTTGCCAACTGCTGTATGATATTGATTGCCGTGCCAGTTAGCAGTGCATTTCAAATGTGGACGTGTATCTGTTTAGTTATACAAATTGCTTCACTACATCCATCGTGAATATGGGTGCATCACTAATATCAATCTGCAAACTTAAAGATAACTTAATTAAGAACTCACATATTATTATATACAAAATACACTCAAATTCCTTCTCAAAACAGATTTTTTTCAAGAAGGCTTCCTGCGCTGACTTCTTCCTCAGCACGTCTTCTGTCCTTTGTCCAACAGCATTGTTCCTGTCTCCTTGAATGCTCTGTAAATCAGTTTGGTTATTTAGTGGTACAAGATGTTTGAATAAGACATTTGCCTGAAGAACTGGTGCTATTTTACTTTGTATCTCGGTTAGAATGGAGTCAGGGTGGAGCAAGACAACTTGCTGCTCCATCTGGCATGTTCATCCAGAATTCAGGTATCCAGGAAAGAGTGTTGTCCAAAAGGCAGGACTCAAATGGTTATACGCCTCCAAGTTCAGAGAGCCAATACATCACAGACTTTCTGGGTTATTGGATATAGGATCCTAAATTTTTTTCTAAATTTCATTTTAGGTGCTAAATTAGTTTCACCTTTTTAATTCATGGTTAATTAATTTAATTATGGTTAATAATCAGATGCTATATTTTCACTCATTTCACTGGCAGTCATGGTGCTAATTGCAATAATTTATAGAGAAAGTAAAAATTCTGGGTTAAATCACTGAATCCTCGCCTGTAAATAACCCTTAATAGCCCTTCCTCCCCAGTATGAGTACCACATTCAGAACCTACTGGCTGAGACAGCCATTAGTCTAACTGGTGCCTGTAGCCAGTGATAGCTGTTTAAGTGGTGAGTGTTAAAAGTAAGTGTTTTGGGTACAACCTATTCAAAAGTGAGAGCTTTAGCCCAATCAGCCTTATGTGTTTAGTCTTACTGTCTTCCTAAATGTTTCTGATTTATTAATTCCAAATCAATGTGAACATATTTATATTCTTGATGAGCAAGTTTTTATCTCTGCATCAGTTAAAAAAAAAAAAAAAAGTGCTCAAGTGATAGTTCTGGAGATGGATGACCTTTCTTTATCCTTAAAACAGAAATAGGTGCTGACAATTCTGGCTCTCCTTACACATTGTCTGTGGTCGGAGTGCCTCATCTTCTGCCTGGAGGCAACACATTTAACAGTGAGCAGGGAATTTGATTAAGTCCCTGGCCTCAATCATCAAAGATGCGGGATAGTACCATTTCCAAGCCCTTTTGAAAAAAAATTTCTCAGGGTCTTGAGAATGCCAAGTAACCATATTATAAAAAGCAGAGGGAAAACTACAACATCGCATTTGGAATAGCTTTGTTTTTTACCTCATATGGCTGTGTAAAGTTAATGACACTGATTAGTCACACAGATGGTTACAGTGCTAAGTATGTTCATTATGAATACAGATTAATATTATGCTTAAATTTGAAGACACGTGAGTTTGGGAGATTGAAAGAGTTATTGTTGAACGTTAATATTAACTACTGGCAGGAACCAGAAATTCTCCTTTTAATTATAGTGAAAACATCCACAAGGAATTTGTCACTGCTGTTTTCTTAATTACAATGAAGTATTTTTCCATCTGATTACATAAGCTCATTGGACCCAAAACTCCTGTAGTTTCATTGTCTGCTACCACAGGAATCAAAGAAATGAAATGCAACAGTATGTGTAAAGGCAGCACACATGAGAGAAGGCAGTCTCTTCAGTTTGCCTGCTTTGTAATTTGCTTGAATACATGTGCAGTCAAAAAGACCAAATTCTGCCAGACATAGTTACTCAAACCACAGTTTCATGTACAGAAACGAACACTTGGCAGCATACAAATCTCTTTATACTATCAGTCTTTGCAGAATCCCCCTTGTCTCCTTCCAGGCTGCCTTTCTTGTAACCCATTCTCCTCCTTGTGAACACAAAGAGTGTTTATGCCCAGGTCCTGTAACCACTTTCGATAATATTTCTAACATTTAAAAGGTTTTATTTAATTTTCTTGAAAGGAACGTCATCAGCATAAATGAGTACCCAGATTCCTTAAAAGAGCATAGAATGACATAGTCACTTATAGCTCTAACTTACCTGTCTTTGCATGTCAGTGACGTTTTGCTCGTATTGGTTGAAGTCATGCCTCTTTCCATGAGACTTTGTCTCGTGCCACTCTAGGATGCAGCTTTCCAGCTGAGCGTTAGCTGCTTCTAAGGAGCGGACCTTGTCCAGATAGGCAGCCAAACGGTCATTCAGGTTTTGCATAGTCTGTTTCTCATTCCCACCCAGGAAGATGCTTTCCCCATGGTGCTCACCGAAGCCTCCCCAAGGTGCCCCTCCTCCAGTAGCCAGCCAGAGGGGTCTGGCAGAGGAGAAAGAGGGATGTGTGCTGCTGGCACCACCATCTGCACTTGAAGGTCTGTAAGAAGTTCCTTGCTGGGCCAAACCACACCCTGAACTACTCCTGAGGGACCCAGAAAAAATCTGAAAAGGGCCTTGGCTGGTACTCATGTTTAGCTCTGTTGTGAATCTATCCCAACGTTTGACTGACTAGCACTGAGCAGCTTCTTAGCCTTCCCTAAGCAGCTTTATGCCTTTTCCTGTGGGAGTTTCCCTTCGATGAATGACTACAGCAACAAGATTGTGTCATCATGAAACGTGCTTCCTCTTGGTCAATTCTGAAGCATTTATGAGCCTGCACACACTGTTGTTGTTATTTGGAATCACAGCCACATACCAGATTGCTTTCCTTTTGGTTGGGGTTTTTTTTGTTGAGTTTTTTTTTTTTCTTTTTCTTTTCATATTAAAATAGTGAGGTGTGGCTAAAATCAGTAGGTGTGGAACAGGATCAGCTCTGCCGCAGACTTTTTTTCTAACCCTGTAGTTAATATGTTATGTTTTCCTGCCTATGAGGGGAAGAGTATCATCCATTACAGGCTAAATGAAGAGCTGAGGCAGGAATGGCTCTCCAAAATACTTTCTTTCTGTTGTAATTCTCAGGCTTTAGAATTACAGCAGTCTGTGAATCCTGAAATGCAGCATGTCCTATCAAGCTGTCATTAGCGTACCAAACAGCTTCAGCTTGTATGAGACATGAGGCTTTAATGAAGTTATCCAACCTCTGTCATTGGACTAAAACTCCAGTCCAAAGTGAGTAAGGCCCAGCTATTCCCTTCAGCTGCCCATTTCCAGTTGAAATATGTGAGAATTAGGTACTTAACAATCTTCTCTAGTGAGTTTTTCATGATTCGAGGTTCAGTCATATTTCAATAGTCTTGTTGAAATAAATAGTAATGCCGGAATTTCTTGCTGTTACTAGTAGTAATACTATTAAGATATTTATATGATTAGCTATAGAAAATATTTAGAATATGAGTTTGTAACAACACTTGAAAAAATCAAGTGATTATTTAAAGCTGCCAGCCCTAAAAATTGACCAGGCAATCATGCAAAAATAGTCTTTCTCAAAAGTTTCAGTAACCTCTGTCGAACTTCTTCCATCAAATATAAAAGGGGCAAGTCTGGCTTCTGCAAAGACTTTCTTATTCCTCACACTGGTAAGTAGGTAGCAATTTGTGAAGCATTCCCATGGCAACAGCTGGGGTTATTGGGTTTTCCTTTTTCAGAGTAGTTCTGGACTGCGACTGGGGGTAGGATGGAGGAAGAAGATTTGGGAAGAGGTGGGAAGCTGAGAGGGCACGGGCTCTCAGAAACGGTGCAGCTGGTTTTCCTTACAGCAGCCGAAGGCGCAGCTCTTCAACAAGATCTTACTTAGCACTGTTCCTCATTCTGAATGGTGGGGTCAGAGAGACTGTACAAACCAGAATTTCCCTCTCCTGGAAGGAGCCCGAAGGAATATTTTTTTCCTCGTTTGTTTCATTTGAAATTTTTCAGTAATAAAGAATCGCTGCACTTATCCTTCACGGGGTTGCCATCTAGCCCTCATTTTTGGAATAGAGCAGGTTTTGAGCTCCTCCTTGTGGCTCTGTGTCAGCTCTACTCAGCACCTGGTGATTTTCTTTTACCAGTTACATATCCATTGAGTACATATTCCTTCTTATTCCTCATGCACTTCATTGTATAGAAATGCTAATATTTTTAATTGTTTGTGGAGATTAATCATTGAAGGTATGGTTTTCCAGTAAGTACAAGGTATGGCTATCACAAAATGTTCTGATAATAGCTACAGTTCAGTGTCAGCCCTGCTGCTTGACAGTGAGAAGAGCTTGAAACACCACGTGAAAAATGAAGACCTAACTCAGAAAAAAACCCTCATTATAATATGTCCTGGTTTGAGGTTGTTTGTCTCAATGCCAGTCTGGCCCAAAGCCTGACATAATAGAACCAAGGATATCCTGCTGCTCAGTTCATCTCACCCAAGATTAATTTCAGATTGAATTTTCTAGCCTGGCAGTTCAGCAAGCTAATGTTGTATGAATTATTACATTGAAATATGAGTACATACATATGTACATATTATTACATGAAATAAAATGAATCCTTTGTTTCACATGAAATTCCTCAGCGAGATTCACAACTTCTCTGGCAGTGAGACTGACAGTTTGTGAGGCAGAATAGCCTCGTCTTACTCCCTGATGGTTTCACAGAATATCATGCCATCATGAAAAAGAGAATTGTCTCTCTTCTGGCAAGTAATACAAAACAAAGGTGATCTGGCACATAGGAAGTGTTTGCTCTGAAGCTGACCCTTTTCAAACTGGAAAAGATGCCACACAGTTTTGATCACCACATTTTGAGGATCCATGGAAAAAAACAGAAAATTTACTTCAAAACCAGATGCAACTCTTCTTTGTCAGGCTGGCACTGTGGGACTTGGTTTTGGTCAACTATTGAATCCCCAGCGTGCGGAATGAAAGTGATGATCCGCGTAAGAAAATCAAGCGCTGTCAGCAGGTGGCACCATGAGCTGGTGGCCGCTCTTTGGTTTGCACCCAGTGCAGGCCCAAGCTGCGGGCAACTGGGGAGCGCTTAGTCCTGAGTGGCTTTATTTGGGACTCGTCCTTGTTCTACTGAATTGGAACACGAAAAGCAAACTGAACTGAATTTATAGGCTGCAGTTTAAGTATAGGCAAACACGTTATACAGATAAATATCCCATGACCATCACTTGTTGATTCAACTCCTCCATCTGAAATACAAATGGATAGCCGCCTTTGGCTGTAGAATTTCTCTCTCTTGCTGTCTAAGCAATATGTATAATAGTCACCTGATTTCTGGATCAGGAAAAAATATCATTTGTGCTGTTTGGTTTTTCTTTTCTGGTAGATCATGATGTTGCCTTGCTGAAGTTTGCGAGAACCTCTTCTCGCTTCTTTCCAGCGAGAATACCAGCCGTTTGTATGTTTCTTACCTGTGGTATGGTAGTGATCCTGCAGCCTCCTTCATGGCTAAACTGTGGGGCTGGTGCCAGCAGTGTAGATTATATTTTTTTTAATGTTAGAAAATAGAAGACAAAAAAATAGTGGCTCTAAGGAGGTTGAAAGGAAAATAAAATACATAATTCTAGAAACTATACCATTTTTATAGATAATACTATGTGGATTGAAATAACCAGTGATGAGGCTAACAACACATTTTCCAAACCAGTTATGTTAGCAAAATACAGCATTTATGGAAATGTTTTATATGCTTATATAGAGGATTTACTCGCCTCTTAAATCTTTATAAGCATCTCTGATTACACTGCTGTAGATTTGCAGACCAGCTTTCTGCAGAGAAAAGGCAGTGTTGCTAATACAACAGCTGCAGTGATGACACAGACTGGTGAGTTTCTTCCTTATGTAAGAAAACCAAAATAGTCACAGTGAACGCTGCTTGAACACTTCATTTCACCTGGACCTTGCCTAGAGCTTGCTCAAGAGCTAAGGGAATTTGTCTTTTTGCTGGAGGAAGCGCAGAAACATAAATATATATAGAAAAATAATAATTTTTTTCAGAGGTGCATTTTATTTGTCCATGAACTGTAGTCATATTGTGCACTTTGAATTCACAGCAAAGAGCTTAAGGATTTTTTGCATTGTCTTCTCAGTTTTTTACAGATAGTAGCTTCAGATTCCTGGGAGAATCTAATGGCACTTTGTATCTGTTCGTTCATCATTAGCTTTATTATTATTATTATTATTATTAAAGTTATTGTTGTTATCCACGGAGCATCTCTTGTTTTGCGTTACAGGAAGCAACATGTTAGGGAGGGTGTATGGTCATGTGAATGGCAATGCCATACTGACTTAAAAAAAAACATTAGGCTGCATTTTTTTGCACAAGCAGAACAGAAACTTTATTATGTAGGTTCTTTCATAAGGAAACTATATAACTACTGACAGAAAACAAGCTTGTAATCTCTGACCCGTTGAGCCAAATGATCATGTAAAAAGGGAGAGCAGATTTGAGGAAAGACATCAAGCTGTTGCACATTCTTGGATTACATTCTTGTGATTTGGCAAAAGTAAAAGGGTATTTCTTTTAGCATTAGCGAATATGTAGGCTGCACTGTTTTTATATGGTGTCATATGCAAGAGGGGATTCAGTATTTCTGTATTAGAATCTCCTTTCACGGGTAGAAGCAGTTCTTCCATCATCTTCCATGCCCGTGCGAACTCTTCCACTGCTTGGAAGTGCTGTTGTAGGAGAAAAAAAATAAATTCAACTAGGGAAAAAAAGTTTCACTGCTAACGCACTGAAGAGCTGTGCGATGTTTTGGGGTTTTTTTGTTTCCTCACAAGATCTTTTTCACATATCAAAGGGGGACCTGCCTTTACATCGTATCAAAGGGGGACCTGCCTTTACATCTTATCTTCTCTCCCTACTGGTCCTCATTCAGTAAATCTTAGGAGCGCACATCACATGTTGGATTTGGATGTATATTGTATGTTGCGTGAATCAGCAGAGGAACTTAGGAATCTTTGGGAGATTTCAGTATTTTAGCATCCCATGAGGAGTTCATGCAATCATTTTGGCAAGCTACTGGTTTCAAAAGTGCACATAAGATAAAGTCACTAAATGATAAAGAATGTGGTCATCGCAGAGAGAATATAATCGGTGTTAGTAAGAAGAAATCCTAAGCAAAAAAGGTAGGTTTATTTAATCCTATTTTGTCAATTCATTTCAGCCCCTCTTTAAAAATAAAAATTTTTCTTACCATCCTTGGGATTTACTCCTGACATCCTGTAGAAGAGAAGAAATAATTGATTAATGACCATCACTGACCCTGTCCACTGAAACCATTGATCCATTTAGGAACTGCTGTGTGTGAATAGCCATGATTTCACACCGCTGCTTTCAATGGGCTGTTTCTCAGGTGTGTTGTTACTAGTGATGTTGTTTAGGTGCTTTCTGCTTTGAAGGCCACTCCTATGTGTTCGATAGGAAATACGAAAAGCAGTCAGACCAGTTCTTGGTCCTGATAAGTCTATATACTTCTCCTCTTCTCAAAATGTCATAATCTAGAAACAATATAAGGAGCAGATTCCTCCCCAGAAATCAAAAGTAATTCCATGTGTAGATCAGATAGGAGAAATGGGCAGTAAAATGTAGATTTTACTAAAGTAAGCTGTGGTCTGTACCAAGTTCTTTTCTAGTTGGGAGTACTGGTGTATGAAGTTGAATATTTTTACCTCTGTGCACAAGTGGAGAAAACCAAGAGCTAAAGAAATACTGCAAACAGGTTTTTATAGGTTATTTCAGGCTGAAGGCTATTATTCCAGTGCAGCAAGAGGATTATTTAAAACACACATATGGTGCCTGGTCCCTTCTGTAATTCATCGTAGTCAAAATGGTTGCATTTATGTTTTCAGATCATCAGCACAACTGATCTGAGGATTTAGCCTGAGTTATAGCAACACCTGGGATTTTGCTGGGCATCTGTTTTGCCAGTACTCAAAAGGCTGCGTGTGCAGTGAATGTCATTTAGTAATCTGGAGTCAGCTTAGCAGCCACAAATTACTGCTTTACAATGTGTCATGTTATTAACCTTATCTAATAATCATAGGATTGTATATAGTAACGTACTGAGAGTCCTGGCCCTCCAGCAACTGGCGGTATGTGGCGATTTCCTGCTCCAGGCGACTTTTGATGTCCATGAGCATTCTGTACTCCTGGTTCTGACGCTCCATGTCGCACCGAAGTTCACTCAATTGCTCCTCAACGCTGGTGATGAGGGCCTGAATCTGTGCCAGCTGTGCACAGTATCGTCCTTCTGTATCTCGTAAGTTGGCTTCCAGTCCAGCTTTCTAAAGTGGAGTAATGTCAGAACAGGTTAGCATGCAGATTTGTCCCACAGAGCGGGAGTCAAAAGAGAGGCAAGACAGAGAGGGAAGAAGGGGAGAGTGTACTAGTAGTGACTTATGATGTGCTAGGGACAGCTCCATACCATGCTGAGCTGCGACTGGAGCTCAATCTCCAGACCCTGAACTGTGCGTCTCAGTTCTGTAATCTCCGATTTGCTGGTCTGTATCTCTTGTGTGTGGGTGGCTACTTCACGGTTCAGCTCATCAGTCTGAAAGAAAAAAACCACTGTAAAATGACATATATACTGTAGAAAATGGTTTTAAATTATTTTGAGAAAGGGGGGGCCCATCACATCTGCTGGGGCAGTAATAATGAGGCACTACATCAGTTTGCTGTTTATTGGCGTAACTATACCTGAGTGAAGAACCAGGCCTCAGCATCTTTACGGTTCTTCTCAGCCAGAGCTTCATACTGTTCCCTCATCTCAGAGAGAATTCTGGTCAGGTCGATGCCAGGAGCCGCATCCATTTCCACATTGACTGTTCCACTGAGCTGATTTGAATACTCTTTCATTTCCTGCATGGGCGGAAGGCAGAGGACACAAAAAGGATTAGGCTCTGTCTTGTCATATACTTTCTGCCATCAGCAATCCATGCAGTGGTACGCAGTACTTTTATTATCAAGTATCATAGGTGGAACACACATAAAAACATTTATCAAATTTTATTTCTCATTGCACATGCTTTTTTACTCACACACAGCACACACATATTTAGATGTAACTTACACATACGTTCTTTTACTCGGCTCTTTTACTCTTTTACTCTCAGTGGCTTGTCATGTGCTTAACGAATGTCAAACTGAAACTAATAGGTTGGAACAGTTTGGAATCAGAGAAATGCTTCTCAGGACACACTTTGGATTCTTTTAATAGTACAGTTTTCTTCTTATTAAGCTGTAATGTTGTAATTCGGGGGTTTTTTTGTTTGGATTTCCCCCTCCCCACCCGATTTTCTCTCTCCACTGTTACGGACTCTCACCTCCTCATGGTTCTTCTTGAGGTAGGCCAGCTCCTCCTTCAGGTTCTCGATCTGCATCTCCAGGTCAGCTCTGGCCAGGGTCAGCTCATCCAGGACTCTGCGCAGGCCGTTGATGTCAGACTCGACGCTCTGGCGCAGGAACAACTCATTCTCATATCTGCAGTTTAAAAAAGAAAGAAGCACTGAAATATGTACAAGTTTGTATTCAGTAGAGTTATAAAACTATGAGATTTTATATTGAATGTAGGAGGAATAGTGGGCTATAAATGAAAATATATATATATTGAAAAGAAGTGTAAAGGGAGTAAAGATGGTTTTTTCCAACATCCAACTATGACATATGAAAGTACATGGATTCCGTCTGATTTTATTCTTGAGAAGTACATGACATTTCACTTTGCAGAACCTAATAATCATTATCAGCATCAGTAGAAAAGTTGTCACGCAGGACAGTCCATTTGCAGTGTCCTCTCAAATTTGGTGTGAAGAAAAGCACAGATTGCCCAGTTCTGCCTAGTACACTAGAGGAGAAAATATAAACCTACGGGTACATCACTGCAAGATAAATCAGTTGTGCAAGTATCTTTACCATCTTTTCAGCAGTGCCTGACATACTGCTGCATCCATGAGCTGGATAAGCCCCAAGTTACTCTTTGTCTTGCTTTTCTAAATTTCAGGTTCTGAGAGAGACAACTACTGCGACCGAACAGCAATCTCTTCACACCACTCTGTTCCATTTAAGTGAAAATCCTGACCTATTCCTGTCTCCTTTTCCCCTGTGATTTAGGCTAGTAAAAATAGTTAAAAGCATCCCTAAAAAACTAAGACATGAACTATAATTTCTTATGTAAACAGTTCAGTGATCTGGATACTGTGTTCTATCAGGGCTATATCTCAAATTGATCCTTCATCACATCGATTCTGTTTGCCAGGGGTTTTTTCATCAGAAGTTATCAAGGAAAAATACGTATCCATATTTTTGAAATGTGTCCTTCAGTGACTGAAGAACTTTATTTTCTAGATAAAAAGTATTACTAAACTTCAGAAAACTGTTTTGAGAAAGAGAGACAAGGAGAGAGGAGACAAACGTGCTCCAGGTAAACTTACTTCAGTCTGAAGTCATCTGCAGCCAGCCTGGCATTGTCAATCTCCAAAATGACTCTGGAATTGTCAATCGTAGCTGCAAGGATCTGGCAATTAAGGAACACAGAAAAAGGTTCCTGTGAATAATGGTGAAATATCACAGTCCTGAGTACATAGTAGTAGTTATTGAGGCTGTAAACCATCAAAGAAGGTAGAAAAAGTGGACCTCTGTTGTGATGTCACTGCTTAAACACACCTTTTGGATTGCAATAGCCATTTCAAATTATTATATTGCTCTTTGGTCACACTGTAGTTCTTACAGCTTTTATAGAGAAAAAACAAAAACACATACACAAAACAGAGAGCTGAGATACCTTTGTGGAACACAAATTAGAAACATAATTAGAAAATACATTTGTACAACACCTGATCTTATCTGTAGCCAGGAGAATAATTTTTCAACCTTTGAGGCCTACCTGTCACATTCTTCACTATTCAATTACAGAATAAATATATCGATAATTCTAAACACATTTTGCCACGTTTTGCTAACTTTTAGTGCAATCATTTTAATTTCAACAAACGTCACATTTTCAGGATAACATATTTCATTTTAAATTGAGAAAAAGCTACTCTTTTCTGCTTTTCTCAATATATGTGGGGCTGGGGAATTCAATATTTATTTTTAATTATTTTAGCTCATTTTATAGAAGTGGAATATGCAGTTCTACAATTCTAATGCATTCTTATAACTCCTCTACATATGAATGGCATACCTTGTCTCGGAGATCTTCAATTATCTTGTAATAATTACTGTAGTCCCGGGCTGGGCTGGTGGGAGCTTGCTTCTGATACCAGTCTCGGATTTTGACTTCTAAATCCGAATTTGCCTCTTCCAGTGCTCGTACCTTGTCCAGGTACGAAGCCAGACGGTCATTCAGATTCTGCATAGTTATCTTTTCATTTCCAGAGAGAAGGCCATCACCACCACCAAAGCCACCACCAACTTCAAAACCTCCACCAAAGCCAGACCCTCCACCAAAGCCAGCTCCTCCACCAACACCACATGCTACACCACCACCAAAGCCACTGTAGCCTCCTCCGTAACCACTGCCAAAACCGGAACACAAGCCACCACCATATCCACTTCCTACAGAGGAGACATACCTAGCTGAAGAGATGGAGACACCCCTGCCACCAGATCCTCCATGTATGCTTGGAGCTCGGCAGGTTCCTACAGTTCGGACTGAGGAAAGGCGAGAGCTGCCACTTCCACCACCCCCAAAGCCACCACCATAGGTAGAAGAAGAGCTCCGCATGAAGGAAGTAGCCATAGCTGCAGCACAAGAAGGTGCTAAGGTCAGTTATTCGGCTTGGCGTAGAAGAGGAAAGTGTGTGCCTTCACTGCCCTGGTCCTTCTTTTATATCCTCAAGATAGGGTGTTAGGAGACAAACCCATCCTGCAGCCCTCCCTCCAAAAATTCTCCTCCCTAGAGGTGAGGCCAATTATGATGACATTCCTCACAAAGAGAGCTGGCTGTGCATCTCAGGGGCTAGGGCTTGGTGTTTTTTTTTAATTAAACAAAAGGGATGATTCAGATGAGTGTTTTTTCTTCAGGCTATAGTTCTGAAACTTGGAGTTTACTTCTCTGACATTTAAGAATGGAAAAACAAAGTGAGTTCAACCACACCCACTTACCCCTTTACAGCAATCACCATGGTTATTTTAAGAACATCAACTTTATCTACAAATGAAGTTTAAGTAAAATTCTCCTTTCATTGAAAAATGTGCAATCGTCCACTCATCTCACCATTATTTCTTCTTTTCTATCCATATTTTTTCCCATTAAAAATTGGTAATTGAATTTGATATGTCTAATTCCCATTCTTTACTTGGAACTAATATATAGATTTTGGAGTCTGAATTTTTAGTCCAAAAGCTGTATCGTAACAGCATTGCATGAGAAGCGATTAGCATTCATCAAAGTATAAGGACATGTGAGCATAGTTAATTTACTAATGCCTGTGAAATAGTCAAGAAAGGTAATACAAGACTGAAATAATTCAGTTAAAAGAACAAATGTGGGAGGACTAAGTTCCTGTTACTTTTGGAAAATGTAAACAAATTGGGTTTAAGATGAAACTGTTCAGATAGCAATTAATGTGTTTAATGCCAGTATGCACTATGAAATGAAGACATTTTTGAAAACAAGATTTGAAAAGCACTTAGAAGAGTCATCTTAATTTAAAGTGGGAGTCTGAAACACCAGTATTTTTCAAATCTAATAATTTGCTAGTGAATTTGGAAAATAATACAGCTCCATTCTGCATAATTGTGGGAAACCAGATTTGGGAGATTTTTAAGGAAGTATTAACTGCTAGCTTACCATGCTGGGGTGTGTCAGTGGGGATAACGTGTGTGCAGAGAGTGTGGCAACAGTGTGGAGTTTGAAGAAAGAGCCCCATTCTCTTTGCACAACAAGGTGACATTCTTCAGATGAAAGCCCCAAGGTGCAGTTGAAGAAGTAGGGGTATGGTATGACAATAAATTGGTACTGAGGAGCGTAGTGGTTTAAGGAAACTGAGGGTTGAGAGGAGGGAGAAAAGCAGGGACGAAGTGAAGATGGGAGGAACTTTCTCAGGTCTCTAGTTCAGAACCACCGTAATTAACTTAAAATAAAACTTTGAAATAAAGAAGAAAAATGATATGTTTGCTAAGAACATAATAAGGAGAGTGTTGTTTTTAGCACAGTTTTTGACAGTACTTATCAACAGAAGATGACCATAGAATTCAGGATGGGTGATTTCAGATAAACTGAGGCTCATACCAGTTGTTGGAATAAACTGAGGGCTTTTCTGAAATTTACAGTTGAGACTCTAATGCAGCCTCAGGGAAATGCACAGCCTTTTTACGAGGAAAGATGTGTACTTGGGAGGAAAGAAACATCAAAAATCCAGCTGTGATACACAGCTTAACAGCCCGGTTCTGTGAACGTCCGCTCATTCTTCAGCTGATGAGGAAAGACAGGGTGTTTCACAGTTGTGGAAACATGTTTCAAACTGAACCTGGACCTTTGCCACTGCAGTTCAGTTCTGCTGTTGGGCAGATTAATGGTTCTGCATAGCTTGCCAGATCTGTGTATCTCCAAGAGTTAGTATCTCAGGAAACAAGTTTAGACAAACTCCCCTGAAGATAAAAAGGTTTCTTTAAGACCCCTGTAATGTAAATATACTGAGGTGTGCATGCTGCTAGGGTCTGTTTAACTCTTGAGTGATCCCACAATAATCAAGATCAAATTCCATTTAAAAAAAAAAAAAATAGCAAAATCACTTCTAGAAAACACCATGAACTTTAAGGGAAACTTCGGGGATTTTTCCTTCAGTCTTCTTTCACTCAGTCTTTATAACTTTTTTGGAAGCTTGCTGGCGAAACACTCTTTGCTGCTTTTTCAAGTGCCCTGTGTGTTATTCTTGATTGTTATGAGATGAATACTTATAAAAACCAGGTAGTGGATATAAAGCTGTTTCTTTCCTGTAGAATACTTACCATGGGAAAAATAAAAATAAAGCAAGCAGCCAATACAGTTTATATCCTATAATATAATTCAGAAAACCACAGTGGTGGGGATTCTGAGGCTTTTTCAATTTTCTGTTAACCATCAAACTCCTTAGGGTGTGTCCCCCATGATCAAAAGAGCTTGTAAATGCAGAGTGCAGCATTTGCAGACCTGAGCCTTGTTCCTGCCTTATCTTCACTATTTGTTCTTTCATATTAAACAATTACTTCTAAATAGTTCCTAATATTTTACTAGAGGTTGTCAGTACTTTCAAACCAAGGAGAATCCAAGGAAAAGTGCCCCAGTGAAGCACGGTGAAGTTTGGAGGTAGTCGGTTATGGATCATTGATTTGCAGCTTGCTTCAGTTGCTGTGCTTCACGGGTATTTTCTTAAAGAGAAGAAAACTTCACTTTTGAGAGCTTACTCATGAACAGTCACGCTTCTGGTGAGAGAGAAATGGTAACTATGCGTGTACCTCTCCACTGAGAGCAGACTGCTGGCAAATGCTTGTGTGTATTCAGAATTCACTCACTCATAGTATTCATTTATATGGGTATTGTTGTTTTATTACTGTCTCCAGGTTGCAGACATCTATATCAAAACCTAAATGCATTATATCATTTTATACTAGACTATGTAAGGCAAAGTTTGCTTTGGTGAAAAACTATATACATTTTGGTATTTACATTAGTAACAGTTTAGAAATCAAAAGTGTTTTGATGAATCTAATTTCATCAGCTCTGAATTTGAACAAGCATGTGAAAATTATCTGTCTTTAGCTCAGTTCTAGAAATAGGTATAATTCTACATACAGTCATATGCTTCTTTTCAATTATTATTTCTGCATTTTAGCTATGTTCTAGCTATCATTTAAAAAGAAAAACCAGTTACATTTCTCTAAATTCATGAGGTTTGGAATGCCTCCAGATTCATAACCTCTTAGGACTTTAAAGGAACATCTCGAATTAGTGCTGTCTCTGTACGGGTAGAGATCTGTGTTGCTCTGTGCATTCTTCATTTAGCTCTTTTCTGCAGCTGGAATGTGAACTTCAATTTACAAAATTTTCTCCTTATAGTCTATACAAGGAAACTGAAGCCTGTCACCCGCTGAAGTGAAAAAAAAAAAGCTATTTCAAGCTTATGCCTTTATTCTCTTCTCACTGTCTTCACTCTGAGATTTCTTATCCAGTGTCTTGACACACAGTTTCACCCTTTGCACAGTACTCAGCGTTGTACTTGTGGTGCGTAAGTTCCTTCGTTTGTCGTCCTTCTACAGAGCTTTCCTGGAAGACATTCCCTGACATGTCTACACTGTGCAAACTCTTTTGTTACTTCTGTTATGGGATTAATGGAGTTGACACACTTTAGCCTCTTCTTTCAGGAGGACAGAGAGTTCCATTCAAGAAGCAGCTTGTTTTTAATGTCAGTCTTTGCTGATAAAACCATCACTCAGACATTACATACCTTTAGAAAACACTTTTTTCTGAACCAAACTCTAAAATTATAGTCTCTGAGTGATTTTATATTTAACATTTCACCAGAGATCCTTCATTACCCTACAAATATGGGACAAAATCAAGGAATTTATAAACTAAAATTCAAATTAGGCTATAAAAACAAGAATTCTAGCCTTTTGAAGTTTCTGAAGCCCCTAATTTCTTTAGCAGGGTTTATGAATTCATTCCATTCTTGGCACTTTTAACCTCTTGAAGACTTTTAAACTGTTAAACAACTTTTTCTAAACACGCATTTAATTCAGTCTTTGAAAAGAAAACTTTTTTGTCAAAATACACATTTGCAAAGTGTCCTTATACATTATATTTTGCATTCTTGGAGCATGAGAATTTTGTGTCAGACTTTCACATTTGCAACTATACAACACAAGAAATCTGCACCAGTAATCTCATACTCTGACTGATTTTGTCACAAGAACTTGCTCTCAGGGAATGGGATTTGTTAAGATTAAAAAACAGACCTGGAGTTGTTTGTTCTTTCATCTGGGAGGCATTCCAAGTCTAACTGTTGTAGGGAATAATTTTGGTACAAAGCATTTATTAGAAAGTGTGTCAGCACTCAGGAACAGCCCATCCTGAAGCATTTAGTGCACAAGAGCTTTCTTCTCCTTGCTCTTCCAAAAGTGGACACTGTATCAACAGGTGAGCTTCTGAAGAACCCCTTCTATCTCGTGCATGCCAGGACTTTTCATGCCACCGCTCCCTTTTGATTCTGCTCTTGTTTCCACCAGAGCCCCTTAATCCCCCTGTTCTTCCCATCTAGTCCTCGTCTCTAGATGTATTTGCTGATTCTTACTTTTCGTGACTGTTTTTCTTTCCTGTCGTAGTTTTTCCCTGTCATAGTGAAGCCACTGCCTAATGCTACCAGGCTGGATTTCCAGAGCTGGGATTGGCCGTGCCAGTACCTGACAGCTCATGCTGACAGCTCACCTGAGTCACTGCTGAACCAAAACCAAGCACCAGCGCCTCTTGAATTGAAGAGGATTGCCCAACCTTGATAGAGGAGGTCCAGAGCTTTGGGATGCTCCCTGCTATGCAAACACTCCATTAATTTGTTTTAAACATCTAGTTATTCCCTCCCAAGTCCAAGGTGAGAAGTGCTGAAGGATTTGATGTCTTCCTGAAGCACAGGCTGCAAGATGATCCACTCTGTGGGAGTGCAGTGCTGGGGTACTTTTAGTCTGGGCATACTGGCATTTCAATTTCGCCCTCAGCTGACCAGCTGACTACGTGCCTTTTGTAATCGTGGGAGGTGGGAATGGGATATTTTGGTTATAGCCATGATTTTTCTTTTAGCACAAACCCTCAAAAGTTTCCTTGGCTGTAAGGTTGCAGAGGGATGGTTGGAAGTGAAATTACTGATTTCTGGGGGCCTGAACTACAAGTGATTACATTTAGAATTTCAGCTAGGATAATATCCTTTCAATGGCACGAGAATGAAGGTGGCTAAAATTGGTGCTAAAGGTTTGTTACCTGTGTATGAACTGGGAAAGTGAGTGAAGAAATCTCACAAGTGTTTCTCACTCCTATTTGTTTCTGTAGGAGTTATCTTCAAGCTGTTTCAACAGCTTTATATTGTACCCTAACAAAATTTCTCCCAGCTCTTGCTTTTTACCAGAATCACGTAACATGTCACTGCTACTGCTTTTCAGAGCGCACAGCCATTGTAGTTAGAAACATAAGTCACAGTTGTATTCCCCACTCTGAGGGGCTAAGGATGCTGTTGTCTCCATACTGAGAGCTCCTGCCAGCAAAAGGAGCTACAAGAAATGAGAGATGGAGCTCAAGCCACCCACTCACAGGCACTGTTGGCATTAACCTGTCGGGGAGGCTGGCTGGCTCTTTCTTGCCTGATTAAAGCCAGACTTCAGTAACAATATCCCAATAAACAAAAAGAAGTTAAGATTGCGAGAAGATCATCTTTATTAGAGTAGATACAGCAATTCAGTACAGAAAAGAACTAGAAATAATTGAAAAGCTAACCTAATCTGGAAATTAATCACCACTAAATGGATGAATCTACCTAAACTTTGTGTGGCCAAGAATCTTCTGTGCTTTAAGACAGTAATTTCCAGCAGTTTAGAGTGATTCCTCTCTGTTTCAGCTGCTGTGTGTTGTCTCCATTTTCTCATTTTGAAGATGACATTTGGAGGACTTTCAGTACTATTTTCCATCTGCCAGCTTGTCTCTTTTGTCTACAATAGTATGGAAAGAAAGAACAGCAATTACTTAAGCATAACACACGAGACCACTCTGCAGTGGGCACTGAGCTTAGTTTATCTCTCATCTCTCATTCCCTTCTCTCAGAAGTTTTCTTCATAGCATTGATCTGAATCACACATCACTTTTACAATACAGCTGACCTTTAAAAGCTCAAGGCAAGTTTTACGTGCGTGTTCACACAGTTCCCCTGAGCTGGCCAAGCTTAAATTTCTTGTATCCTTTCATCTGGGGGAATGATTAAGCGTTTTGTGCTTTACTTAGCCTTTACTGTAGCATAGTCTGAGATTTTTTTTTCTGATGTCTAATATCTTTTAATGACTGAAATTTGTTAAATTCTAGCCAGAGTCATCATTTGTTACTTATTAGCTACACAAATCAGTGCAGCAGGCCAGTCTCTAGGATGGACACAACTACCATAGTGTATGTCTGTTGCCTTTTAGAAAATAAAATTTCTGTGATTCCTAAAGGTTTCCTGAAGGAGAAAGAATTCTTACCGGCAGTTCCAGAAAGGGAGCCAAACATCCTGTAGAACAAAGAGAT
The DNA here is from genome assembly GCA_013397275.1 of Burhinus bistriatus. Taxonomy (NCBI): domain Eukaryota; kingdom Metazoa; phylum Chordata; class Aves; order Charadriiformes; family Burhinidae; genus Burhinus; species Burhinus bistriatus. The sequence goes on from VYXH01008091.1 coordinate 120,232, forward strand.
AACAGTTGAAAGGAGAGGTAACACATCAACTGCTGTGTGAGATAAGGATGCATGAAAACAAATTGCATTTTGTATATAGTCAGAGAAGAGATGGTCATCTCCTTGCTCTCCCTCTCAGCTCAGAAGAGGGAATTGTAGGAAATATATTTTTAAACAACTGCAGTGGGAAAAGACAATTCTGGAAAAAGAAGGAACCGAGGAAATCAAAACCTTTCAACTCCTACCTCATTTTTTTGTTCCAGGCTATGAGATATTTTCCTCCCTGAGGCTATATGTGAAATGACAGATAGCTGTGCTTCCATCCGGGAGGTCCACTTAATGGCTGTCTGAAAATAGCTAGCTTGTCTGCCCTCACTTCTCTTCAGAATATTTTCTTCTACACTGATTCCTATAAGGCAAGAGCTATTTAACCGGTAACAGGAAGTTTATGGGAATTTGGTGTTAACCCTTATATTCTATAAAACATTACTCACTGCACTATGTTTCCTGAATGTCAAGCAGCTAATGATTCGTTATCTCTTGTACTGCTTGTCAGTTTCCCTTTTTGTTTAGAAACTCTTGGAAGTACTCACTTAATGTAAATGGGAGTTGTAACATTTCTAGCTCCACTATGGCCCAGAAAAATTAGTTTGTTAAAAATCTTAGAACCCCTGGATTATTTGTAGTTGTGTTTACTGTGGTGCTGTAGCAAATGAGCCCCATGGCACGGTCAAACTTTATGAGGCCAAGCAAAAAAGGATTTCTGCAGTGAGCAGAGTTACTTACTGGGACTCCTGGCCTTCCAGGAGTTGTCGGTAAGTAGTGATCTCTTGCTCCAGTCGAGTCTTGATATCCATGAGGATCTTGTATTCGCTGTTCTGGCGCTCCATATCAGCTCGGAGCTCAGCCAGCTGCGCCTCCATGCTGCCAATCAGGCCCTGGATCTGTGCCAGCTGGGCACCGTAACGCCCTTCCGTGTCTGCCAGGGTGCTTTCCAGCGCGGCTTTCTGAGAGCAGAGAGGGTGGAGGGGAAAGCACAAAAAGGTTGCTGCCAGATGCAGGACTCCTTGTAGGGAAGGGAATAGGTACCCATTTCAGTGCAAATTTTAATGTACCATGCTGAGCTGGGACTGAAGTTCTATTTCCAGCCCTTGGAGAGTGCGTCTCAGGTCAGTTACTTCCGACTTGCTGCTCTGCAGTTGTTCAGTATTGACAGCTACTTCATGGTTCAGCTCTTCAGTCTGAAACAGGGAAACCATTACATGAGAAACGTGGGACCTCTAAGTAGAGGTCATAAAGCTTTCACAGCAGTTTTCCGTATGGTTTAATAATTCTTTTGTTTCTTTCATGGATTTTTTTGGCTAGTATTTGCATAGTATGGAAGTTTTTTCTACCTTGTTGTGGAACCAGGCCTCAGCATCCTTCCTGTTCTTCTCAGCCATGTGTTCATACTGGTCTCTCATATCAGCCAGGATCTTGGTCAGGTCAATGCCTGGAGCAGAGTCCAGTTCAACACTGACTTGGCCAGCTACTTGCCCTCCCAGGGCACTCATTTCCTATGTGGACATGGCAGAGGGAGACAAAAGAGGGTACAATCATAAACTGAAAACATTATGAACCTTCTGTTCTTTCTTCCAGGGCTAAGGTCTGACTGACTCCCCTAAAATACTTGCAGTCTGCACAGAAATCTTTTCCTCACTGCTGGAGAGCTCAGGGCAACCCTGATGGACTCCACATTGCCATACGCTGTTTTTCTAATGTCACTTTCAAAAATGTTTCTTGGCATTTTCTTACCTCCTCATGGTTTTTCTTCAGGTAAGCCAGCTCCTCCTTTAAGTTTTCAATCTGCAGCTCCAGGTCCGTTCTGGCCAGGGTGAGCTCATCCAGGACCCTGCGCAGGCCATTGATGTCAGCCTCCACGCTCATGCGAAGAGCTTGCTCTGTTTCAAACCTTAAAAAAGCAAACCAAAACTATTCAGTTTAGCTGATTAAGCCAGCTCACCGTGAAACACATTATTTGCTATAAATGTATCTGGTTTTATAGGATTTATGATGTAGCAAATGTCCAGCATTAAACTTTTCTCCACATATTTTACATGATGTAAAATTTTCAGTGGTGCAGAAGGTGCTTTCAGCAAATACATAAAGGGCTGAACTGCCTGACAGGATCAAGCTCGTGTTCATACAGAGATTTTATAGGCATTCTTTTATTTTTTCACAGCCACCGCCCTTTGGCTCAACAAGGATTTTTGCCTGCTCAAGAGACCCTTTTCCTTTCAGAAATTACTCACTTGGTTTTGAAGTCATCAGCAGCCAGCCTGGCATTGTCAATCTGCAAGACAATCTTCGAGTTGTCGATAGTGGCATCAAGGATCTACAGACAATGAGAGTTCATTGCTGAGGCTGAAACAGCTATGTTATTTCCTTTCCTGATCTGAAGATTAAATGAGTTAAGATTCTGTTTCATCTGTAGCTACATCAAATAAAAGTGTATTTTATTTGGTCCCAGTAGGAAAGTATCAGTGATCTATAGCAAATACGTTGCACGGATTTATCACAGTGCGCTTGCCATGACTGTCGGTTATGAATCATAGAATTGTTAAGGTTGGAAGGGACCTTTACGATCATCAAGTCCAACCATTAACCTAACCTGACAAAGCCACTTCTAAACCATATCCCCAAGTACCACATCTACCCTTTTTTTAAACACCTCCAGGGATGGTGAATCCACCACCTCCCTGGGCAGCCTATTCCAATGTTGGATAACCCTTTCAGTTATGGACAGGTCCGCTTCCTCTTGCCTGGCATATGAAGTGGCTTCTAGCTAGGAGACCCACAGTAAGACAAAACTGTGTGCTGTCTTGGAGGGAAAGGACTTTGGTGAGCCAGGGGGTAGGTGATGTTTTAGGACTGAGGCAAGAAACCTGTTTCCTGCAGAGATGCAAAGGAAGCAAAGTCTGCAGACCCCTCTTGGCAGAATTTGTTCTCGTTACACATTTTCTTGACAGTGGGAAGTGATTACAAGGGCTGTATGATTTTAAAATAAATGACGCATTTGGGTTTTGTAAACAATATGTGTTCATATTGCATTTGTATCGTCCTTGAACACATTTTTATTTCCTAGAATATCCAGGATAGTGTTTATTGATTCTTCTCATGCATCATAAAAGCCCCTAAAGGAAATTTTGTTTATTTGGAAGTAATCCCTGTTAATTTTTACCTAGAAAGCATGTCTCTTCTGCCTGCCACTTTTAAAACTCAAAAGATCATCCGCAAAAACAGCTGGAACAACATTTTCTCTCCCCTAACTAGGGGGAGTAAAAGACAGGAGGGAAAAGAATACTAAAAGGAGAAAATCTAGTTGCCTTTACTGGAGCTCAGTTTTTGAAATCAATAGAGAATGAGAATGGGTTGAAGCAAGGAGAAAGTAAACTGCGTGGGAGCGGTCATGAACTCCAAGCTGAACTGTGAAAATGAAACTTCAAGTTTTCTTTCATTTATTTACATAGTTTAATCAGCTACTACCTATGTTTTCTGGGGTGTGTACCATCTCAAAGTAATCAGGTACCCATGGGCTATTGGGGCAAATCCTGCATTTATAGATGGGATTGGTTACTTCATGTCTGCTACTTCCTTTTTCCATAAGCCAAATGTTTCAGCACTCTTACTTCAATTCCAAGCTTAAGTAAATGAAATGTGAAAGAAAAATAAATGTATGGTGATGAAATCTTGAGCTGCTACCTTCACATTTACAAAATTGTACTTAGTCAATTTTTATTTTTACTGTTAAAATGGTGTGTATGTGCCTCTGAAGTTTTTCAAGCTATATGGCAGGTGACAGATTACAGAGATAGGCAAGTTGCTGTTGTTGTTTGGCTCTCTTTATTTATCAGTATATATATGGTCATATATATATTAACTGGTCATATATGTGTATATGACCAGCATGTGTGTACATATATATAAAATAGATGTGTGTGTGTGTGTGTGTATATGTGTGTATATATATATGCTTTGTTAAAAGCAAGCATTATCAGAGAGTTAAGTACTAAGGCATCTCAGACTGACTGTTTTGTACATTCTCTTAACTAACATTTAAAAAAGTAGATAATTCCATGCTGATAATTTTCTTTATCTGCCCCTCCTGCTCATTACATATTCATTTCATCTTCCTTTCCTTTTCATAAACTGCAACGCCTTCTGGGTGTTTTCCTAGTGAAGTTTCTCTCTTTGGGTTTTTATGTTTCCTTCTTAAGTGCAAATCTAACATGATTTTTAATAAATATTAACACCTACCTTGTCTCGAAGGTCTTCAATAGTCTTGTAATAAGGGCTGTAGTCCCGAGCTGGGCCTGGTCCTTGTTTTTGGTACCAGTCCCGGATTTTAGTTTCAAGATCAGAGTTTGCCTCTTCCAGTGCACGCACTTTCTCCAGGTAAGATGCGAGGCGTTCGTTCAGGCTTTGCATAGTTGCCTTTTCGTTTCCTGAGAGAAGGCCATCACCGCTACCAAGACCACCACCATACCCACCACTAAAGCTGCTGCTAAAACTACTTCCATATCCACCACCCAGGCCGCTTCCTAGGCCGGAAGAGACAAATCTAGCAGAAGAGACTGAAACGCCCCTGCCACCAGATCCCCCATGGATGCTTGGAGCCCTAAAGTAACCTCCACCGAAACGGACCGAGGAGCCACCAGGTCCCCCTGCCACAGAAGAGGTAGTTTGCCTGAAGCTGTAACTGGCCATGGTAAGAACTATCAAGGACCTAACCCAAGCTGCAGCTCGCACAGTTTGTGATCCTGAGGCAGGAGTGTGTGCTCCGTTCCCCCACCCCACCTCCTTTATGCCTGTGACAATGGGAGTTGTCTCCAGAATGTGTTATCTGAGACCCGTGGAATTTATCAGCCTTAAGCCTTCTGCCAACACGGCAATTCCTCTTATTGGTCAGTTGCTATGAAGTGGGCTGTGTTTCTTTCCCAAATACCTTCACGCACAGGAGCTCACTCCCTCCCCCTGACCATCGCCTCTTGAAGCAAAAGGTGGGATTCAGAGGAGGCGTTACCCTGCTGAGGGGAGCATTCATAAATCTAGTTATAGTTTACCTATATGGAAACAAAAGGGCTGGGTGCGCACGGCCCTGCTGCAGCCAACGCTGTGTCCATAGCGAAGTCACACGATGACTTTCTTCATGTAATCTCAGGAAAGAATTTTAATGCAGAGTGATTAAGTTAGTAATTGGTAGACTGATAACAGGAGCCCAAAGGAAAGGAGCCCAAATGGTGAACAATATGTGTCAAACCAGGACAGTGTGGACCTTGACAAAACAAGTTCCCACCCCTCTGTTTTCCTTATTTCCCATGAGAAAAATTCTTCTTTCAGAAGTACCATTCTCACTGTTTCTTTCTTTGCACTCAGTTCTTTTGGGGCTGACGGCAGAAGAGGGGGTCTGACAGAGAACATGCCTTGTCTGAAAGAGTCTGGTTTTCTAAAGAAACAAGAATCCTTTTCAAGGAACTGTAGCTGTATTTGGAGCAGAGATAAGCATTAAACTTCCCTGAGTACCTGAGGAGTGAGCAACAGCAGAAACAAGTGTCTGATTATACATTTAGTCCTTTCATTGCTACTGAAAGAGGGAAGTAAACATAAGAAACATAATTAGTTAGTCTTCTGGTGTTTGAGATTCATGAAAAAGTTATTTCTAAAACGCTTAAGTCCTCTGTTACCCAAGATGCATTTTCAAAAGCCATGTTGCTTTTGTACTGCAAGCTCCTCCATGAGCATCCCTAAAATACGAGGGGGTACTCGCATCTCTTTTTCCATTCTCTTTCTTTCACTTGCCACCCCTCTCTCCCTCCAACCCTCTGGGACTCCCCAGGAGAACTGTTTCAAAGAAAGACGGAGGAAGCTGGCCTACCAGCATCTGCAGCTTTCAGGGAGCACCCAGGCCTGGGCAGAACTTCTGCCACCTACAAGTGTTTATTCCACTGAACAGAACCTTTGGAGCACAAGATGCCTGCCGTGATGTTTCAGTCAGAACTTAATTTAATAACCAAAATAAAGAATTAAAGAAAAACCAAATGAAATGCATGCTCTCTGTGAGGGCCTGTCTGGTCTTTCTATACCCATAAAAATGCATGAAGTATTTTAGACCACGCATTAGTGCTGTACTCGCTTTGTACAGAAAGAAATGTCAAACTGCAGGGCAAATACAGGGAGGGTAAAAAAACAAATACACAAGCTGGAAGCTGGCCAAGGCACCTGTATTAACAGCCCCATTGGTCTGCATCTAGTTATGAGGCTGTATCAGAAAGAGGGTTCCGCAGTGAGTCAGGTACAGAATATATCACTTGGTGTATACAATATATGTACCATGCGTTACCTGACTGTGATGCTGTAGCATAGGGGCATCACAGCTGAGTTCTTTTCTTTCTGTAGAGACTGCTGTGCGCACACAGCTCTCCAACTTGCACAGTAAAACTGTACAGCCTTTCTTAAGAGATACAGAGGACACTTCTGTGTGCCAAAGACACGCTGGTCATTCCTTCTGTAGATCTGAATGTCCTGTTCAGCCCTGGGTAGGAAAAACCTGCCCAGCAGGTTACTGTTCCAAGTCCTGTGCCTAGGTGAAATAAGAGTATCAGAAAGTTACAGTCTGCCTGCAGACAAAAGGAAAGCTACAGAAGAATAGTTATTTTGTTGTTAAAGTCCATAGTTAGAGCATAAAGAACGAGTCAATGTCATTTTCTTGACTGAACAGACATGCAAGAAGCTTAAAGGAGAACAAGTACCAGTGTATTCTGATTTGTCTCCTGCTGCAAGGGGAGAGGAACATCCTTCCCTCTAGGTACTCCTTCATCATTCCCTAGACTCCCATGTCAGGTCCTCAAAGCAGTGTATTTTGGGGTTTTGCAAAATAAAATGCACATTTATGATGCTGCATAATATTTTATGATCCAGTTCATGAAAATTGGGGTTTGGAAGGCCTCTGCATTCCCTCTGAAACCCCTTGAGTAAAAGCAGCAATCGTCATTTATTATACTGTAAGAATATTGATAATGTACTGCAAGCAGGTTAGGTTTGCTTCAACATACAGGGAAAATTTCCTCAAGAATGAACTTCAGTTCTTCATGGCAGTTTGGAAGTACATGTGAAAGTGTCAGGAGAAGGAAAGCTTGGGAGACACTGTCGAAGTAACTGTTTAATCTTATTTATGCCACCAAATATATCCTAAGCTTCTAGTACCAAATCAGTCCCTTGTGCAACATTTTTATTAAAACTGTTTTCTAAGTTTCCAGAAAGGTTTTGATTCTCTTTTAATTTTACATCACTCTTTTACCTCAATGGCTGCGTTTGTTTTTGTTGAGACTCCCTTAAGGTGATAACATTTACTTGAATGCTTGGAAAAGCCTTTAGTATGGCAAAGTATTTGCTCAAGAAAGAAGGTGCTTTTATCATTCTGCATAGGTCTTATTTCCTCCCACCACAATAAACTTAATTTATTGTAGGGTCAGCTTTTCTCTAAAGGAAATACAAGGAATGGTCAACCAAGGGAATTTCCTTTATCTGCAACTTCTCTGAGAGTAAGGGAGACACAAGCGAAGTGAAGTCATCCAGTAGACTGGCGGAAACAGTCCACGCCCAAGCTCCTGGCTGAGGCCTCATTCTGCTTCACCTTTATCTACTCTGCTTTACTAGTCACTACTGCTTTATAAAATTGTTCATATTGTTTCAGGGTATTAATTGTCCTGTAAACCATTTTTTATTGCCCTTGAGTGACACTGACATATACTTCACTCTTTTCTCATCCTGCTAAATTTGCTTCCAGGGATTGCTAATGCAATTACAATTAAGTGAACTCTGAACATTTTAACCTACATTATTCGTGTCTGCAATTCCATGGATGCTTCTATGGACAAATGAGGAGAGTCAGGTTATTACTCTGAATTTACCTTTTAAATCTTTAAGTCTTTGTCCCCTCTGGTAATTCTTCCTTTTTACCTCTGCTTCCATCAGTGAAAATGTGTTTCTTGACTTTTTTGTATGCGCATTTTCAGTCCTCATCTCTTCTCTTGCTCATCAAAATTTTGGCTACCCCACCCTACTGATCGTGACATATGGACTTTTCAAATCACAACTTTGTAAGTTTTCCTCACCTGTTGAAGATGATAGGCATGAAACATTGGAATCTCTTTAATTCTAACACAAAATTTTCTATTTTTTCTTTAAACTTCCTTGTGGGAAGAACTAGTGATAACGAGCTGATCTGCAGCTGGTACTGAAATGACTGTGTTGAATGGCTGCCTAAGACACAATTCTCAGCTTTCTTGCTTTTATATCCCATCATTAATCTTTTTTTTTTAATCCTCACAAACCTTGCATTGCCACATATTCACTGAATGCGCCAACAGATTCAAAGACAAGAATGTTTACGTGCTGAAAAGGCAGGTCCTAGCACATGCACACACAGCTGTTAACACTTTAAAAAGAGGGTAGATAAGAGCAGAGAGCAACACTGTTGACTTTCTCAAAATTACTGTTTTTGCAAAGTAGAAGGAATGTGCTTTGGTCAAGAGAAATGCACATGGGTGTCCCGATTTCTGCATTGAAAGAAATGAGAAATAAGGTCATGTAAGGGTTCAGTTTTAAAAGAAATTACGAGAGTAAGAGGCAGGACAACTTATTTTTATCCAGGGGTCTACTTCTTTCATGGCTGAAAAGAAATGGTAATTCAATTATTTGAGCTGAACTTGAAAGATATGGATTCCTGTTCAGCTACAAGCTTCTTTGGTGATATTGGTACATATAATATAATTTCTCAAAATTCGTCATTTATATGGTATTTGAATAGATTAGTATGAGGAAAATACATGAAATATCATGAAGAACTCAAACACTTAAATAACTGACAACAATGTAAATACTTGGCAAATACTTGAAACTGAATCTAGTGTGTACTTGAATAAATACCTCGTTGTTGTCTCTGTTTCCCTAGAAACATAAATAGCTTTAAACTCTTGACTTCTCTATCAATCCAGAACTATAATGATAATGCACATCAGGAGTAAAGTACCTGAGATCGGAAAATAAATAGATTTTCTTATAGCGTGATGAAAAATTGTGTGGGAAGAAAGGATCAGTTTGGATACCAAGCCCTGATGAGTGAAAGACAAGTCACTGGATATATTTTTACACTTCCTTTAACCTGTTATCTGGTTGGTAAATCTCAGCAAGGTATGATAGGGCTGGAAACTATTATTAAGAGTCAAACGTCTAACTGACGAGAGGATGTGTTCCAAAAGTCAGGTTGCTGCAGGCAGCAGCAATAAGCAACTTCAAGGCCACTGCCAAAACCAAATAGACTAAACCTGTCCCAGGCTTCAGAGGGACCAAGTACATGTTGAATGCTTGCCATGGCAGCTGCAGGTCTGCAATGATTCATGCTGAAGGAGGAGGCCTAGAGCTATTCAGACGGCATTTTCCCATAGGCCACATGGAAAATTCCTACTCAAAAAACCCTCCAGACCTGGTAGAAACAGAGTAGATGGGTTTCATAGCAAAGAGAGAGATGAGCTACTTTATTCTGTTCATGTCTGTAAAACATTTGGAGACCATATTTGTATTTGTACTATTTATGTTTGTGTGCATATGTTTATATATTTGTATTTATATACTTATATATTATTATTTCTTTTGCTAGTTTTATAAGAATATATTCTGATCATAGTGACAAGCCACAGCTTCCAGTAAGGGTAGAGGTTTTACTGTGCAAGCATTAAACACATGTTCTTCATCAAATTAGAAAACAAGGAGCTCTCTTTATACCCTGCTTGATGGATCCTGTCAGCTGGATTTAGGCTTTCCGGATCCAGCGGTTGGTTTCATACTGGTTTTTGCTTGAGATAAATTCTGCGAGTCTCCACATCTGTAAGGCTCAGTGAGAAAATCAAACTGTATTGCTCTACAAGGGCAAGTCCTGTAGCCACTAGTTTGAAGAGCTACTGCCAGGGAGGTGTTCTTAAAACAGCTTGTTCTCATAGCAACTATCAGCTCACAGAAACGTGTTCTGCAGCCCTGGTTTTGTCTGCCCAGAATGACTGCATACCTTTAGGAAAGGAAAAGGGTGTTTCTAATTACTCTAAGTTTGCTCCATTTTCAAAATAGTAGCTTATACACAAATTTCACAGTATTTGTGCGTATCAGGTAGGTTACCTTCCTGGACAGTCCTGGCTATTAACTGTAACTGAGAACCATGGTTTTCCACCAGCCTCTGACACTTGTATTCAGCTTCAGATCTTTTCTTAATTAAACACTAAGGTCAGCCCACCACCACCACCAAATCAAAGTGACTGAAATACTTGCTGAGTGCCTTTTCACTCTTTTCTAATGGATCTGCCTTTAATAACTGATAAAAACTGTGTGATTCTGGTGACATGATTTCTAACAGCATTTGGAGCAGAAGGGAGTCATCAGTGTTTGTTTAAAACCTTTGCATGTGTGTAATCACTATGAACTTTTTGGTACTGCCATAATTTTTGACAGGCTGACATCGGGTTGTGGGAAAGAACTGAACTAAGATTAGAGATGTTGTAAGAAAATGTTGATTAAGAAGACTGTAAGTGCCTTTGATCCACAGTCGCGCTCCTGCTGCCAGGGCGGGTGAAGCACCGGGGTGCATGCCAGTGGAAAGGTATTCCCTGCAGCCAGTCTTTGCAATACGTCTCTGAGCGTGGGCTCATAAATAGTGGGTTATTAGGAGTAATTGCAGCGTGCATAAACTTCTCTTTAGGCACTACTAAATAAGTCACGAAAGGCAGCTCCAGTGCCCCTGAAATTGCGTGTTCACTGTATCAACCATGAGAGAGCATTTGCCCCTAATGTCTGTCATAATATGAAAATACTTGAAGGAATTCAGAAGTTTGTTGGGATTACCACTCTGAAATGTTATGTATTACATGAAACTTAACATGAAATGTTACTTGGAATACAGAAAGAAAGGATTTTCCCACAAGAATTTTTGTACTTGCTTAACTTGACTGCTACTATTTTTTCATGACCATGGTAAGCTGGTAAATGTGAGGAATATCACAAAAGTAGCTTTCTTTCATCTGATTTTTTATCAGAGGCACAGCTAATCACAGGTTTTCTTTTTTCAGTACTCAGGGCAGTGGTGGGGGCCAAGAGGGAAGTCTGCCTTGCACAAGGCTGTCGAGGTGAAGCGGCCTGGCCAGGCTGCAGGCAGCAGGTGCTGTCTCAGCGGCACCATTTCCTTGTAGCCAGGAGAGCAAGAGACTTTGGAGGGTGTGCACCAAGCTGCAAGCCGTAGAAGCAGTGGGCTGTTGTACGTGTCCATGCCCGGCAGCTGCCTTTGCAAAGGAAAGCTTTTGCTGCGGTCTGGGTCCTGCAGGCACGTGGTAGTCCTGATCCAGCATGAAGCCCCTAGGAGAATTCAGTCCACTAATTTCTGGTTTTTGTTTTGGATTCTTCTCTATCCAGCTATTTCCCCCTCTCATCTTCATCTAACCTCCTGAAAATGTTATATTATGCAGGTGGAGATGATTAATTTCCAGAATTAAGAAACTCAAACACACCCAAAGATTAAAATGCACAATACCTTTGTTGCCTTTGGAAATAGTAACAGTACAGAATGTCAGTATCTCCACAGTCCCCCCTACAGGCCTGTTTTTTAAACACGGCATCATTTAATTGAATCTCATTCTTAATAAAATTCTTCTCCTCTTCACTTGGTAATACCAGGCTCCCTGTCTGTCAGTGGCAGCCACTGTTGCTACTAAATGAGTTGAAAACAGAGACAAAACAACTTCGACCTGTTTAATTAACACATACAACAACAATCCAGAAGGTTTTGACTGTATCTGAATTTGCTGATTTCATATGGAATTGCCTCAGAACCTTCAGGCAAAATTATGTGAAACAGATACTTTCTCTCTTTCTCTTCCCTGTCCGTCATAATGAATTCTAACCTTTTTACTGTCTGTCTGTTGAATTGGTTTATTACCCCATCTGGTATCACAGTGTTACCCCTGTAAAAAATGTGTCTATTTTATTATTATTTAAGCTGTTCTTTCCTTAGCCTAACCATTTCCAAGGTCCGAGGCTTGAATTTAATTTTGAGACTGTGTTGAACAGTTTGTCACAAATCCTACCTTATATTTTCTGAATTTGCCACTAGAGGATGCTGTGCGAACCAACAGGCTGTACGCACTGACAGGCTGCATCGGCAGCTTCAAAAAAAGCCTATCCCTTGTACCAGACTGGAGGACGTACTTCTGCTGTGTGCTTAGCCAAAGGAACAGACTGTACCGAACCACTGAAGAGCAGAGTACAGTATTCCCTTGCACTGACACTGCGAATGTACACTGATTTCGGCTCCGTCCATCTTGTTTTGATGGGCTTTGATATTACGATGGGCAAATTATGTTCTGGTAAGTCCTACCTAATAACTCCATCCAGTAAAGTCAAAGGAAAGCCAGAGGTGGGCATGCTGAGCTCAGTGGTGGACGCACCCTCACTCAGTTATTACCCTTCAAATGCTCCACAGAGACTGAGGGCAGCACACCCAGCACCGAGATTTCTCCCATTTTACGTTTCAGAGGGACAGTGGTAGGGAAGCAGGAAACTCGAGCACGTTCCTAACAGACAGCCTAGAACACAATTGCCTCCTTTCTGGGATCAGAAACATTCTTTCTATTTAAACTGTGGTCAAATAAGGTATTTCATCGCAAGGTCCATTATAGCTGACTAATGCTGAGGTTTAGACCTTTATTTTTTGAGGTAGTCAGCACTGATTGATACGAGAAGTAAAACGGAGCATAAGGCAGAACGTGAGTCTCTGTTACTTTGTGCAGGAGCCTGAGTCCTGTTGTGACTCAAGGGAGAGGTGTTTTTGCTGTGACTTTACAAATCTCCTTTGTTTTCCAGGGAAAGAGTTTCTCTGACTCATCTCTTTTTTCTGCTGTGCTGAGAATTGGGCTTTGGATTGTAACATGTAGACAATTTGATGCCTTTTTAAATAATACATGGTTATCCAAAAAGATGGTATCTTACCTGACCTGAATCTGTTTGCAAACCAAAGTGCAAGTGCAAAGTTTTTTGGCAGAATGAAAAATGTTAGTGGTTTATGTGCTGTTCAGAGAACAATGAAGGCTTGTGAGACCCACCCTTACTTGTTACAGGGCGGCAGTTGAGTCACTCACCTGATACGTGGTAGACCCTGTTCAGCTGCTTTCTCGGCTCACTGCAAATCAAAGACCTAAATACAGATTTGTAAGTTTTAAATGAGTGAGATACCTCAACAATTTTTCTTCCTCTGTCAAGCCCAAATAATCTAAGTGTGTTACATTAAGTGGAGCAGTTTTAGTAAGAAAGATTGAACCTTGCCTCCACCCCACCATCCTCCACCCATCCATCCAGAACACTGCACAGCCATAGAGCTAGGAATACTGTCTTATGAAATAAGAGAACACACTTCCTTTATTTTGAACCATCAGATAAAAGACCTGAGCCGAGATCTTCCAACGTATCAGGAGGAGTAATCCTAACAATTGAACTTTGTGTTAGAAGGAGAACTTTGTATACTCATCACTCATTTCCTGATCTAAACCTTTGTTTTTATTGAGAGAGATTAGATAGAGCCCTCATTTAGAAGATGGGAGAGAGGCCTGCCTGGGTGTGATTGAGTTCTCATTCAGTGACCCAAAGGAAAATGTTTTTGATTTGGCAAAATTTTCATGAAATTTTGGGATTAATTAATCCTAATTGTTTCAGTTCAGCTGCTGAACTGCCAAATCAACTACTTGCACATCCTTTGCAAGGTACACTATGAAAAAGGGTTTCACCCAACCTTTTTTCTTCCCTCTAGGTGTCACTGTTGAGTTTAATGCGAACATATTTGTTCATCTCCAGTATTTAATCCAGACATCATCTGATTAAGTTAGGATACAAAATTTTCTTTGGGGCCATATTACATAATACATCCAACCTTAATTTCTCTGTGAAGGTATATCTCATTTGTTCTACCTAAATTTCAATACAATATTCTATACCAAATGGATTGTTGGACACACAGTTTTCTTTGCATTGCAGAAGAGTAGTTTTATTAGAGGCATTATCAGCAGAAAGTACATCATGAATTGCACTGCAGGTAAGTGTATGTAGATACAGTGATTGCAGATGAAGAATGATATAAAAAGGAAGAAGCAGATAATTTTAGGAGGGTCCCAGAAATTATTCATTTGGACTTCATGAATAACAGTTGTAGAGCAATCTGTGTGTTGTGTAGGTAGGACAGTGCATGTGCTCTGTGTATTATCGTGGTGTAGGCCGGGCTGCTCAGAGGGCAGTAGGTAGATGAGGGAAGACCAATGCATCGGTGGTATCTTAACACACTCTTGACTGCCCTGTGGAATGAAAGAAGAAACCATTACTCTGATGAGGAAATCAAGAGTCTCTTGCAGCACTGACATTTCAGGTGTATCCATTATCTAAATGTCCATCTGTGTTAGCAAAAGTGAGGGAAAGGAGCTTAGCCTGTTTCTGTAACTGAAGCTAAGACACCTTGAAATTAGGAGATCTGATTGTGAATCGTTTAATCTCTGTTGCAATTGCAAATGTGGAAACCGTAACAAAAGGGATAATATTAACAGGAAAAGAGATGAAACACAAAATATGAAAGCCATGGGGACAGGATAAATTAGGATCTTCTTTGGAAGATGTTTCTTACCTGTCTTGTCACCAGATTGACCATGAGAGTAGGAAGTAGAAGAATAAGAATGGGAGGATATTCCCCCTCCTTGGAGAGCTCCTTGAGACGTTCTGTGCAAGGAAAGGAATTTTAATGAGGGGAATAATAAATACATTCATAGAGAGACATACTGTAACGTAATGTGCAGTGGATGTAACAGCTTGGCTTTTCCTGGACCTTGCAAATATTTCTTTATATTTTTTTATTCCATTCCCTTCAGCTATGTTTTCCTAGAAAGCTGTAGAAGCAGAAATAACAAAGGACTGTACAAGTGGAATTCTTCTACTCTCACAGTCCAGCTGTGCTTGCTGATCTGCTGACGGACAGCAGTATATTACAGTTTGGTTTTGCATGGTGATTCCTCTCACGGAATTCACTCTAAACAAACAGGCCAAGAGGAACTGATAAAATGAAAATATATCAGTAACTATATGCTCTGTGTTTCCCTGTGTTTGATGTACTTGTTAAGCTTATGATATATACATTTCAGTGCAGATGCTGTGCAAAAATCTTTTGTACTTAGATTTTAACTACAGGCTGATAAAACATTCTACTCCGTCTTCTGACAGTCTCAGTAGAGAAAAGACTGTGATAGATTTTACCCGCTTGTTTGCAAACAGAATACCTACACAATGTCTT
>VYXH01008093.1:0-36443 GCA_013397275.1 Burhinus bistriatus
ATGATTCTATGATTCTAACTCTGGTGTTGAAAATGGTATGTTTTAAGAGGCCTCATTTGGTTCATTGGGTTAAAATGAACATGACTGTGTATGTGCATATGCAAAATTGCCTAGCCTGGATGATCAGGACTCCTGCCCATAATGTGCACAGAACTAGAATATTCAGATTATTGCAGGTCATAGACAATCTGTGTTGGTGGAGTGGTGACAAAAATCTTCTGTTTCATTATTGCAGTGCTTCAGAGTATAATGTCTGTGCTAATTCAGCAGTGACTTGGAATATTGTGAGCGTTCATAAGCTTTTGGGAATCTCTTAGTGGACTTGGGGGAAAAGCCTGAAGTGGCAGATAGATTACAGCTTTTCTGATCTTTTCAGGTTTCTGAGCTTGTTATAAAATGTGTGTAAGAGTGAGCAGTTGATTGCCTGTTTATTGGACTGTGTAGTGCTGTAGGTCCTGGCAGTGTCCTCTTTTGGATAATTTCATGTTGCCAAAATTCCCAGAGCTGGGAGTGTGGACAACTGCTGATAATCTTTCTATGTGGTACCTGAGCAGAAGAGGAAGCAGAGTCTGCCATGACTGCTGATAATTCCACTATGTGAACTATTAAGCCATCTCGTGCTCAAAATTTGTGCATATTAGTAAAATTTAGATCTCTCAAAGTTTAAGTGTTGATCTCCTTTTTCGCTATGTGTTGTGTTCCAGAATTTAGAGAACAGTAAATAAATTGCTGTCGTACTTAAGGCCTGATTGCTTCTATTTGCCGCCTCAGTGCTGCTGATCAGAAGAAAAATTTTCCTGAATTCAGCCATGCCTATTCCTCTGTTGTGTCCAGTGTGCTGCTGACACAGCCAGTGGAAAGCCTGCGTTTCCCAAAAAGTTACCTATTCGTAAACAGAGGCTGCAGCAGCAAATAAGCTGTGGTGAAGTGCGTTCCTGGCTACAGCTTTGCACCACTCTGCTTTACATTATGCCCAGTGCTGTAGGCATTATCTCATGGTCTAGAGAGAAACCCTAGACGATGCTCCTCATCCTGTGATTGCATCCAGTCGCACTACTAAATTATAATTGACTAAGAAACAGAAATGCCCTTGTCTTCGTTCTTACCGTTTGTCCCGATTCTTAGCCACTCAGAACAACTTGTTTTGTGTTCTGCTCCTACCTTGTATGCAAAACAAATGCAGAATATGCCCATGAAAGCCTCTTGGGAAACACCTGTTATGCAATAGAGATAGGGCTTAATTGGTGTTCTCTGCCTAATAATCTGAACAGGTGAATTGTAATGTCATTTAAAATGTACGTCATACATATATGGATGTCCTGATGTACTTTTTATTGTAAGATGATCATGAGGACAAAGGTGTTTGCTTGGTCTTTTATTCTCTGTGCAAAAACAGGTCATAATGTCAGACCGTTTATCTGCATAGTCATTATTCTAGCAGCATTTTACTTTATTTTGTAAAATGTTGTAAACACCCGTGCTATCATCAGTATTTTGTAAGACCCAGATGTGTTCCATTTAGACAGATGTTAATAAGACTATGACCTTTATTGCCTAGGCACAAGAGTTCTCTTAAATGGACAGATCATCCATTCAGAAGAGCGGGTGTTTGGAAAAAAGGCAGGAGAGAATTTCTGGAGGAAGCGTATCATCATTTCCCATAACTAAGTGAAAAAAAAATATTTCTATTTGAATAGGAAAGAATAAATGAGAATTTAAAAAAAAAAACCCACACCAAACACAAAGCAATTAACAGTGTAGCAAGAAAACTTGAGGAAGCCAGGAAAGTGAGCTCCTGCAGTTGAACTTCTTAGTTTTGAGTGAATACAGTTTTGAGTAATGCAGATTTAATTATTTTGAAATTTCAGTGAATCGTCTTTTCTGTTACAGACATCTTAATTTTGAGATTGTATGAAGTGTGAATAGAAGAGCAATTGGAGAGCTCCTGAAAATGAGAGGCTTTTTTCAGGAAAGTATAAATCATGAGGGGGGATTTATATGAAGGAAATTAAAAAGAGCTGATAGTTTAAAGAGATGTTACAGTAAGCGAAGCTTTGAAGAGCATACCCCTGAAGCAGGTACAAATCATATTGATTTGTCAGTGTTTTTTGTTTTAGTCCTTTTGCACCAACACAGATTTTTAGTTCTGATGAGTTCATCATCTTCCTTTGTGAAAACAAAAGGATTCTCAGTCCTTCAGTGGATGAAGAATAAGGAAAAAGGGCATTTTGTTTAAAGATACTTGGTTTTCACACAGATGATCTTTGCAGCAAGGAATAGAGATTTGCAAAATGTCAGCTATGAGGAGAAGGTCTTTTAACAGCCTTTTTTAATGGGGAGGAGGAGACGATTTGATGAGCTGGTAGTGCAAGGAAGGAGAATAATTTTCCTTTTGTAGTTTACCTGCACATCAGCTCAGTTCTGAGAATTGTAAAACCATTTTCAGTTTGTGAGCTGCCTTGCATCTCGACATCCTGCAAAGAGGCTATTGTGAGACTGAGGGGCTGGGAGGCTGCTGCAACAGTAGTGGGCACAGAGAAAATGAAGTATTTCCTTGTCAAATTTTAGAGATACTGAACTGCTGGGAAGTCCCTGTTGTGGGTTGAACTCTGTCGGTTACTTACAGGCCAGTAAGGACTGGCTTAACATGGACTCCACCAAATGAGTTGATGAAGCGCATGTCAGAAACTGGGGATCCCTTTCCATGGCAGAATGTTCCTGGTGAATTACAAGGTTCTCATCTAAAGACAACTGAAATCAACAGACCCTTTAGTTCAGGACACAGATCTGCTGGCACACTGTTCGCTGAAGCATTGTCACTGGTCTCTGCTGCCAGCACTGTCACTGAAAGGCTTGTTAGGAAATTAGTTTGACGTATTTGTGGTCAGTGTTGTGGATTTAACATTAACAATCGTGGTTTTTGCTACTTGCTTAACTTTTTTGTCCTTTCTAAGGATGTGCCATCTAGTCCTTGGTGAAAATATACCAAGCTCTTATAGCTACTTAAGTTTATAGAAAGCCTCTAACTTACAGTTGAGCACTTACATTGCCTTTTATAAAGCCTGATGGAGGAAGGCAGGCTCAAAAGACTCCTTAGTGTTGTAAGGGGGAGCACTAAGTATGTTATATATTCCTGCTGGACCATGACAGGATGTGTATTAACATGCAGCCCTACAGAAATTTGAAATTTTCATTTTAATTTAGTGCCATTTAAATGCAGTGCAGGGGTGTGTCTGCAGTATTTCTGGTGGCTTAATGCTCTTTCCTTCAGAGCAGAGTTGGATCAGATGGGCTGAAAGGTGAAAGTTGATTTTGCAAAAGGAAGGCTAAAGGACAAGTAGAGTCTCCGATCATGAAATGAATAGATCGTTCTCTGTGTTGTTTGCTTCCTAGATAAATGTTACAGCACAGGCACACATAAGAAAAACAATTGCATGCCTGTATTAATGTAATTTGTGTGTAGTGTTGACAATACATTTTGCTGAAGACACTAGATGCTTTAGACTTAGCACCTGCTGTTGTGGTTTGGAGGACAGGATGCTGACTGTTCTTTGGCCCTGCTGCTGTCTTCCTGTGCAATGCTGTACAAATCACATAACCTTTTGCTACCATAATTTCTCTATCTACTCATGAGGGCTATGCCCTTTATCCACCTTTGGCGATTTGCTCTGAGATACCCTGTTAAAATGTAGAATGCAATTGTTTTCTGTTGCTAGTCTTTGCTATTCAGGAAGCAAATAACACACATGGATATGGTCATCCACTTCGGCATTATTTGGGTTTTGAGTTGTTTGGATGGCAGTGATTTAAGATGGCTTACATTCTTCCTGCTAGCATAGGTTATCACA
Organism: Burhinus bistriatus; assembly: GCA_013397275.1. Taxonomy (NCBI): domain Eukaryota; kingdom Metazoa; phylum Chordata; class Aves; order Charadriiformes; family Burhinidae; genus Burhinus; species Burhinus bistriatus. The sequence goes on from VYXH01008093.1 coordinate 3,849, forward strand.
GCTTCTTAACTCTGTATCCCAACCAATGTGTATTGATTTGCTTCCAATTCATCTTTTGCAGTTCTGCAAGTAACTTCTTCCCTGGCCTTTGTTGCAGATTTCTCTCATCTGTATGAATATCAAACAGCTAATGTAACATTTTGAGTCCTTGAACGTTCTCCAAATCTGGCATCTCTAGATGTGGCCTTCTCTGCAGTAATTCCAGTCTTTGTCTTTATGGCTGTGCTAAGGTATCTTAAGGTACCCAAGGTGACTCACCCTTGGGTGGTGCCTGCTTTACTCTCCCTATCTGAAAAATAACACTAGGGTAGCAATTCTATACTTAAAACGTCTAAATTGACTACAGCTCAGTCCTTCTCCCCACTCTCTTTAGTTACTCACGCTCATTCCAACGACTATCTTTCTCCAGTCGAAATTGCAAAGCTTGCACTTTTTTTTCTTTTCTTTTTCTTTTTTTTTTTAAATTTTGTGTTTTCTTGTTGCGGTACTTTTGCTTGCCAGATTGCTTGGCTAGAGTCCAGAGATGTTGATCAAGGAGAGGTTGCCAAAAGCTCTGTTCAGTCCTTTCTCTTCCAAAAGGAATCTCTATCTGCATTTTGCCATGGCCACCAAAAAACCCACTATGATTTTTATTAAAACGCATCTGCTCCTTTTCCTCCAGGACATGGTAGCTTGCTTATGCTCTTTATGAAGGTGCTGTGTGGTTATGTCAGAAAATGTCTGTGAAGACTAATGGAAATTTTGCACACTGTGGAGAGATAGGGTTTGAATATGTAAGTTCACATAAACCACGATGAGGTCTGGAAAAATTTTGTCATATACCAGGTATTTAATCAAATGTTTTGCCTCAGCCTGATGTAATTGCATATTCTGTAGGAGGTCAGTCCTAGTGTTCTGAGTTCTAGTCTCCTACTGTAGGAGGGAATTATGTCAACAAGACATGTCTTGTCTGTTGTGAGTTTAATTTGCTGAGACCTGGGGACATGCAAGTCATGCAGGACTATTCTTCTAATACATATAAAATATATAATATGCTTTCATACATAAATATATATATACTCATATATATATATATATAGCTGTACTAAAGTTTGTTCTGTCTTAATTATATGGTAGCATTGCCCCAGGTTGATTTAATTACCAGCATAAATATCAGGACAACTACCATGAACATGACTGCTAGGGGATTCCAGAAGAGCGAGTTGCTCTTTCCTTCAGTTAAGTTTTTCAGCACGGTTCAGTAGGTAACTAAACCCAGGATCTTCCTCACTTCTACAGATTCAAGCTTGGGCTAGGCTGGCACACACCACAATTCTGGGCTTGTTCCAGTTTCTTACTGCTCTTCATTGTGTTCTGTAGAAGCTGTTCTGCCAGGGCTAATTAATGAACTAGAGATTTTTTAAGCCTCTTCTGCACTCCCAACCATACCCTGATAGCCTGCCTAACTGGGATTTATGTTCTAGCATTTTAATAATCGTAGATGATACTCATGAGTTACTGTGGGCTGCTGTTAGAGGCTTGATGGAAAGAATGTACGTTGGCTTGAAAAACAAACAAAACCTGGTAATACAGTTGTTTGTAAGAAAGGTGACTGTGGGAGTAGACCCCAGGACACATGCCTTCCATTCCTGTGTCTTAACCACTGCACAGCCATTCTTCTTATGGGTGTATGAGACTGGATCAGTGGATCATTTTTACTTCTGTTAGGCATTTGGGACAGAAATATCACGTACCTGATGTCCTTTAATGTGCTCTTGGATGAAAGTGTGTATTCGCTGAAATACAAGTTAATAAAAAACATAGTACTGTATAGTTGCAAAACTACCCATACCACATGTGACCAGAGCCAGCTGTTCCAGAAAATAAGAACTTTAATCTTTGTCTTCAGTGAGGGTTGACCCTAGAACCTAATGATGGCAAGCAGTATGAAGCTCAGCATACATTGTTGCACACCATTGTAAGGGGAAGGAAGGATGAAGAAAGGGTGGGAGTAAGACCCAAAGGACGCAAAGCTTGAGTACAGCAGAGAAGGAGATGCGCAGCTAAAGGGAAGAAATTACAGAAACAGCAGTGTCCTGAAACAGCATGTTTTCCATGAGATGACAATAAAGTGCTGCACCGAGAACTAGATGTTTAGTTACAGGACAGGGACTGTTCTTTGTTACGATTTATGTTCAAGCCTCTTGTTGTCACTGGGAGGCAGCAGCTGGGAGGGAGGCACCTGCAAAGCACGGCTGCCCTGCAGTTCTGACACGGCCATCCTTTACAAACCTTGGGGAGAGCCAGTGCACTGTCATTGCCTTTGGAGCGAGGGGAACTTCTTTTCTTTCCCGCTTGGAGCTAGGCTTGCGCTGTGGGCCTCTGGGGTTCGGTTCGTCTCTCTGCTGAGCATTTCAAGGCTCTAGCTCTCCCTCCAGCGGCAGGAAGCAGCTCCACACTCACTGGAGCGACTTGTTGCTAAGAGGAGGATCAAAGCTGTCTTCATTCCCTTCGTGTTTTCTCGCTTGCCCGCTCGTGATGAATTCAGACCGTGTCCTTGCTACCACAGAAATGGGGACCTCCAAGGGTGGACTTGAATTTGCCATTAGCGGGAGTGTGTTCCTGCTGACCAGTCAACTCCTGCCACTGCCTGTTCCCTGCCTGCTGCGTTCAGAGCTGGGTTGGGGGCGATACCCCTTCTGTGCTCTGTGTAGGATAGCCTTAATCAGCATCAGCAATTACTCTCTTTATTTTTCCAAACACATGAGTTCAGTTCAAGAGACCTGAGATTCACTTCTATAGTATGTCCTGCATCGGAGAGAATGAAGAGGAAGAAAATACCTTTCAGGCCCAATCTGTTTTCAGATAAACATTTCAATGCGGGTGTATGTAATCCTTTCTCTCCCAGACTTTAGTTTAATCCCTTTTCCCTGAACAAATAGGTGTCCTCTGGCAAGGAACTGATGTGTGGCTGTAAATAGGCAGTGTTTTTATTATCCAGTTAATCTCCATTTATTATCACACATTCAACAAACAGCAGACGCTCCCCTACTTGTTTGTCTGTTCACAGGAAGAAATTTTATCTTAGTCAGTGGATTATGGTAAAGGCTGAGTGAATCACTGTGCTGCAACACGGTCAGCCCTTTCAGGGTTATTCAAACAATGGGACTGACCAGCCAGCCAGATAAAATGTTTAATGCTCTAGATTGTCAGGATCATCAATTTAGTATTCATGTCTCTCTATAGCACTGCCTAAAGCCAGCATTTAAATGGAGCTAGAGGTTACATCAATGTAGCAGATGGGCTTTGAGTGTGTGGTGGCTGCAATACACACAGTGTTTTGAACTGTGAGGCTGAACTCGGGGTTCCTCTGAATCCCTGTGTCACCACTTTTCAAATGCGATGCTTTGAACTTTACCTAACAGGCTGAGGATGTAACATACCTCGTTCTGTCAGGGTTATAAGCTGCAACCTACAATAAATGACTGCAGGTGGCAGAACATTGAAAGTGTCTTGTTCATTTTTTCTCAGTTGCTGCACGTCTGGAATTAACTTCTGCCTTTCCCCAGAATCCCTTGTGCTTCACATCCCTTGTGCTTCATATCCCTTGTGCTGCTGCACTGCTTTCTTCCCCGAACACCCTTCCCCTCCTCCCAGCTCCTTGCCCTGCTTGGGTCATCTGTGTCTGTGCTCTGGCAGGCTGTGTTTTTGTATGTTTGTGTGTTTTTTTTCTTTTTTAACTGCAGCACAGCTTTGTATGTAACTGCCATTAACAGTAAGTACTTGTACAAGTGCTGCACTTGTGGTGCTTGGCTCACCAAGGTTACTGCATTGGTTTTTTCCCAGGCTTCTGCTATGAAAGCAAGGGGTTCATCTTCCTCAAAACAGTCACTACTGATCAGCAGCACGTTCCTCCTGCTGATAGTCACACCAGCTGCGGTTTACTCGGGTGCTCAGTTTACCCAAAGCTATTATCTCACTCAGTGTTTTTGCTGCCCTGAGTCCGTCCCTGACTTTGCTGATGCCCGAGACGACATTTCCATTCTATGCTGGATGCTGACCAAACATGATTTTGTCTTGATCATTCATCCCTCACATTTCTTCCCCAGTTGAGCAGCAGCAGGTGTTACACAGTATCTTCCTGGATCCTCTGCTGTGTGTTACTATTCATTTTGCTACAGGTTTGTTCACAGGGATTGTCCTGGCAGAACAAGGGGAAGAAATGACCCAGCCTTGTACCTCGCAGCAGGGCAAGTTTGAGGCAAGGTTGAGTCTATTTATTTGCACAGTTGCTCTTGTAGAGATTTGGCTGCTAAGTCTGACTTTTTCTTTGGAGGGGGTTCACTCATTCCTACTCTTGTGCCATGTAAAGTTTCACATTACTGCTAAGCTTGCCTTGACAAAATAAAAAGGAAAATCCAGTGACAAGATGAGGCGATATCCTGCACTATAATAAATTATTGATGTCTTGGATTACTGTTACCATATAAGCAAAACCAGTAGTTATTTTAGTGCAAAGAATTGGCTTCAAGGTAAGGCACTGTGTATGAATGAAGAGAAAATTAAGCGAGTTGAGAAAAGGACCTGCATGAGCACAAACGACTAGCAGATTGCATTTGCTGTGCTGTTGGGGAGGGTGGTCAGTGCTGCTGCTTTGAAAACGTGTGCATGTGAAAACCTTTCCTCGGTAGTGCTGCACTTTCATCTTCTAAGCAGCATGTCCGAGTACGTACCCCCTTGCCTTCCGGTAAAAGTAAGCAAGCCTTTTGAAAGACGGCACTGTTCTGATGCTGGCAAATTCTGTGTCTCCTTATTGCTGTTGTATTCCTTTTCTATTTAGCGAGATGCGTGTCCTACCAGGAGAGGGCTGTTACCAGTTTTGGAGTATTCAACAAGACAAGAGTGCATGGTAGTCGCTGTGAGGAAAAAGCCTGATGTTTATTCACTCACACAAGTAACACGGATCTTTTTCTAGTGCAGTAAATAGGGTGTTTGGATCTTTGTTACTTCAAATCTTCATCACTGCGAGATCTAGCTACAGACTTATCTACTGTTAATGTTTTCCTCTGGTAAGAGGCTTAGGATCAGTTCATCAAGGCAAGAACATGCATTGGCCTGGCATTAGGGGATCCAAGGCAAGAGACCAGCCTCGGGGTATGTAGGATCTTTGGGAGGGGGTGTGGGAGGTACTTTTGTACATAGATCTTATTTTGGCCTTTGAAAGGCTGATGCAGAACTCAATAGAAAAAAAAGTCTCTTCCCTTGGACCAGCAGTAACGAGTATTTTTCAGAAGCAGCTGGGATTTCTTCTGCCTCAGTTGGTACACTATGGTGTCTAAAGAAAATGCTCATAGGGTTTTTGGGCTCCTTAGTTAATAATGGGGACAGTGACTAGGGTAGTTTCACCTTCATTATTAGAAGTGAGTCTAAAACAATCCAGAAGGCTACTCTACAAAATGCCAAAATAGCAGTCGATGCAAGCAGGGCTTAATGATGTATGCCCATTGGAATACACAGTGGCTGAGTTTTCAAGTGTATCTAAATGATTCAGCAACAAATGTTTGTGGATTTTTTTTTTTTTTGTACTTCATTTGTTGCCAAGTCTTTTAAGGGTACTGAGGCACATACTGATGTAGATAGGCACTAGCTCCATAAGTATTTTTAAAACACCTGACCTTTTGAAAATTGTTGGGTTTAACAAGAAAACTAGTGAAATATGAGAAAAAAATGTTCTTCCTTTTCCTCAGTGTATCATTGTGGACAACAAAAAGCTGAACCACAATGTCATCTTTAAAAGGGACTTAGAAGAGCCTTGCAGTGACTTTACTGTTAAGAGTCCCAGGTGAGGGCTCCGAACTATGCTAGTAGAGATGTTTCAAAACAGGCAAAGAGCAGCAAAGAGCCTTCTCCTGCATGCAGAGGGGTCCTCAAAAAAAGTTAGAAACTAGGGACTACATCATTTGGCAACTTCTGCCCTAAATACCGTAAAGAAACCTGTCTTTCTTCATACAGTTTTGACGTGTGAAGGTGATACATTATTTTATTCCTAACATAGTGTCACTTTTTCTTTATTCTGTAGATTCAACCAGTTATTGATCAAGTCTTCTCTTTTTCTGAAGTTCCAAAGGCCTTTCTGAAATTGGAAGGAGGACATGCACGTGGAAAAACAGTGATTGATGTAATTAGTAAAAAATAAAGTATCTTTTAATCATTATTCTGCCCTCAGTCAGTCCTTTACTGGTAAATTACATTTGAACATGAATTGGTATGTAGCAACCATTTCTTCTTTAAAAGTTCACACAAGATGCACAATTTAAAAAAAAAAAAACAAGTCTTGTTTTAGAAAAGCCTCTTTTATTCCTTCATACTCTGCCTGTTAATATGCAGACAAGAAATACTAATGTCCCTTAGGTATTTCTACATGAAAACCATGTTAAGAATGGAATTGTGACTTTTGCAGAACACCTCTCACTCTTGGGATAAGAGGAACAGCCAGCAGCATTTTCGGTTTGTAGATCTTGGAGCTTTTATTTTCCAGATGTTTTAGTTAAGTCATGAAATGGTGAGGCACACTTTTATCTAATTGTCCATGTGAAACTTGTGCTGTTCTTTTTTCTTTGGCCTTTCCTAGTTCTGATCACCTTTATTAATATATATTATTACTCAATCTAGTTAATTCTCAGAATCTGTACACTTTTCCTGTATTAAGTGGTCATACTGCTGTATCAAGACCAGTACTTTAATCTTGATACGGCAAATCTCTCATAGCATAACTCATCTGAGTAGAAGCACGGAACAAAATCAGTCTGTAGCTGATAATTGTTCTAATTGCCTAACTCCTGGCACAGCACTTAGGCAGGTAGGCTAGATGTGATTTTGTCAGTAATCAGGAGGCCCGGTTCCTTCCATGCTCCCTATCACTGCTGGTGGTAATGTAGTGCTTTAAGGGGTATGTGTCTGTTGGTCTGTTTTTAAACTTACCATTTTGCCAGACATGGGCTACGGAGTGACTTCCCCTGCAGTTATGCAGGTACATCGAAGGAAAGCGGCAACCTCGTAGTTGAGAACTGCACATTTATTGTGGTGCAGCTACGGTGATGGAAAAACGGTGTCATGCAGTGCTTCCACCAGGGGACAGAGCATACAAATGCACTGAACACATGCTTGTATAGGAGAGCAACCATTCCTCAGAGCCTGCAGCTATTCCACACCACATACTCACTCCGCATTAGCTAGCTGTTGCAGAGGAATTACGGATAGAGAAAGGCACAAGACAGAAGCAAAACTAACTGTAAAGTGTCAGCTTTCTACCTTTGAAAAAATTACAATAAAAAGTTTCCTAACTTACATTTATTTGTAAAATGCTATATTATATATATAGCAAGAGCACATCGATATGACAAAGTACCACTGTTTGGAACCAGTAACAACATTTTCCATGAAGAACTAAAAGCAGCACATTTCAGAGCAACAAAACTTCAGTACATCTGTACAAAAGGAGGAAAATTAGTAAGGCACTTCCTCTGGGGTGGTAACAATAAAAGCACCAGTATCCTTTGAGGCAATACAGTAGTAATGAAAATGTTAATTTTAAACAGTCTTACTATGCAAGACAAAGGCCTGGATGCTCCTAGGAGCAGCTTGTAATAACACTGGTCTAAGCCAGAACAAAACACAGCAGCATAGTACAAGACTTTGTTTGTATTTTACCTTTTTGCCAACATTATTACGGAAAACTAACAAAACCAGATTAAGAGCAGGGCAACAGAAGAACCTCCTGAGATCATTAGTGTCTCTTACTTGTCACAAGGTCTTTGCTAAACCGGTACTGCTTACTTTGAACAGGCACAGCTCTTGTGACTGGGCACATATCCAGGCTTGGCTATGCCCCTTACTAGAGCAATCTGACATTTCTGCCCAAGAGCCAGCAGCCCACCACAGACATTGCTCTCCAACGTCACCAGAAATACCTGGGACTCTGGCATTCTCCATGGTAAACCCAACCGGCAGTGGCTGAAAACCTTAGTAACCATGGTGCTTAGGTGCTTTTGTAGTCATGTAGAGTGATACTTTCCTTAAGAATTCTTGTTTTCTATATGATTTTGGAGTTCAGGATCTGTTCTAAAAAGTAAAAATTTGACTTGGCAAAGAAGTAAAATACCCATAACTCAAAAAGTTAGGCAGCCTAGAAAATGGGCAAGTTCTTGACATTCTGATGCATCCTTTTGCCACCCCTCTCTTTTTCTAACAAACATCTACTAATTTACATAATCTGTCTACATGAGAAAATCTAGAATTTCTTAATTTAGGACTCACTATATTAGCATACTAACTATATTTGAAGTCACATGTTAAAAATTCTTTGGATGTGCTGTGTGCTAGCAGTCTTTAAACTTTCAGTAAACATAAGTTTGTTCCAGTGAAACAAATATATTAATTTCCAGTAGTTACTATTTCTCTATACTACAGCCCATAGGTCCAAGTTACTATACCCACATACACATTGCACTCCTGTCCTTTATAAAATCAGCTTTAATTATTTTTTAGCCCTTCTCTCAGTTTTATAAAAAAAACCTTTTAAAAATAATTTAAAATTATGCTTATTGACTATTCTGGATTAACTACTCACTGACGCAATTGTAACTCCATGGCATCTCTCCCACCTTTAGTTTGTCTGCTCTGGCCTGAGGCATAACTACCACTCTCTATCTCATATTGAGTTGTGATGATTTAAAAAAAAAAAGTTGAGAGATACTCAAGCTTTTATAGGGATAATAATCTTAGACAGAGAGGTGAAATCATTTTGTTGCTTGTTCTTTTTAAAATTGCAAAGAAAAGACAAAACTCTCATTGTTGATCCTGTATGCTTCAGGGATGTCAGTGCCGATTCTAGCGTCCAGAATAGTGGCCAATTGAAACATCATCTTTGCTTGTTTGGGTTTATACAACTAGTGGTTCCCAACACTGTGTTAACTTTTCTTCGTTGACTGTGTTGACAACAACATGGTCGCGATCATATTGTGCGCCCCCTGTAAAGAAAAATTTCTGTCAGCATAGATTATCTTTGAAATAAGAGATGTGCACTCTAGGTTTCAACTCTGGTAAGTGCTGGTGTAGACAGTTTCTCTTCTCCTCAAGACACTGAGAAGAGAAACTGATTTCCATCACTGCCTACTATTGGAATTACTTTGGAGACAGGGGAGGCTGCCTGCCTTCAGCCACCCCTCAGCTTTTTCAGCCTGGATGGGAAAGGAAGGAAACACTGCAATAGGTGTAGCTCCTTTAAGACTGTCACTTCCCAAAAGTCAAATCTGGCTGTTCAGTGTCCCCTCAGCAGTTGTCAGTTGTCACTAAGGATGATGTTTACATGCTGAAGTAAGTCCTGCTGCCGAACATACCTGAATGCAAAATATAACCCTTTCTTAGAGGGGCTTAATGTACTCACATGATGCAATGCCAAACATGTTCCCATAGCACAGCACCATTAGTGTTCTGACTTAAGAAACTTGGAAGCAAAGAAACGTTCCACTAGGCCTGAAAGTCAGAACCAACATTTTTTTTCTCCAATCTAGTACATACTGCAGAAGTGTAGGACACGTGCGTCTCATGTAGTACAACACACCCAGAACGGCAGGTAGTATTCCCACTGGAAGCAGCCACCTGAGCCAACCATTTATACAGAGCACCGGGACACTCCTATGGACACTGTCTTTCCTTCTGCACCCCTATAGCCTCACCCTCCCAGAATGAGCAAAAAAAGCCTGGCAGCTGAACGCTTACAAGTGTGACAACTTCGGATTCTAGCAGATCTCAGAAAGAAATATGCCAGGCACCTGGAGTCCTGCATGGGCAGGCACATTCAAGAGCAGCTCTTGTACTAAGAAAACGCCATCTTGAGCACCTTAGCTGATCTCTGCTTCAGGAGTTTGGGGGAGACTTTCTGGTGCCACTGTCCCAAATGAGAACGGTCTCTTGGAAGGTTAACACCAACATGATTTCTCTCTTTGCCATCACCAGGCAATTACTAAAAAGCAGTAAAGATACACAGTAGAAATACTTGCAAAGTTCAGCAGAAAGAGGGAAAAAAGAAGGGAGTATCAGATCAAATACTCCCACAGGAAAAAAAAAAACCGAACCAGCTGCTACATAAAAATAACGTTAGCTACATAGCTCAGTTATCACTGCGCGCACAAAAAATACTTTGTAAGCAGTGTCTGATACAATGTAAACATGTTCTAATGGGAAAAGATGGGACTTTTTTCAGTGGAACAAGACACTGTTTTCTGTGCTAGAGCCGCCCTCTGGACAGGGCTTTGTGCTATGCCAGTATATCCACAAGGTGGCATTGGTAACTGCGCCATTGAACAACTGCTTTCATTTGCTAAGAATTCATTAATGCTCAATTTGTGGTCAAGAATGGATCAGCAGAATTGGAAGAAACAGGTAATGTTCCTACTAGGCTTTCTCAAATAAAAGCTAAATGTACCTACCCTTTCATATTACCATAGGGATTTACTTTATTTTTAATTAAGAGTGCATCTATACTTTCATCACCAGACCTATCCATTGTGAAGTTCTTCTATTATAAATGCAGAGTATCTAATTGCTTTTAACATGATCAACTGAAGACAAGGCAGCCTAATAGTATTTCTGCTTGTTTGGTGCAACTCGGAACTGACTTTAGAAAAAGGTATGCAGAGTCATTGTGACTAAAGACTCTCCCTTGAACTGGAGTCTTTTTGATAAGCTTGTAATTAATCATCACTAGCTTTTTATGGCAGTAAAGAGAATTTGTGACTATTTGTGCCAGTGTTGTATTATGGTCAGACATGAGATAACCCTTTTCTCACAGTTCTGATAGTCCTGTCCTTTTTAGTTCTAAAGTGCTGACTGTTGACTCTGGTTTTTGGTTTGGTTCTGGTTTGGTTTTTTTTCTGTTTGGTTGGTTGGGTTGGTTTGTTTTTGTAATTGCTGTAATTAACATGACAGCAGCAATGCTAAAAAAATTAACAGCTGTAGAAAATAATTACTCCCCCCAAATGCAGTTATGTAAGAACATCTGATTATGCTAATTCTGCCAATCATTCCATTTGCTGCTTTCTCAGACCTTCTATGAAACTACGAAAACAAAGTTCAGAAATAGTATCTACAGGAATCAAATTGCTGTGACAAAAGTGACTGTAAAACATGCATCAAGTACGCACAGACCTTAGGCTGCTATGGCAGAATCTCATGTTCGCAATAAAGGTATAGCCATTAATAAACAAATGAAAAAACTTTTTGCATCTAATCACATCAGTGTACAGTAGTGTACAGCTTTCTCAATATCCTTTGGCTATTACATCTACAACTACTATATAAGAAAATTTGGTCTATACAAATTAAAGTTAATGAGAAGCTAGGTTTTTCTTGCTTCAGCATTTTTAAATAGTTATATTCACATCACCCAGTGCCACCTAAAATTAACTGAGGATATCTAGAGTGAGTGGACACTGGGAATACAAGATAAGCAAGTACTGTGAGTTACTAAACTCTATGTAGGAAAAACAAAATTAAGTCCTAGGGCCTGTATAATTCAAGAGGTCAGACTAGCTAATCGGGTCTTTTTTGATTCTACATTAAAGTAACTATAATACCATCCTTAATTTATAGGCACGTTTAGTGCCTATCCCACTGCAAATACCATGTAATTAAGACACAATGTAATGAGATAACACATTTGCTTACCTTTGATATCTAAAACCAGCTTGGGTTTCATTTTGCTATAAATCCTGCCATCAGGACTAATATGCCAATATTGTTTATCTTCGTTCCGTTCAAATGACAGACCGAGTTTAGAGCCAGGAGTTATAAGATTTCCAACAATTGTCAAGCAGCAATCCTCTGCCATCTGTATCATCAGAAAGGCAACAGCAATTATTCAAAAGGTCTTACTTCTAGTATCCACTGGTTTTTGATCAGACAGGAGAGATGTCAGCAGGTGAGAAGGGAATCTAGGAACTACTTTCCCTAAAGGAATGTATTTTTGCCCCAAACTCAAGACTACTTATTTTTCTTTTGTTCCTGTTTCTGCTGACACTCTCCACTATATAAGAACATTAAAATAACCATGCTGTATCAGATCAAAAGGTGCAATTAGCACCTGCCTCTAGCAGTGGCCAAGAACAGATGCTATGGAAGATTACATTCACTCTGCTCCTGTATGCAGGATATTCCTGGTAAACTCTCCCAGTCTACAGCAATCTCCAGCCCAGAGCCTTTTCCAGGCAGAGCCAGTACCTTTAATACCTGTATGGTTTCTGTCCCATATGTGAATTTGCTAGCCACTTTCCACCGAGATCAATGTAACCCTTTTACATGTACACCCTTCTGTATCATAACCCCTCTGTGGCAAGCAGTTCCAGAGCTTAACAAAAAAAAAAAAGAAATAATCTGACAGGCAACTACTAGTTTTATTTGATGCTCTCCTCACCCCCCCTTCCCCTCCCTATGTCTGCAGAAACTTCAATCATATCATCCCTCAAACTGCCCCCTTTGCAGGCTTAAGAAGTCCTAGCTATTTTCTTTCTTGCATAGAAGCCCTCCATCTCATCTGCCATCCTTTTTTTGTTCTTTAGTTGTTTCTAGTTCTGCAATAACCTTTTGAGATAAAGGACCTAACTGCACAGTATAGAGTGTATGAATTTCACAGTGTATCACAGTAATATTTTCTTCTTTGTTCTATATTCTTTTCCTAGTCATTTGTATTACTTGATTTCAAAACTCTGCAAATGTCTTTATGGTTAAAAAAAGAATTGGCAAAAATCAAGCTTCGTTGAAAAGAATATTAAGGTTATATTAGTAGTACATTACAGTTAATTATTCTATGTGAACAGTGATTTTCAATAGATCACCATAAGCTACCTTGTAACTTCTGAATGGACTTCAATGGCAGATTAAACAAACACCCATCTGCCATTGTTGATATGGCCATAAATTATTAAATATACAGTTTTGAAAAAGTAGTACTTCTTACTATCATAAGCTAGAATTGAAGTAAGTCGATTTAGTTCTGCAGTTCTGAAATTCTCGTCTGTATCTCGGCCACTACTTCACTCATCTCCAAGAAACTCATGAACAGTGGGAAGACCTGCATTCCTATCTGCTATTCGTATCTGTTTCTGATAAAATGAGCAGAACGACTTTCATAACCTGCTTACTGGTTAGTCCACCTACCTAAAACAGCCCTTCCTTGAAAACCTGAGGCATACCTCAAGGTACTGTGACTCAGAGTCAGTGAGATGACCTAAGCTTACAGGAAGAAAGGCACAAGTTCTTCCAATGACCTGTCTCTGCCTACGTGCACGCACCTACCCACCCATGAGCTTAATTTTCTTTTTAAAATGTGGCGAAAAACAATTTTTTGTGCAAAATACATTTACTGCCATTCAACAGAAAGATGGCAGAACTCTGTAAGAGTTCAGTCATTTAAGATCAACGTTGCCAGCTTGCGCTCCAGACTAAGCTACCTGGTTGCTATAGAGCACCAGCTGTGTATTTTCTGTGTGCAGAAAAACTGCTTTATGAGATAGAGAGACGGGAACAAAAACCAAGAGCGTTTACCCAAAGCCATGTAATACCCCACTGTCACGATATGAATACTTTCAGTGAAGTGTTTGAGAGGCACTGTCAAGAGAGAAGTCTTTTGTATGCAATATTAAAGCTTTTAGCTTACTTTGCACCATTTTGCTGTCTGCATAAATCCCTTTTACTACTGCATGTGTCCTGTAAACATGTCCAAACAATGCCTTAGCTTATTAACAGTAAGATTCTTCCCTCCAGCATAGATGACATAGTTATAAATGGCTCCTTTGAAGTTATACAATCCTATAGAAAAAGTTCACATGATTCTTTGCAGTCAAGCTGTTTAACAGTATTAAAGTAACTTAATTTTCTTTGGCTGGCATCCCTACCTAAGACTGTTCATGTTTAAACATTATGAACTGCACATACCTCTGCTCACCTCAGTGACAATTCACACATGATTAGTTTTATGGACTGTGAGAAAAGTAGGACTTCATTTGGAAACTTGTACAGAAGAATGGAAGAGGGATGAATTCAACAAATACAGGGATAACCAGAAAAAAACCAAAAAACCCCCCCAAAAGAGTAGCATTTTATCTTTAAGCTTGCCTGAATGCAGAAGAGGACATAACCTACATTATACTAACTGACCTACCACAAGGCATGCTTGGTTCAAGATATTACCAGAAAGGTTCTGCATTTTAAAAGGTCTCCCCTGCTTTGACACTTCTGTGATATTTTCACCATGAAGAGAGAGGGCATGAAAGTGAAAGGAGCTCATGAAGAGCAGACAATGAGACTTATGAGGCTACTATTCTTTAGGGGAAAAGTAAATAATAACTAAAATCTCTCAAAACTTCAATCACATCAAAAAAGGTATCACACAACCAGTTTATATAATCTGAAAAAGCCAGAGTTCAATAATAAAAAAACCCAAAACAACAAAATAAACCAAAAAAACCAACCCCTACAAAAAGATTATATTACAGCTGAAATGGAATAAGCCTATAAAATAAATTAAGATGATACAGTAGGAATTGAATTCAGAAAGCCCTGCTATTGGAGAGGAAAAGGGAAAATTCACATTGAACTTGAACCTCACCCGGCACCTTATGAATCCATCCTGATAAACCCAGATTTGATCATCTGAGTCTGTATCTTCTGCAACCTGTATTCTGACAAGATTCAGATTGTCTAAGTTCCCATCAGCTGACATGAATTTTCCCGTTTCCTTGTTTCGAAGCCTGAAGTACACACGTTTCTGCAGAAAAGAACACAACTCTAACCACAGTCTCAGCGCAGAACACATCCTGCTCTGGTTAACTTCAGAGCAACCACCGTTCAGTGCTGAACCCCGTGCCTCCCTCTTTCTTTCAGAAAGCTTAACTTGTCTTTTCTAGAATTTAATTCCAAAGTCCATAAATGTCTCGGACAAGCCAAGCTTTGAGAACTCGCCATTCTGCATGGAGAATTTTAGGCTTTCCTATGCACCGAGATCAGCACACAGTGGAAAGCTAAGAATTTGTAATTCAGAGCAGCACTAGCTTCTCTCTACTAAGTTCTCCTATAGATGCTGTTAGCTTTTATTAAGGGTGCACTTGTGCAGTGCTGCTTCTTTCACTAGCAGCAAGTATTACACGGCACATTCATGCTGCTGCTTGTTATGTATTAAATTTCTGTTTAGACAAGCTCTCAACCAGGGCAGTCAAAATGCATTATTCCTCGTTCTGCTTAAGGCTATACAAAGACAATGCTATGACAGCAAGCAAATGCATTTGGTTATAGGTACCAGTAATCTGTGAATTAGAAAAAGTTGTTTCCTCAATGAAATATAGCTCAGCAAGAACCTCAAATGTTAAAGCTCACAGGACTGCTGCAGCATTGGACCAAATCACATGGTCCTATTTAGAGAACAAAATGAAAAAGACAGCACAAGAATAAATTTTGCATTAGATTTGCAAATTATTCTGCTATGTAATAAGCAGGGAAGGACCTTCCTCCTTAAATCAACACAAAATCACTACTAATTGAAGTATCCAATTTTGTTGACTAACTTTCTTGTCATTTCAAAAATAATGCAGATAGTAAAGACAGTACGCCAGTGACCAGTTTGGGTGCTAATTATAAAACAACAAAATAATTTATATATAGTAGCTACAGCCATTATTTGTTAAAATAATTTAGCCAATCCTTATATGCTTTCTTCTCTGCTTTGGTTTAAAGTATGCTTAATGAACAGTTTAAGTAGTAGAACTGCAAAGCCATGTAGCAGAATCAAATAGCTTTTCTTACAAGCAAAACTCTAGAGCAATTTCTTTACACAATCACCATTGCTGAAGCTTGGCATGCATCAAGACTGTAACATTGCTTTGAACTGTATAACATCCTCCCCCCCCACATTACAAAATAGAAATTAGTACTTGACAATCTCATGTCAGAGCCTACTCACCTGCAGTAAAGGTCTCAGAGAACCTATCTGACAATAACCGCTCACTTTATACCAGTCTGGAATTTCATTCGGTGATAACAACATCTGACGCCCCCTGTAATTGCTATGCTCATAAATTATCCATCTATGATGGGGAGGGAAAAAACAAAAACAAAACACAAGACAGAATGCTTTTACTCCCAAATCCTGCTTTGCAATCAATAAATGGGTTTAAGAGAAATTTGTCCTACAAAGTAGTAGTGTTTAGCTTTGGAAACCCAATGACATTCTTTTTGACAGGTCTTCAAAAATAATAAAATCATGTCCTGATTTAGATAACAGCATTAAGGTGGGTACACTGGAGTTCACATTTTAAAGGCCTGTTATTTAAACATTACAAGCTGAATGAAACAAAGCATTTTCTTGCCTTAAAGGGAGAACCCAACTTATAAATATCATCTGTTTTCAGGAGGTACTGTGACTGCTCAAGGAGCGTATATGCATATGCTACATATGCTGTATACGATTGATTGCTGCATGTGTAGAACCAGTATTTCTAATTTGGACAAGCCTGACCACATGGGAAATTGTCTAATTTGGACAGGCCTGACCCATATGGGAAAGAACTACTAGGGATGCAGATTGCAACAAGCAAATACTGGAACTGCAACAGGGTGAAGTTCTCTAGGGTATTTTGATAGAGGTTTTATTTCAGAACACCCTTCCTCTTTCCAAATACCTAAAATAAAAAAAAAAAGACCTGGGCGGGGGGGGAAGCACATAGAAAAATTTTATTTAGCATACCCTACCACATATCCAACCACGCTTATAATCACATTGAGAGCAACCTGTCAGAACCTGACTTCTGCTTCTCTACTACTGGCACAGGCAGTAAATTACAACTAGACTTTGAAATAGGCTGTAATACAGTGAAATTTGTTGATTTTTCTCACACCAATTTGCTGAGACTGTCCAACAGTCATAGGTTTTTGAGTACACGAACACTCAATATGCACATTTTCCCTGTTACCTCCTTTCCTCCAACTGATTTGTCAGTAGATGTCTATATCAAGAAAAAGCACGCTGCCTTAATTTTGGTGCTTTTCACAGCCTAATACACCTCTAACACCAGGTATGAAATTATGAAAGTTATAAACGGATGTCTCTTAGCAAAGGATGAGAAGATGAAAACCCCTTCAATAAGGGAGGCAGTAGGGGCAAGGACACTCTGAAACCTGTATTTTGACTCTGAAACCTGTATTTTCAGCAGCTGACACTGCTAAAATGAAATCAGAATTTTTATATCATACTCTATACGTTTCTAGTGATCAACCAGAAAAAAAAACATATACATTCACTGGACACGAAACACACAAAATTCACAACTCCATTACCTGGAATCATGGTAACTACGTTCTTGGCAAAGAAGCAACTTGATGTTTGACTTCATGTTATTTCATGTTATGGAAAGTGAGAATCTGTATTATGGTTATGGTGAAAGATACTGAAATCCCAGAAGACTTATGAATTCAGAGCATATACCTCTTCTTCTGACCTTTATGTTTCAAACTCCAGTTCAATGTGCTAAGGAAACCCTTTGACCAGCTTATCCAGATGGCAAAAAATGGTTTGCTCTACAGATCTGGTATTAGCTATCCACTTGAGGGCAGTCTTAAGCTATCCATCAGCCTCTCCCTAGCACACGGCTTGGAAATTTACCTCTTCAAAAGAACACATTTAAATGCAAAGCAACAGTAACAAGGATCTATCGTTAAAAAAGTAAGTCACATTCTTCAAGTTACAAAAAACCTGAACATATAGTCGGGGCAAGTATCTTGGAGGTAGAGGCTAACAACAGGAAAAACAGAAAAAGAGAAATTTAACAGATCTGCTGGAACACGAAAAAGATAGCACTGTCTTCCAGACAGTTTTTAAACTTCATCACAGACTACTTTTTACATTATCTTCAAAAGTAAATTTAGAGAACACAACTGCTTAAAAACAGCTAACAAATTTAACTGCTAGATTTACAACCAAGAGTCTGACCCAATTCCTGAAGTAAAAGGGATTATTATTAATGCCAAAAGGGGCCAGATCATGATCTGATTGCGCTACTGTGTCCATAACATCTAGGTAAAAGGATGAACGTGAAGACTTATTAAAACATTTTGAACTTATGATGCAGATCACAAACTAAATGATTTTTTTATGATTGAGACCTAAACCAAGAGCACAGAAGTTGTTTTTAAGGATGCTATGCAAGGTGGCTTTTACAACATGGCATGAGAGAAGACACTAGTTTCCTTGTAAGCTTTATTCAAGTTCATTTCAATTCTAGCACAGGGCACCAGTCAGTGATAACATGTTGAAAGAGGATGTAAAAGCGTTCTGTAAGAAGAAACTGCATTAATGCACTGCACACATTATGATACTCTATTTTACACTTCCCGGTTTCTAACACTTGTAATTTTTCTGTTGAATAAGTACCTCACTCTAAAGAATCAAAAAGTGATTTTAAACTTACACGCCGCCAAGGACTTGAACTGAAGCTACGAGAGGACTGTATCCCAGGAACTGGAGATTTAAGATTTCTGTACTGAATTCGATTTTCTTTCCTTGGAAACCCACCTTTTCAAAAAGAGCTATGCACGGCTCAGACAGCTCCTGCAAAAGGAAGATGAGCACTTTTATAGGATGTTAGAACTCCAGATGGTGACTGTGAACATCATTACTCCACACAGCCCTTTTATTTCAGAGGTTTCTTCTTGATTGTTTAAGATCAAAGACCCTGAATAATGTTTTTGCTCTGCAATAGGTTACTTAAAAGAAATAAAAAAGTAATAGAAAGCTCTTATACAAAACACACAAGGGATCTTTTTGTATGGCACATAAAACTTCCTTATCTTAAGGCAAACATAAATGTCTCTGTGGTTGATTCTCGTGTAAAATCTTAAGTATGTTTTTAAATACATTTTAATTAATGCCATATCCCTCTTCATTGCACTAAACCCCACTCATTATAGGAATTTTCATCTTCAAACCTGAACACATAGTAAGATAATATTGATTTCTACAGCTTCAAGTGATGACAGCCTTATCTCACTGCTTATCATTTACTGCTCTCATTTTTAACTCTCAGAGTAGGTTATGGCAACATCAATCTCTGACTAGACAAAAGCTTCAAGATTCATTCTCCTGAGGTGAAATTCATGACTCAAGCAAAAACTGTAATATCTGAATCCTCCAAATTGCTGTGGGGAGATGATTCTTCTTCTCTGTCAAAACACTTCTGGTGTTAAAGGGATTCTGCCCACATGAAGCTCCCTGCCTTACTGAATCCATTTTAAATGCTTTCTAGATAATGAACCTTGGACTCTATTTTTTTTTTTTTTCCCTGCGTGGCAAGGTGTCTGTAGTGGACTGGAAATAAACTCTCACAATTAAGGCCTTCACCTGGAAGCTGGGAGGTAAGCGTTTGAAATCCCTCAGGGTAAAGTCAATTAAGCCCGAGTGTCCTGTGTTACAGTTTATACTCGTGGATAGAAATGACCCTGCCACTCCCCTTCTCGCAAGTCTTCCAGCAATGACTGCATAAAACCAACGCCATAGCCAGAAGAGCTCCTTCCTGCTGTCATGTGTTCGACATGCTTGGAATACATCAACTGGATCAGGAATGCCCGACATGACGCAAAGTCTCGACAGACTCGCATCTGGCCTTAGGCATGGAAACAGGCCCTCCAAGGCAGAGGTGGCTCTGCACATGCACAGCAGCGGACATCCATGTTGCCATGTGACTTTGTTAGGCAAGACCTCATGCCTACCAATTTCTAGACCGTGCTTAAATTCCTCTTTAATGTTCCTTTAGACATTTACGGGCCCAGATGACAACATTGCATGAGCTTCGCCATTCTCCCCGCAGCAGTCCAGGTTACCACACAGCAGCTGAGCGATGCTTCCTGATCACATGCACGCTGCCAGGCTGCGGAAAATGCCAGGAGAGGTCTTCCAGCTTACTCCACAATCAGAGTACCCTCATCCCCACCGTGAAAGTTTAACACCAGTTAGACCATCATGCGTCATCACGGGTAAAGAGCCCAACAGGAACAGTCACACCACGATGATGCGTGGTGCCTCTGACCCCTCAGCCCTTTGGCAGACCTGCACCTGCACTCAGACACGCTACTGGTCAGGCAACAGCCCTCGAGCCATATGCAGTGCTTCAGAAATAATCTACTTACAAAGAAAATACACAGACAGAAAAGGAAATCCTCCAATTTTCTGCCACACTTTCCGCTCTGGGCATTTTTTTAGATTCAGCAGCAGCATCACTGTTCTCTAAAATGTTCCCCACAGAGAGAAGTGCAAGGTCAGCTCACGAGTTTTCCTTCAGTACTTCCCATGTACTGCACTGTACGAAGCTGAGGCTCCTGTATATCTGCATTTAGTTATTTCACAGAGTTGCTCATTAAAAAGAAGTACTTTCAGCATCACTGTTCAAGTATAAACCACATTCACAGTTGTTTTTATAGTATGCTCAGGAAAAAGAACATGTAGTAAATTCAAGAAGGAAAAATGCTATTTTCTATCTGCAGCACAACTGTGTGGAGCTTGCAAAGCAAACAAAATCAAGTGAAGATATAGTGGTATAAAAAAACCAAAAACCTTGAGCTTATGAATAAAAAGCCCTTTTAACTTTCACTTCCAAGTTTATCGAATATCCCTTTCATTTCCTTTTTTTATGGTCCCTTAGAAATGGATCCCTGCAAAGGGGAGTTAAGTGAGGTAAGTATAGTAACGTGACATATGAAGATTGCAAAGGTGCTTCTTGTATAGAAATATCACAGAAAAATCATGAGGAAAGTTATGGGAATGGCAGATGGTGAGGAGGAATGGTGGGGAGGAATTAAGATTGGCACTGCCAAAAAAACAGTCCCAAAATAAATCTGACAGGTGAAACCAGTACTTAGAATAATAAGGTTCAAGCTTTTGTAAAATTATGGAAAATGAACAGTATAATATCCTAACTTCCACCTAACTTCCTATTCTCTGTATTCTGGCTTACTAATAAACCACTGAGCAAAGGAACCCGTTTTCCTCTTCTCCACAGGTAGGAAGCCTCTGAAGAAGGAAGCAGCAGCAAGTGACTTGCAGACAGATGCGGCTCTGTGCTACTGTCTGAAGTGTGATAAATTGTAGGGCTAGAACAAGTTTCAGAAGTTATAAGAACTTAAAGAGGCACAGAACTGGCATTGGGCTCTTTTAACACAGCAGTCTCTGTCACAAATAATAAATCTTCCAAAAGTAAGCTGATCCTTCCAGCTTGAAAAAAGCATTTTAAACCCAAGAACTCGATACTGACATGTACAAAAGAGCCTATTTTAATTCACGGTGACCACTCACTAAGCTTGGCTAGAAACACTTCTATTATTTTTAATAGGATCTTTCTACTGGACAGCCAAAGAGTTCAGAAGGCAGACATACTTGCTGCAGATGTTTGTTTACACTGTACATCAAAATGCTCCGGAGACATGAAAGAGGATGACACATTTTAGTTCTCCTTCGTCAACTGCTACATCACTGACTGGTTACCAAAATTACAGTGGAGTGCAATAAAGTTGCCAAATTCAAAGAAGAGAGTCAATAGCATACTCCTTTTTTAAAATGAGTGCCATCTCTTCATATTGCTGTAAGTTCCTGGATTCTTGACCACATTTTGCTAGTAATTACTTTGATCTTAAAAGATACTTGCAGATTCCACAAGTGATCCATCATAATGATTGGTTATAGACTTGAGCAAACTCGTTCCTCACCACTGATGAGTTACAAAATATGTAAATGTTGTTTAGTTTGTATCCACCACACATAACAACAACACTGTCTGATTTTGCCAAATGGCATTGGGTGTTGCTTTACTTTATCTAGAAGGGTGCATTATTTCATAATTAACTCAAATTGCATTTCCTTGATGATAGCAATAGTGGTTTATAATTACATGTATTTCATGCAAAGTTGCTTAGTTAAGTCTGCTTTTTTAATATGCATAAAAAAAAAAAGGTCCGCAGTACAGATATTTCTTCATGCTGTCGTACTGACATTTCTCAACCCACTCTAAGTGGTCTCTGCTACTGGGAAGTAAAGGGTCTATCTGACAAATCTTTGACTCCTTTTACAGAGGGCCTTTTTATAAGCTGTATTTAAGAACAGTGATGCCAGGCAGCTGCTTCTGTGATGTCCTCTGCTTTGCAAAAACCGCACAGAGGTCAAAAAAACTGACTGCAGCTATGACATTTAACTGCTACTGCATAGAAAAAAAACCCCAAAAAACCAACCCTCCCCCATTATCTGTGCATCCCTAGTATTCTTCCTGTTACAAAACATGGGGAGGTCAGAGTCATCAGTGTACTTAGCTTTACTTTAAAATATTTCTAATAGCTTTACTTACAATATTTATGATCCGTAAAGATTTTAGAACTGCTTGGGGTGAACAACCCATTGCCGTCAGATTAGGATAGATTCCTTCTTCTAACACATACTGGTTACCGGAGAATTCTTCCTGGTCATACATTATGCAGCTGCAGGAAGAAGGACAAGAAATTGCCTCTTAAGAATTCTGTTTAAGTAAAACGATGCTAGTGTTTCTCAGTCTTTAGTAAGAGCTACTGACAGAAACAGTATTTACAATGTTTTGTCCTGAGAAGCTAAAGACTGATGCGTAAACTGCATTGTTCTCTGTTAAGTCCCATACGTGAAACCACTTGAGGTGTTAGAAAGCTGGTTGCTTTTTTAAAACTTTTACCATTTTAGTGATTTTGCAGTATTAATTCAATATAACTTACCTGCCATCTAAAATTTTTGAAGACTTCACAGCAAATGAACCAAAACATCTTGTGTTTTTTTCAAATATTTGGCAGTTACCCTTGAATTCAGGCTCTGAAAATAACTGGACCTTTAAAAAGTTAAACACATGTTTAAAAAAAAAAAATTCATTCTTCAACCTTCAGTAACATGTCTTTACCATTACTTCTATAACTAGATTAAAACATACTTAAAACACTCAGATTTCCTCAGTTACATATATTATTGGTTTGCTCTTCAGTGTTGCAATCCTTGTTCAAGATAGAAAGGTAACAATAAGAAAAATTACTTCTGACTGTAAATCGCTCAGTAACATACAAAATAATTAAAACAACATTAACAAAGATAGCTCCTTGGACTATCTGCTGGAGAAGATTTTTAAATTTCCACAGAATGGCCAGAAGAGGCACATCTTTACTAAATGGCCATAAATGGTTTTGTTTTAGATTATTAATCCATTTAATCTCCAAAACACATACTCTTCCCACTAAATGAAAACTATCTGTCTCTTAGAACATAAATGGCACATAATCTTGGCAAAGTACTCAGCATGCCAACAGGCATAGTCTATATTCCCAGGGTAGATGGGCTTTGTGTGCCTGTTACAGCTATAGTTACAGTCATGTCAGTTCTTTCTCTGCTCGGAGGATAAGAGAGGATACGTCACCAGGAGTCTTTTGTCCTTGTTAAAAAGAAAAAAAAATTCCAAGCAGCAAACCTGCTAATTTGGTTAGAGGATAATTAACCCTGATCACACAGAAGTCATTCACATTATCACATGCCTACCAGCTTTATTCATTCTTAACAGAGATACGAGTGTGGGCATGTACAGCGTTCTCCAAAGAGGAACATGCTGACGAGGGATGAAGTCTGTTGACTACAAGCCATTACTTCTTCGTTTCCTTAGGATAAGGTCTTAATAGGCACATAATATATAGATGCAAATAATTTTTAATGCACATAGCTGAAAATAAGCAGCCTTGAGATTTTTATTCCCCATAGTTTACACATTATCCCTATGCAGGAGATTCCAGTGAGGCATGCTACTAATCAAGAATGCAAAACGAGACAGCTAAGACTTTTCTCCCTAATTTCTAGTTCCATGACACACTCACCATCTTGACTGAAATGAAAATAAAAGTAACTCTGTACAGGGACAAACACGAAAAGGTTCAGAACTATGAAAGGATGAGAAACCCACCCATTAGTCTCACTGTCAAAACTATGTATTAGTACTTGCACACAGGAGACCGTCCAACATAAAAATATGTTAACTCACTGAATAGACAAGTTCTCCCTGCCATTTCCTTCTCTTAGTTATTGATTAAGATGGCATTAACTTTTAAGCGCAGCTCAGCAGTATTTGTGAGTGAACGAGATTCCCTTCTAGTGCAACCACCATTAGCAGAACTGTTAACCAAAGAACTAGGTTCAAAAGGAATTAAGTCACAACTGTACCACGAACAAGAGGGCTCTAACTTGCAGACCCCTCGCCTCAGCAACAGACTCCAGGTACCTGCACCTCTGCATAGAGGGCTGTGGGCTCCAGCTCCTCAGAACAATCGCCAATACCCCAAAACAGCTCACTTGCTGAATCAAAACACTGCCTGTGCCCTGAGAAAGTTCTTATGGCAGCTGTCTATTAAATCCTACCTTCCTCGGGCCTTAACATGTCTTACTGCAGAGGTCTGGAAAGCACCTTCCTTCACCTGCAGTTCTCACTCTTTGTCTGACTAGTCAATCATCTGTGCAAATACTTAGGTGTTACACTAGACAAAAAGCCATTTCTTTATTTATACATGTTGCTGACACTACACAATATTTTTTATGCACTTAAGAGAAGTATCTTACCTTGACTTTACCCCTTTCACTTCCAACAATATCCTGTAAAAGTTTGGAGGGGAAAAAAAAATGAAAAAAGTATTTTAAACAGTGATAAAATAGCAAACATACAAAACTTTACTATTAACTACTGTTTAAAGAAGTAAATAAACTGAATCTGATAGAAAAAGTATAGCTCCAGATACTTCTGAGAAACTTGCAAAACAAGTATAAAATGAACTCCTTACCATAATGATGGGTTGAACTGAAGATATTTTGCAATTCTTTCCCCCCCATGCCTCAATGCTGGGATATAGCCCTTTAGCCAGTATATACTGCTCCCCCGTAAACTCAGGATTCTCGTAAGCCACCCACCTAAGAGAGAAGAGGGTGATGGGTAGAAGTCACACTACTTTTCCAAAATACAGATGTGTATATTCACTACTGTCTTAATGTAAGAACAAATAAAAGTCTCCCCTCAGATGTCGAACTGTGAAGCTACTAAAACCCTAAAAAACCCTGTGTATCTGATACTCCAAAACCCATGCAAATTCACCCTACTATGTCAATACAAATCGCAGCAGACAAGTTCAAATACATCATCTGCTAGATATCCTAAAAGCTGTCTCCAGCAAGAATATTTTGAGATGTGTCACAATTCTATTATTTTTATCTAGCTCAAGTTCTTCTCTAGAAAAACAGACAGATATCAGAATACAATTTTTTTGATAAAACTAACATTCAGAGTCATCTGGGCAGTAAAGATAGGAATATTGGTTTTTAATGTTGCCTGTACCTACAGTTCAGTTGTGTTTAAACAAATATACACCCCAACAGAAAGCTGAGTTGCAACAAGCATGTATGCTAATGAGAGCAGGCTGTTTCCTGCTAAGAATCACAGACATCAGTAGGAAGAACATCCTTGAAAGTTAAGCATTAAAACCACCACAAATTTGACCAGATTAATGTATCTAAATCCAAAGCCATTATTATATGACTACTCAGTCAGAGCTCATGCCTGACACAGGCCACAAACTCAGATTTCTGCAAGACCATAACTTCTGTCTCAGTCAGTATATGCCTTTTCAAAAGGCATTGAACTTTTGAGATATACACTTGAAGTATTAGAAAAGCAACCAAATCACTGCATATATTTCTCCAACGTTCAATTACCACCGCAGTGGTTTATTTCTAGTCTGAAGTATCTGCTATCAGCTAGTCTTGCTATGCATAGCCTACTACATTCAATAAACCTTCTATTATGGCATTCTTCTAATGTTGGCTCCATACTGAAAGCCGAGATAAAGCATTCCTGCATTGGCACTACCTTTGGTTTTGTGATAACCTGCATAACTTCTGTCGCCTTTCACTGCTAGACTTCCCAAACTTCCCCATAATCACATTCTGCCTCTTTTTTAAACTCATCTTTTTGTCTGTCTGTTTGTTGGTTTTGCTGTGGTTTTTTTTTTTTTTTGAGTGCTGATATTACAACTGGCCACAGTAACAGCTGAGTTTGATTCATTATATTTTTGCAGGGATCAGGACATCTTGCTGGTTCCTAGTTTTACAAGATAATCTTCTACTCATCGTCAACCAGCTCTTAATTTTAGCCAACGAGTGTATGCTAGTTTATGCCAAAACCCACTTTCAGTGCAGTCTTCTTATAGAGTTTCAACAATAATAAAAAATTTTAAGTCACAAAGCAGTAAAATGATACAGAACTTGTAATTTGCAGTGCAGGCTAACTCTCACCATCTAAATTCACCATAAAATCATCTACATGTGTTGAGCAAGTGGATTCTATTAAGCTGCAGTTTTATTCCAAGGACAAATGCCAGACTCTCTGCAAATATAAGAAGTGGGATAACTTCAAACTGAAATACAGCTGCATCAACATGTATGTGCCGAGAGTATGAAATTTGTAGTGTTTGTCCATGGCAAACACTCATATAGTGATTCACATTTATCACTCTTCACATCTCTTGGTTTGCCTCAGATATAATCAATTATTCTAACTTGTTATGCACTAATTACTTAAGGCATATTTCAAGGCACATTTCAAAATCACCTCATATTAATTCATCAAAGAGACATCGGTATGTACAATAAATTGAGCAGGCAGTTCAAATGTCTCAGGTGTGTCTACACCTCTGTGTGTGTGTGTATATATATGTGTGTGTGTGTGTGTATATATATATATATCTATCTCTCAAAAGCTGTGATGAGGAGGTTTCCTTAACCAATTTCTTCAGCAGACATTAATTAGCTTTTTCAATGCACAAATGCCAGGGTACAACTACAGTGCATGACAGTTTAACTTAATTGACATTTATGCAAACAAGTGTTTCTGATATTAAGTGAATGATAAAACGTGCCAGATGCCTCCTAAGAGTCTCTCCATAGCAGTTATTTCATTTCACCCTATCTAAAAAAGAAGCCTGAATACAGAAGTAATCAACGTATCGCACTTTTAAGTACATGATTATGTTGAAATCAATGGGATTTAAATAAGTAAGTACCACTCTCCCATGCAAGTCAGCCCATGCAGTTAGAGAGTCTCCAGAGTCAGGGCTTATTAGTGAAATACTTGTGCTTTTCCACTTCCTTCAGAAGCCCATACAAGCTGCTTAGAGTAGTAATAACAACATCAAGGACAGGCAGCTGAATTTGGTACCAGCTAAACCTGTCAGACCTCAAGACTATCCCTAGGAAGAAGCAGTGCCCTAATCCAACTTCTGACTCACAGAAAGGCCTGGAGAGCAAGACATCACCTCCATATCTAAGCAAAAGAGTCACATCCCAGCTGCCAGGAACCACAAAAACTGAAGTACTGCTCTGCAGCATGGCAACAACAACCCTGCCCCACAGGGAGCGAGTTCTCCTAACACAACAGTTTTTGTAACCCCCAGCCCTACAAATTGCTTTAGTTAGGCTGAGCAAAAGCCTCGTCCCAGGTTGCTGGCAGGGTGGTGCTGGAGACCTTCACTCCTCTGCCCCTTCCATGTCCCTGGAACCAGAGATGTAGAGAGAAGTGTCAATTATATATTGTTGGTACTATTACATGCACAGTATCTTTCCCCAAAGCCTTTTACATACGATATCTAGGAAGCACAGCTCCAAACAGGGTGTGGAAGAACAGCCAAAAAAGAAACCAGAGACAGGTAACTTGCCAAAAAACAGCTTTGCCCATGGTTAGCCCAGCATTCATCTTACCTAACTTTACTTTTTAAAACATTGGCCATTTCTCATCACGTATGCTCTAACATTAGCTGAGAGGGGTAATCCCCCTTTCTGCCTGCTCAAACTCATTTTAGGATAGGACAGATTACCTAAATCCTGGAAGGACCTTCTCTCTCAGCTACAGAAGAAATGGCAACACCTTCATTAAACTAAATGCCATAGTTGTAAAACGTAAGCTTTCAGGCACAGCAGCACTCCTTCAGGCCTGAAATAGAATCCACAATCTTTAAAGCTTAAACACTACATGGAGACAATGGGTTTAAATTGGCCTATACATGCTAATCAGATAGACCAAGAAGGGCCAGGGAGTTAACTGTCACTTGCAGATTCGTAGCATGATTACCAGACAGGATGAGGTAATAAAATTCTGTTTATAGGAAAGAGAGAAAACAGGTTCTTTATCATAACCCTTCGTGTTTGTGATTCCTAATATCCCAGGGACCTGCGAACTTTAATTTTGTGACTCCCTGGAAGGATTTTTTGAATGTCAGTTCAGCTCAGTTCAGAGATGGAGGGAAGTGAAAGATTTGTTTGAAATGTTTTCCCACAGGGTACTCAAGGGCTCTTGCCCTTTCCAGCTCCCAGGGGAGCTTTTTTCTTGTACCTCATGTTTCTTTAGTTTCACCCATGTTACCTTTCCGAGTTCATCTAGTTTAAATTTACTACATTCTGGCTCCTGTATATGGGCTACTCATGACCTAATGATTTCCTTAATATCACTATCCATATGTACGCTAGAAGCAGCCAAATCTGCACTGTGGACTAATTACTTGAAAATTAGGGGAAAACCAGGCTGATTACAGGACCACAGAAAAACGAACGCCTACGTAAAAAAACGAATCTGCAGAAGTTCTTCCACCAACTTCAAAAAGGATCAACTAAAAGACAGGGGCTTTTTCAGTATTTTTGGCAAAAGTTTGGTGTGTTTATGGATAAAGAAAAGGCACACTTCAAACATGCAATTCCTGTGATTTTGATCACTATTAAATACAAGCTTGAAGAGTTATTAAGCAGAGAGGAAATAAAAATTGTACAACAGTTGATTTTAGTACCTGCTTAAACTTGTAAAGGGTGTTACCTGTTGCTAGTAACCACTTCCATTTTCCACCACTTAAAATTCTGACAATTTGGAAGTAAAGATCCAGTCCTACTTCAAAGAAGGAAGGCCTCTCCTATTCTCAGGCAGCCCGGATTGCTTTCTCCAGCCTCACTGGCAGAAGAATAAAATACTCTGGATTTTATGTTTGGCCAATCTCTGAAGAATGCTCAAGAGCAAAACATTTACCAAAGAAGTCAATCCTCATCACCTTAGGATATTTTTTTCTGAGATGTCTTTACAATGGATTTAGCAAACACATTAGAATATTGCTTGGAAACATTTTTCATAAACACAATAGATGAAAATTTTCATGCAGCTAGCGCTCAATTACCCCAAAATAGAGTATTCACTCCCCAAATGCAGAGCTGGGCTGTCTTTCAGCATACAGTTTAAAGATGCTGTTTAGCTTAGAACTTGTTCAGTAGTATCTGTGCTCTGCAGTTTCAGGCTTTCTTTTTGTTTGCTATACCCTTTAAATTACAGAGCAATCAAATTAATTATATGGGAAATACAGATGATCTGTTATCTGTTACTTCAATAACTGCTTACCCCAGAAACTTGTAGTTAAAAAATTGCTATGAAAGGTTCAGGGCTTCTTACATTTTTGACATTTTTTTAATGAGCATTTTCAATATGATACCAGGAAGGATACTTTGAAATATTATGACAGGCTTTTATTGTATCTGTCACAGTTTGCTATGACATCACGTATGTTACACTCTAAACAGCTCAGGAAATTGCTCAATGGATTATTCATCACTATGACTGATTTCTTGGAAGGAAAGATATAAAAATTGTCTATCTGAACAGTTACTTAACACTTAAAATAAAGCATTTCATTACCGAGCATGACTTAACGTGAATCATTCAACCTTTCTGACACATTAGCATTTAGTAAGGAACACCACCGTAAAACCCCCAAACACTCACAACCTCTTTGGAAACAAAAGGGTCGTACAAGACTAAGAGTTGAGTGCTAGTCACCTGTTATGAACACTGCACATAAATTTTTAAAAGGCTTATTGCTACAAATTACATCTTTAAGAGACTACAAGGTGAGATTACAAGAGCAGTAGCATAGTCTGCGGGACAAGAGTTTTGTTTGTAATGACTCCTAGCTGCCTTTACCATCAGAGTATTAGAGTCACTCTTAATTACTAGAATACTCAAACTCAAGTATGATTCCTATCTCAGCTGCAACAGACGCATTTACTAGAACAACTACACAAAGAGTGCGATAGGTAACCCACAATTTGTTTCCCAGCCTTCAGAGGTGACTCTTTCCCATGAATCTCCCTCGCATTTTACAGAAGACAAAAGAGCACAGTGGCTTCAAAGGTCACCAGGCAGAAAAAAACCTGCTGTCGCACCATATTCACATACAAATTAAAAGCATTCCTCTGGAATGCACTGAGCTTGATTCTACAGTCTTTATCCAGACAAAACTTGCAGAGATATCACACAGATAACACACAGAAAGATTTAGGGTGTGGCTGGGTAAGGCAGAGCTTTCAGCAAGTCACCTGCATACCAGGCAGGGAGAGAGAGTGTACATCTCATACTCTTTCGGTTCTACTGCTTTAAGTAATTTTGTATATTTGGAGACACGACTGCTAATACTTGCCTGTAGCTAATACTTGCCTGTATTTCCAAAATACTTTGATGCAGACTGCAATGCTGCGAAACTCAATCTGCAGTTGATGTACTGAACAAATCAAACAGCAAAGTCTATCAACTTATCAACTGCGTGTGATAATGCATGTGGCACAAAGAGTTGTTAATGACCATGCTAATGCAAAGTTTTGAGAGTCACTGTGTTAAAAAAAATTCCAATAAAAAACAAGGCCACAGTACTAAAACGGTGTTAACCTACAGGACTCGCTGCAACAGCGATATTACTTTTCAGAATAGTTAAAGTTTCCTTAATATCAGAATGCCTTAGAGAGCACGGTAAGAGTTATCTCCATTTTACACACAACTGAGAGAAAGGGCAAGGAATTTGCCTCTGGTCAAACACAAGAAGCTGGAAATTAGTTTCAAAACTGGAAATCAGTTCCATAACAATTTTGCTGTTGAAACACTTCAAAAAATACAGCCATGAGAACAAGCTATTTCTACCTCTCTGGCGAAATGTCATCTCATACTTTTATGCTTTGTGTATCAGTAAGTCATCATTTCCTGGGACCATCTGATCTTACCACGAGAAGAAAACTGATTTACTGTACATATTCACAAAAACTTCTTTTCACATTCTGCAGTCAAGTGAGAAAATTTTATCTGAAGACTCCATACAGACATTAGAAGTCAGAGTGCTGAAAAACATCTGCAAATACTAACGAATTCTAAAAAGAATAGCACATTTAAAGTTAGACAGTGATTAAAAATATCACTTACACGCCACTTAGCACATTTATAGATTGTGTCCTCAGCCCGTATCCAGTGTCTTTCAAATTGGAAATAATTCCTAACACATTAATATTGGAGCCCTTTGATCCAAAGTCTTTTTCACTGTACATTATCATATGGGAGCTTGTGAAGTCCTGTTAAAACAAAGAGAAGCATCATAAGGAAAATGCAACAGGACATCTCAGTGCACTCAGGAGATGGCTACTACATCTTCTCAGAACTTACACCAACGATCGGTCGTAGTGACTGCAACTCTTCATCATAGCCACCCCAGTCTGTCCAATCCCGATATGCTCCTTCTTCCAGCAAGTACTGATGGCCTTCAAACCCGGGCTTCTCATATGCAACCCAACTAAACAGCAACAACAAGAGAGTCTGAGTGTGAAAATGGACAACTGCCACTCCATGTTGTTATGAAGCAGATACAGATGCATATAATTTGTTCTTGTGCTCTGAATATTTGCAAATTTAACCCAGGCATATCTCTAAACCCAAAAAGTAGGAAAACAGAGAAAATAAACAGGTACTGAATTTGTCCACTGCAATTTCCAGCCTATGGAGTTATTACTTCAGCAGAAGTGGAAATATTGCTGGTGTTTTCCCACACTTACACTCCTCCCAGTACTTTCATGGATCCCACTGATGTAAATGGAAGTCTTGTCTTTTCTTCTGATTTCTTGTCATCAAGCGTAAAGATCTCTGATTCTATTTCTACATGTCTCCCTTCAAAGAAAGGCTTCTCATAAACGATTACCTATAGTGGAAATGAAGTAAAAGAAAGGTTGCACAGAGCGTGGTAAATTCTGACAAGTTTCTTTTGCACGGGCACATAGAGGGAGAAGGCAAGATTATGAAAGTAATTAGTGGGATCTCTCTATTCTCTTCACAATGTCTTTCCCTTAGAAATGCAACATGAGGGCCTGGATGTTCATTACCCATCTGCATTATCCAGATAGCTGTTAATACTGTCATATATGTATGTGATGGATGCATAAACATGGCAGAAATTGCAGTTTTGTGGTGCGGTCACATACAGCAGGACCAGCCACTAAACCAGTAGTAGTTGGTACACAACCAAGATGTATTTGTCTACTCATGTGTAGTTCGTGTGTTATAAAATACCATTGGACAATCAAAAAAATATTGACTTTTACCTTTGGCTCTCCACTGAATTCAACTTTGCGACCACCCTGTTAAAAAAAAA
>VYXH01008093.1:36454-56602 GCA_013397275.1 Burhinus bistriatus
GTAATCAATTCTGCCACCCCCCTAAAAAAAAAAAAAAAAAGAAAGAAAAACAACTTACAGGCCATTATAAGAGTCATCAACTCTTCACACAAAGACAGAATTAAGATGAAACCATCCTTGAATAACATAAATGCAAATAAGAAGGCAGATTAAAGGCAGAAATGGATGCAATCAAATGTTGAAAGTTTTTATAGACTAAAAATTTTGGTTTTTAAAGAGTTTTTTTTTTTTTTTTTTTTTTTTTTAAGAGTCTTNAAAGGCAGAAATGGATGCAATCAAATGTTGAAAGTTTTTATAGACTAAAAATTTTGGTTTTTAAAGAGTTTTTTTTGTTTTTTTTTTTTTTTTAAGAGTCTTGAAAAATCTAGCCACCTTAACACATAATGTCTAACGCATAAACACAGGTCATGTAACTTGCAAGTAGTAACAGCATTTTACCATTTTCAAGGGCCTCATGGACCTAATGTAGGCTTCCTTCTTCTCCCAGAACGCTAAATTAGGGTATTCACCAGGCTCCAACATTAAAGGGACTCCCTGGAAACCAGGTTCTTCATAAATTAGCCATCTGAAGTGAGGGAGAGGGGAAAGATAAAAAGATAAAAGATAAAAACCCCAGAACATTCCTGAACAGTAAAGAATAAGACAATGTCCTTACTTTAGAAAAGCTATCATTGTACCCTTAATAAAATTTTGTTTCTGTACCATCAAAATTGCCAACTACAAGCTGGCATACTGGCAAACTTCTGTGCCTGTGCAGGAACCACCAATAATGCATGTGTTTTATTTGAACAGGGGAAAAAATAAAGAAATCAGTACAATGAACAGATGGTTAAGAATCTGACTGAAGTTTCAAGAGTTAAGCTTACTCTGTATTATTTTTACAATAGTTTTAAAATATGCAGAACCAATTTTCAAGAAGTTGAAAGATCTCTACTAACCTAGACTTGGATTTGTTGCAAACTCTGTTCAACAGAGAATTCTAAACTTGTGTTATTTACTAATACACAGAAGAACTTGACAGCTCCTTAGAAATCTACTTCCTTGTGGTTTGTGTCTGCTAATAAATCTGCTTTAAAAGACATAACTTTCAAAATTCCTGATTGGGACAGCAACAGTAGTTTTCCAAAGCTTTTTCAAGAAAATCTTAGCCAGTAATCACTTACTGGAAACAAAGTAACATACTGCTGATCTCTGCATAAGGACCACAATGTATTTCTTCCAGTTAAATTTGCTGATCTCTCAGTAGTGCAGCCTGGAGCAGTATAAAACACATACTAAACAGGAACACTTTATGTAGCGACTCTTTAATCACGTAGGCATCAGAATGTATAAAACTGGTGATATCAGAGAGATGTTAAAGTAATCCACCACTCTGTCATGCTTAAAAGGCAGATTCCAAGCTGGTGTAAATTGGAACGAGTTAGCGTAGTTTCATTGCAGAGGTATGATTTCAAGAAACAAACAAGAAGCTTTAGTTTTCTTGCTCTCTATAGCTGAATGTTTGATACATTGCGCGTCCTGTAGTCGTGACGCTCAGTAAGCCCTCAACTTCACTGCAAGAATTCAAACACATGGAAGACCAAGGAGAGAGTACAACCAGAAGATAAAGGTGCATTGACTCATTTTTGTTGGCAGCTTTTAGTAAACAACAATTAAGCATGAACACTGGGAAACCTTAAGAAGATACAACCACACCCACATGGCAAGGTGACTCAGAATCAGAGCCTCCCTCAACTGCCAATACAGTGAACTGTGTTATGCCTGTAAACCAAAGGAAGGAAAAAACTCTGCAAAATGCAAAAAAAAAAAAAGCAGCAACAATTTACCGAATTTCTCATGCAAGCAATTGGCAGAAGCTACTTCTTTCTACACTGGACTAATGAACTGCCATCTGAAAAAGGCCAGGCTGGATGGGGCTTTGAGCAGCCTGGCCTAGTGGAAGGTGTCCCCACCCATGGCAGGGGAGCTGGAACTAGATGATCTTTAAGGTCCCTTCCAACCCAAACCATTCTATGATTCTAAGATTATTTTTCCACTGTCTGTTTTGCCTCCTGATGCATATATTAGTCTGCTTTCCCTCAAGGGATCAAAATGCAACAGAGAGAAATTAAGACTGCAAGTATTTACACAGATTTAGTGCAAAAACCACTGTCACACTGATGCAAAGTAAGGACCAGTCTGAAGTCTGAGAGATGTGCACAGACTCCGCTTCCTTCCCAAAAATTTTGTAATTTCACTGTTTGCAGAATGCTTTTCAGTAAGGGACAGAAATAAAGTGGAGAGGTAGATGAAGTCAATTAATACTCAACCTCCAAATAACACATCTGATTTCATTACTCTTGGCAGACATGCAATTTGGATTAAGCGTCCAGTTCAACAGAAATAACCTCCTGTCAGAGAACCAACTACTTGGACATCTTAAAATTTCCCTCTATACCGAGTGCTTAATTTTTTCCCCAAATCAAGGTGTAAAGATTTAATCAGATAAAATATCCTTTACTGAACAACTAAAATGCCCCATCCATCATATGGCATATTTGAATATATCTTTGCAGTTGTATGGAACACTTGTCTTTAGTTGGGCAGTTTTTGATAGTTAAACAGACCATTTGCAGCAAAGCAAGCGCTATCAGTGCCCGAACACAACATGGCCAACAGGTAACAATGAAGATCTGTACACCCTGTAAATTGTTCTGCAGGACCCAACATCATGGTTGATGGTTCCACTCTCTCACTTTTTCTGAAAACAGCCTCCCTCTTCTGCATACTTTTCCCAGTACCACTTTGAGGCATATTTTCGGTACTGATTTGCAAGTTTGTTTATTAAGTTATCAAAACTATCATTGGTACAGCATCTGGATTGTTCCTTAGAGGTCTCCTTTCTCACAAAAGCTTGCTTAGTTCATGACATACATTACACTCCTAACTCAGATGGCTAGATATTTTCAGGTGACATAACATACATGTCCTAAACATCACCATAAAACCACTGACTAAAATGCACTGTAAAATACAAGAATGCTTTCCACAGTCCCCACATGACACCAAGTCTTATTTCGTAACACAAGGGCTTGAAAATTTTCTTCTTTTAGTACAATGATTTCAAGTTTAGAGGAAAGCAAGTAGGAAACGTGGTCTTAAGAGTTCATCCCCCCAATCTTACTTGTGATAAGTGTGCTTGAATGAGGAAAAGCAGGAGGGGCAAACTCATTCCTTTGCTGCAAATACACAAGGGTCACTCTGTCTTTATTACATGCAAGCAGAAGAAAAACTGGCTCTAACACAAAACATTAAAAGGTCAGCCTCTTCAAGAGTGAAGCATTACAATGATGTACTAATGCTACTGTCAACAAATACTACCAAAACATAGGACTAGAATAAATATAGGCTGCTTGCATGTCTGATAGGTGTAACCAATGGTTTAAAACAAATTCCTTTCATAGCAGTACACGTTCATACAGAACTACGCACTTACATGCCCCAGTGTACTTTGATAGAACAAGTCTTCTGAGTGGTGCCAAACACCCCTGTTTCTTCAGTGTCGTCAAAAAAGGACGTCACGATTCCTAAGCCTTCAGGTTCTGTATACAAATCAATCCGGCAAACCCTGTAATCCTGAAAAATGAAGATTGCCATAAATACTTGGTCTGTGCTGCAAGTTCTGTAATTAATGCAGATAATTTAAAATAAACAGGTGTTTCAACACTGATTTAGTTGTTTCCCCTCTTGTCAATTACTGCTGCTATTAGTTGCCTATAATAAAAGTATAACTAGGCCAGTTTTCCTGTCTCTGTTTGGACCAAGACAGTCAGTCAACCTCTAATGAACATTTACATTGTTTACTTTCTGCCATCTAGGAATGCATCTTCTTTCATCAGTTAACATCTCCTCTAGCAAATTAAATCCTAATGTAACACCAAGCAAGCCACTCTTGAAGAGAACTGCAATTTAAACAAGAATTGTAGTTACAAGCAATATATATTCCTCCTTTTTCCTTTCCTAGTCAAGTAACTTTATAGCTCATGCTTGTTTAGGCAACCTGCAAAGGTAACTACTTAATAGCAGGTTAAAAGTGCATGTAGGAAGGCTGTTCCACCATGTGTGAAACTCCCTGGTAAGTTTGCACATACAAGGCTATTTTCTGAATATCAAACAAGGTTTGGTGTTTGACACTAAAGTTCATGTTGAGTGTAAATTTGGTTTATATTTAAAAAAAAAAAAAAAAGAAAACCACACACATGCTTTTGAAAATATGAGTCTGTGGAACTACTGATTGTTTTCTGGGATGCTTTTCCTGAGAG
This sequence comes from Burhinus bistriatus, assembly GCA_013397275.1. NCBI lineage: Eukaryota > Metazoa > Chordata > Aves > Charadriiformes > Burhinidae > Burhinus > Burhinus bistriatus. The sequence goes on from VYXH01008093.1 coordinate 40,756, forward strand.
ACTGACCACGCTAAAAAGCATATGCTGTACATAGCATTTTGAAGGCTATTCTAATGAAAAACACTAAGTTTTCTTCCTGCCCTATTCTTTCAGTGGACGTTACCATAATCCCTATTGTGCAAAACTCCCCACATCTATTTTGTGATTAAATAAGAAATTCAACGTGGAAGATTGTTTCATGCATTTACAACTCATGTTACACTTGTGTCCCAATAAGCCAATCACCCTTTGTATCAGTACAAAACATCACCAAACTTTAAGACCTATACAAAACTTTCCTTACTTCTATTACTTGCCTTAACAACATGTCTTATTGAGCCAATCACTGCAGGCTTTAGAGATTTGCATTCGTTTTGCTCTTCAGAAGTACCTGCACCCCAAATATCTGGGAGTTCCAGCTCTCCTTCTTCCAGGGGAATAGAGGGGCCTTCAAAATTTGGTTTCTCATAGAGTATCCAGCTTAAAATAAAAAATTCTCATTTTTAATGGTGCTTTATCAAGTGTGATTTGCAAAAATCATGATCCCATTTAACAACTCCTTTCACAAGAAGTATTATTTCCAGACCCTTCCCGCCACCTCAATACAGCTTATTCACCCAACACCGCTGATGCAAGCCATTCCTGGTCTCTGTGATATTTTTAAAAGCAACGATAAAAACAAAGATGCCTACTGCTGACTTTGTAATTTCATCAAAAACTCCTCCATCTTTTTAAATTGGTGATATGGGGCAGCAAAACTACTGTCTATGAATACCAGACTTTTGCATGAGATACTAATCAGGACCGATGTGTAGGTCAGAAAACGTTGCCACTGCAGACTGCTGCGTCACGTATAAACAGACAAGCTACTTGGATCCTGTGAACAGCAGCCTGGAGTTCCACAGCGGCTGGTACAGATATGCCAAAGGATAAGAGTGCTCAGAAGACAAGCACAACTTTACTTTTAAACACAAGTTCAAATATTTAACTAGATAAAAACTATATCCATCTGCAAATATAAAATCCTCCCCTGGAGCTCTCAGTTGAAGGGGAAGGTGTGAGGGGACCCAGTCCCGTAGTCCATGCTGGAAAAGAAAACCTGATTCACACAGACCAAAAGATTTTCATTCCAGTTTTCTGAAGCTAAACAGCAATTAGTGTGCTTCCCAGTACCTCCTACTGCAGCTAGCCCTTGTTTCTGCAGCTTATTATCAGATCATTACTTTCAAGAACCTGCTATTTGACTGCATTATAGCCTGACCACAACTTAACTTGCCATGCTATCCACACTAATAATGGCTGTTCTGTTAATGCTACAAAGAATGTACGAGATGAACTTGTTTTGAATTACTCTTAGGCAATCTAGCTTTTAGAGAAAAATTCCCTCTGGACTCATCAGAGAAACAACTATCTCTACAGCACCACCTTACACCTTTGGACATGGAACTAATCTTCTGCATCCAAACCTATGTCAGACCTGGCATTAAAATCCTTTGCTAGCCTTTTAGCCCAATCCAAATACTATGCAAGCACCCACAAAGAGGAGAGCAGTCACAGGGCAGCATAGCTGAACAGAATCTGTCATTTCATTGCACCCCTATGCCTGGTGAAATGTTGCACCCCTCCAGATGACAACACTCACTCAATTTGTCAGCAAAAAAGTTTTCCAACCCAGAACTGCCTATTGCAGAGGTTAAAATGCCATATTTCTTGCTCACAGGCGTCTACATTACGTTACCATTTGCAAGGCAGACTTACTGTGAATTACATGCTGGTTCTGTTTCTAAAGATTTTTGGATAGACCAACGATAGAAAGTAAAAATTAATCTCTTACCATCCTCTGATGACTTTAACTAAAATTGTTGGCGACAGAACCCAAGAACTGCAATCCAGAACATCATGGAAGACTTCAATGCCGTTTTTTTGATAGTCTGATTCACAGTATATCACCAGCTGTGTTAAAAAACAACAACAAAACAAAAAACAAACAACAACATATAATTCTATCTTGCTATGCTTTAAATATAGAAAGGAACAGTAAAGATGATAAAATTGATCTTACCTTGCCAGGTCTGGGATTGATTTTACCTTGTCCATTTCTTGAAAGTGCCTAATAGACAGTGGGGAGAGAAAAGTCACAAAAAAAAACGCCAAACCAAAAATGTATTCAATAAAGATGCTCAGCCATAAAAAAAAGAGCTAGTGAAACAAAATAAAAATTAGTTTGAATCGTAAAAAGCTGATAAAATTTCAACTACACCTATTTACTGCTTCCATTCCTTCTTCCTCCTGAAGAGTAGTATCTGGCCACAAACGTATAAATTTACATACTTGGGTTGGTTTATTTTTTAAACTGAACTATCATCTCACTGAAGCCAACTAACCTCAGACTTGAAACGCTTTAAAATCCTAATCAGCTTCCTATATATTCCAGTAGTTTCATACCAAGAGACTACTTTAAAAATTGGCATTCATAAAGTACACAGTCTACAATGGTAAATATATTAATGAAAGTTTAAATGCCTGGTAACCGTAAAGCATGACATAATTTTGAAGGACTATATGAAAAGACTGAGGAGGCGCAATGGCATATACATGTGTGAACTAATTAGCATAATCAATTTTGTGCTGAACAGCTTGTAACAAGACAGGTTTCTTCAAAAAGCGTGAGACACTGCAGTAAGTGATAGACTAAAAATTCTGAGAACAAATAAAACACATTGAGATATACAAAAATCTAAAACAATGCTGAACTCAGTGGTAAATTATATGATACAGAATATATGGGAAAGTTGTGGTTGCATCACATCATCTTAAAACAAATAGAGAAAGTGTTGCAATTATGCAGTTGGTTTCCTAGCAAGGACAGGAGTGCTCTATCTGGGACAGGTTCCCACTCTTCTAGGAACTATTCATACAAACAAAAATACCCAAACAAATCCTGCCCCTAAATAGGTTGCAGCCTAAGATAACCAGGAACACGTGCAATGAACTAATGAGAACATATTACTCAGCACACAGGGCAGGCAGTGGTCTCAGGACAGAGTTCCTAACCATAATCAGATTTTTGTACGCAGCATCAAGACACGTTGAAGCATGACTGGTTTTTTAGCCTGTGCTTCAATTCCAGTTAGAACTTGCTCTGTGTTTTAAGGAATACCAAAGCCATTGTTTTGGGCTGCCCTTACCCTTTTCCCTCACATTACCCATTAGCCATTGCATCATCATTTTCTTAGTCAGTGAAAGATGCACAGTAGGTACACATCATACAAACATTTTTGGTTCCTGTCTAACTTGAGCAAGACACTTCAGAGTCAGCAACAGTGCTGCAGAAGTCCTGGAACCCTACGGAGCTTAATGGGCTTCTCTCAAGAGCAGTCTTATGTATGTACATACCCCCTTGCCACATCAAGCGTCCACACCCTACTGAAAAATTGAAACCCACTCAGGGACAACAGTTTAAGTAGGGGGGGGGGGGGCGGAAATCAGTACTAGTCATTTAGCTTTCAACTCGGGCTTTGAAATCCAAGTAGGACCATCCAGAGTAAGAAAGCCTCTTTAACTAGCAGTGTAAGTCCATACCACTGCAAATAACCCCCCTAATTTTTATCCCCACACTAATTAAAAAAACTTCCCATGAGAGAAAAATCCACGTCCTCAAAATTGCAAGGTAGCATGGATGTCCTTCTGCAAGGTGAAGAAGAAAGGAGTTATTTCTACTACTCCCGGATCTGTTTTAGTAGAACTGTAACAGCAGATAACCATTAGCTTTGGAAAAATATTTCTCAAGCTTCTTATATGCGGCTTTAATTCCACAGATCACATTAATGTGTCTATTAAACTCTGGAGCACATATGTCTTCCCATGGTTCTTAGATCTCCTGATTATAGTTTTCCCCTCGGGTAACGGTAAGGGCCCACATCAATAGAAACAGCAGACACTATCTGGAAACTAACCTAAGGCACATGGAAAATGAGGTGATCAGTGACAGCCAACATGGCTTCACTAAGGGCAAATAGTGCCTAACAAATCTCGTGGCCTCCTACAACACAGGGTTACAGCATTGGTGGATAAGGGAAGAGCAACTGACACCACCTACTTGGACTTGTGGAAAGCATCTGACACTGTCCTGCACAACACTCTTGTCTCTAAATTGGAGAGACACAGATTTGATGGATGGACCACTTAGTGGATAAGGAATTGGCTGGATGGTCACTCTCAAAGAGTTGCGGTCAACGGCTCAACTTCCAAGTGGAGACCAGTGACAAGTGGTGTTCCTCAGGGGTCTGTACTGGGGCCACTACTGTTCAATATCTTCATCAATGACATAGACAGTGGGACCAAGTGCACCTTCAGCAAGTTTGCAGATGACACCAAGCCGTGTGGTGCAGTCAACACGCTGGAGGGAAGGGATGCCATCCAGAGAAACCTTGACAGGCTTGAGATGGGCCTGTGTGAACCTCATGAGGTTCAACAAGGCCAAGTGCAAGGTCCTGCACATGGATTGGGGCAACCNGGGGTAATGGCTTTAAACTGAAAGAGGGCAGATGTAGATAGATAAGGAAGAAATTTTTTAGTCTGAGGGTGGTGAGGCACTGGAACAGGTTGCCCAGAGAAGCTATGGGTGCCCCATCCCTGGAAGTGTTCAAGGCCAGGCTGGATGGGGCTTTGAGCAACCTCTTCTAGTGGAGGGTGTCCCTGCCCATGGCAGGGGGGCTGGAACTAGATGATCCTTAAGATCCCTTCCAACCCAAACCATTCTATGATGCTATCCAACATTGGATCATTATTTTGAATACAGAAATTACGAAGTTCTCCTACATTTGGGTAAAGTTGCCTCGAAGGGAAAACTCAGGTCTGCCTTCACTCATGATGAATAGATGCTCATAATCAGACAAAGGAACAGCCCTTCACTATAGCAGCACTTTTGATAATCACTATCTGCTTCTTAAAGTGCTCTTAAAGAATATATATTTTCTATCAAATGCATGGGAATACTGGGAACAAAAACAGAGGGCTAAAAAAAAAAAAAGTCTGCCCTGTTACTCATTTAACAGTGCAATGGCTGAATGTCTTGCTGGAAGTGGAGAGAGATTACTGTCAACAGAAGAAGCAACAGGCACAAGTTTTCTAAAGTTCACAGAACGCATTCTACTAATTTACAACAAAAAATAAAGTTAGGATGAGATTTGTTTCAAAATAATACAAAATCAAGTATGAAGTATTCAAACATACACTTTCAATTCATATCAGTTCATATTTGTGAAGTCTCAAAATAAGGGCACCATGAAGAAACATGTATTTGTAATTTACGTATGTCCCTTAAGAGGGGAAACAAAACAATGTATACACATCGTCCAGAAAAATATAAAAGCTGGATAACTTTCCAGACAGGTTTTAAACAACACAATACTTACATCCACGTCTAATAAACCAGTGGGGACGTTTGATTCATATCTGCTTGTCCCTAACCAGCTGGAAAAGCTTTTCTCATGGTTCCCATAATTAGGCATTTGTAAACTTAGTTCTTTTTTTGCACTATCTGCTTGCATGTACTTCTCCACAAAACTTGGAAACTTCATATCTGAAAGAGACTGAATTGCAAAATCAAAATTAACAGTCATTCAGCAGGTAGACAAAAATTTACATGGTTGCTTTTTATGAATGATCTTTATTACCTCAGATTTTTGAGGCATGCCAAATGGCCCAGAAGCATCCTGTTGTAAAGGAGGCATCCCTGAGGAGTCAGTTGTAAAAGCTGTTGTGGTGTTATTTACTGAGGTGACAGAAGGATTAAAACACTTTTCTTTAGATGTAGAAGACAGCAAGCTTGAGAAGAGGGAGCTTTTTTCAAGCCGGGATCTCTTAATTTCACCATCTGTACCATCAGTGCTCTCTTTTCCATTTATTTCCTGAGTAAAGCCAGGTTCTTCTCTATTACATGATTGCAGGGCTTTGAATATGATACTTTGCTCTGTTGATGCACGCTTGGGCCTGACTCTGGCTATCGTTTCCAGGCTTTGCATTTTAATTTGTTGGGCCGGTAACAGATCCTGAGTTTTTTCCCTCCTCAGTCCCAACCCAAAAGTAAATACACTAGGATCAAACACTTTCTCTAAGTTGTCTTCGTGAATGGGAGGCATTGCGAAGTGGGGTGCTGGGGACTTGGGAAGCTTTGACCTCTTCTTTTTCTGGGGTAAACAAACTGAGCTGTCCAAGTTTTTTATTGTTTCAGCAAACTTCTTCATGTCGGATGGGGAATCAAAAATGCTATCATCTTCAGCAGATCCATTACAGGTTTTGCCTGGGCTCTTTTGTGTATTGGTGTTGTGCTCTGATATCAATATACTATCTTGACTGCTGTCATCACACTGTAGTGCTGCGAAGCTCAATTCTCCCAGTTTTGCCTTTTTATCCCCATTTTCCATCTTCTTAAATTCTGATCGAGAAACCTGATGAGATGGTAGGGGATATTCACCTTCACTGCAAGGGGATAAAACCTCTGTGTTTGGCAGCACCTTTTCTTCATTTTTGTGGAATTCTGAGCTTGTGTTATTTCTTTGGTAGGAAGTATCTTGAGCATTTTCACTTTTACTGGGCGTATACAAAGATAGTTTAAAAGGTGAACTTTCTTTTTTAGCTGTGGTTAATTCTGGATCGGGTTGCTTCAGAGAGACACTACTAGCATCGATTTTGCTGCTTTGGTTAAAAAGGGATATTGCAGCTTTTACTTTAAGTTCTGTTGTCTTCCCAATATCCTCATAAGAGGCAGAGCCTTCTTCACTTTTGCCTTTTAATTCTGCAGTGCTTTCTTTCTCTGGTATGCCATTCTCAAAAAACTTCTGGCGACTGCTTTGCTTGTTTAACGTTTTATCAGGCTGTTCACTTTCCTTAGGTTGTTTTCCAAATTTCAGCTTTGCTCTGCCAACAAATGTGCTTGGTACAGTGCTATTTTTTGAAGCAGGGATGTCAGTAGGCCGCTGGCTCTGGTTAGCGCATTTATTTTCAAACAAGGAAATTTTGTTGGCAATGTTGCTGTTAGCTTTATTAACTGGTTTTTCAAGAGTATCCTGCTCACTTTCTAAACTGTCTTGATTTGTAGATGCTTTAAAATTCAGCTCTACATTCTTCGGTTTGGCTGGACTACGGGAGGCAAAGTGATACAGAGTTACATCTTTGATTAATCTTGAAAAGACTTGTAACAATTTCCAAAACAATAAAATGTAGCATTATAATGAAATTTTCCATAGTCATATTCAGTTTAAATTTTGGTATCTCAAAAGGATTTAACTGAAAAAAAGAGTAACTATACAAATGACAAAAAAAATTATACACTAAATAAGGAGAATACATTTCAAACATGTATGTAGTTCTTTAATGCTCTGTAAAACAAAAAACGCAGCAGCCTACAGCATCTGCAACTGAGGCAGAGAACTTAACTATTTATGACTGACAGACATTAAAATTTAATAGTGAACAGGCAGAATAAATTATACACATGCAATTCCCTACAGAGTTCAGGAAACAAATCCCAATTCATTAAGGTGATAATGAGTTGGTTAACATTTGAATATACCTCTCCAACAAGTTTTGAAGACATCTGCCTAGATTCTTTGCAGCCCTTACACTGCAGAAGCAACCTTGAATGGAGCAAAAAACCTCTTCTGGCCTCATTAGTGCTGGTGGAAAAGGTAACTGTCCCCAGTCACTGCATCCCCACCTTGCTGAGCGAACACCACATGTGAGTACTCTCCCATTTCCTTCAGGTAAAGTCAGCCAACAATTTATATTGTGTAAACTAACCCTGCTGATTTTACAAGAATTTAATTAGGAAACACTAATAGAAACTTCTCCATCAGAGTGGACAGAGAAGCGTGTACAAGTACACAGCACATAGTACTCATGTACTATGGCTGAAGGCTGATGACATGCAGCTGAGGGTTTTAAGCCTCCTTTCTCTAAATACCTACATCCAGGAAAAATCATTTGTCCGTGTCACTTGCTATGGCAGGAACAGTATGAACAGCTGTGAAGATGCAGGGCATGCGTCTTCAAAATTTATCAGTCAGATATAGGGAGCGTCAAGGAACCCACCATCATCTCAACAGCAGACCTGTTCTCCAAAGAGGAATCTGGAGACGCTCAGCAGTGGCAGAACAGGCAGAAACTGCACTACATGAAAACTGACGATGGTGGGAGATGAAAGAAACCAGCAGCAACAATCTTCAGGGCCTCAAATGCTCTATCAGTCAACGGAGGATTCTGATATTCAAGTGCTTTCTTCTTTTTTACCTACACAAACTGTGTTCACTGAGCTCTCAGACAGCTCTTTAGCCCAAGAAAGAAGTGTGAGGTACAAGTGAGTTAACACGAACAACCCAAAACCTGAGATCACTCCTTTCTCCACTTCCTCAAGAGATTCATCCCAAGTAAGAAAGTAAACCTTACTGAAGCAAGACCCTCCGTTGCACAAGATTCTTTTCTTGGGAAAAGCATGAGGAACAAACTTACTGAAATAATAAAAGAAACCCAAAATCAGCTGCCTACGAATCTATACAGAAAGCAACTGTTAAAAATCAACATGTCTTTTCAGAGAAGACTTCCTGACAGCGCTCACTTTAACTACCAGCCTGCTCACATTGGTTCACAACTAGAAGGCTTTTATGAAGAACGTATGATCAATAAAAAAGGAAATATTAAACTTAAAAACGACTGGCCACAATTCAGATAGGTGCTAACAAAACACCCTTGGAAAATTTAAGTCTAGGAACAGAAAAAAATTATTCCTGAAAGAGGGAAGGCAGGGAGGGAACTATTACACAGCATAAAATTAAATATACTTAGACACTACTTTTCATTTGCAGTACAACTGTGTTTCCTAAAATTTTCAAAGTTAAATTATTCTATGACTTTTCTTTTTGGAAAATGAATACAGTTGCAAGGGACCTCTAAAGGTCAGTTAGTCCAACGTCCTGCTCAAAACAGGGGCAGCTTCAAAGTAACATCAAGTTGCTGAAGGCTTTGTCTTATCAAGTTCCAAGTATCTCCAAAAGTCTAGATTTCACAGCCTTACTAGGGAAGCATTGCAGCAGGTCAGCCACTGTCACTGTGAATTTTTTTTGCCTTATATCCCATTGAAATTTCCCTGTTACAACTTGCAACCATGGCCATTGTCCCTTCACTGCACACCTCAAGGACAAATCTGAGTCTGCCTTCTTTACAATACCTCTATAGGTAGCAAGAGATGATTGACGTCTACCCATACCCTTCTCCTCTCTCAGCTGAACAAATCAAGCTGCTTCAGCTTCTCCTCACACGTGGTATGCTCCAGGGCCATTACGTTCTTAATGGCTCACCACTGGACTCATTTCAATTCGTGAACATCTCTCCTGTACCAAGAGAATAGAGCTGGAAGAGGAGGGAGGGGTACAACTCAATATAACGCCCCAGATGCAGCCTCATAAGCACGAAATATCTTCTCCTTTGACCTGCTGGCTATGCTCCTGCCAATGTAACCTAGTACAGGCTCACCCTTCATCTGCTACAAGAATGGACTACTACTGAATTTGCTGTTCACCAGAACCCTTCATGTACTTTTCTGATCAGAAGTTACTTGTCCTCTTCTTCTACCTGTATTTTCAAGAGGTATTGCTAACGGCCCAGTTATCGTAACAGACTCATTTCCATACCACCCTTTTGTCAGCCTGTCACTTGCACTACTATGTGCATTTCAACATAACAACACGTATCTTCTTAATAAAATCTGTTTCTCTCTGTATGCCTTGACACAAGCAAGTTTAATGGTTAACGCTGATAGTTATCAGCCACGCCTAAAACCTGTTTTAAATGAACAGCTAACACCTCAAAGGTACAGTTTCAAGCTTTGCAAATTTACGCAGAAACAACCACTTCAGCACTTTGTAGTTTACATTCTGCAGTATTTCTGCAGCAGCAGAAAAATAGCTGAGACCAAAGAGCAATAGAAAGCTCAGCCCTGTAGCATCCACTGCAGCAGGTCTCCTCTAACTCATCTTTTCACTACACTTTTTTCCACACCAAGAAATACTAATGCTAAATACAGCCAAAAGATGTGCCTTATTGCAAGAACTGAGTTTCTAAGCTTGTTTAAAAGGAGGAGATGTAGATGTTGTTTGAGTATCCTTTAACCCTCCTCTCTAGTGTCGGGGAACAGCATTGAAAGACGGATTCATTTAACAGTGTGAACGCTTTCTTACAAACAGCCCAGTGTGGCTGATTCCTACTACCCATTACTGATCTGCAATGCCAGGAACAAGCAGGCACAAGAGAAATACTGATGTCCTCCTCTTCGGCTACGCCTTGCAGCTAACCTGTGGAAGCGAGCAGTTAAACCTCTCCCAATATAGTCATAAATGGGAAGTGAGTCACCTCGTTGAAGCATACTGTCCAAACGACCATGTCAAGCACGTAACCGATGCCAAAAAAACATTGCTGCCAAAACATCAGATTGAGGTGAGCAAAGAAAAACGGCACGTTAACAGAGCAGAATAATTCAACAAGTGGGCATAAACGCAAAAGCAACTACAAACCCATGTCTGAACATCAAATATGACAACTGAAGCCAAGTTTTCCGCTAAGCACATCAAAGTAACTACTACCTGAGGTTTTATTTGCTGATTAAGATGTACCATCAGCCTCAGTTTAGTCTCAAACCTGATAGGTTTCCCTTTCAAAAGCTAGAAGCTAAGTATCCTGTGACTTCCAAGTTGCCCAGTACACAGACATAAAAGGAGAAAAGACAGAAAATGCTATCATTACTTGCAGGGAACCAGCAAAATCAAGTTGTTTTAAAATCGTTTCTAAAGAAACTTGATTCCCAGAATTGGCACAATGTCATTAGGAAGAGACATTACGCATTTTTAAGTGAAAACTACTTTGATTATACAAAATCCACCTTATAGGAGGCAAACAAGTCTGTGAGTGAATGAGTGTTTTTCAACCTGAAAGGGATTCACGTGAAGTATCTAACAATAATTTTTTAACCTTTGAAAACTGAGAAGTTATCTGTTCTCTAGTTCAAAGCAGTAACAAGAGAACAAAACCACACCTTCTTCTAGTAATGGCACCATCTTTTCCTTTCGCATTTTACAGCAGCTTAATCCACATCCAGGTTTATAGTTCATGTGTTCTGATGAATGATTACAAATTATACCAGGTAATCTGACCGTATGAATTTGGCTGGCTAGAGAAACTGTGTGGGACTGTGCAATGACAGCTATCAGATGCATAAGGAACCCTGCATGCAACACGGCAGTCCCCACCCAGGACTAAAGTTCCTATAGCAGCAGATAAGGCCAAGACACAGAGTGCCACAGACACTACAAAATCAGGTGAATGAGAACAGGCTGCTTATTCATTAAAATTAAATCTGTCAGAAAGGATACGTGTCTACTACCTTATGAGTACAGCAGAAGATAATTCACTGTACAGCAAGCCAAAGAGATACCCAGAAAAACGAAATCCAGCTACGCAACCATTTATAACTTCATCATCACTAATGACAGCGACACAAACAGAAAAATAGGGAAGCTACCTTTCCTTTGAAGTTGTGAAGATACAAAACTTCAGAGTTTAAGATTTGTGTCTATACTACCAGATGGCAAAGCATCACCGTGTACAAAAATACCACCATTTAACTTTCAGTACTAGGTGATTTTAATTCAGTTACGAATGAACAAATCAGAGTATTACAAATCCTGCAAAGGAAATTGTTCCTAATGCTCCCATGCTTCTCAGATGTGGGAAGCATAATTGGAAACATGTGTTTCTCAAGCCACACTGTTGAACCTTCACATCCCTCTAACACAACTGAAAAACAATTCCGAACAGTCAATCACTGTACCTCGGGTGGACCTACAGGATTCAATGTACTCTGACACCTATAAACGAATGCACCAGAATAAGGAAAGCAATAGCGCATAGTACATAGCCGTAACAACTAAACAACAGAAAGGACAAATGTAATAAAATAATTCACTGTAGAAGACAATGTAATAGAATTCAGGAAATCAATCACAGGAGACTTATACTAGTGATTACAGTGAAGGTTATAAATATATCCACTTCTTTATAATCCTAAGTAAAGCACTAATCACCTCTGTTTGACAGATGACAATTTCTTTGAGTGTAAAACCAACTGCAAACTAATACATGCATAATTCTGCAAATGCCTGATGTTATTCACGTGCATAAAAATTTATGATTCAATCTGCACATACTTATGAAAGCAACTATATGTATTCAAATTTTTAGAGTGTGATTTATCGTATCATTTGAAGGATCAAGTTCTACATTGCATCCTACATTTCTTCATAAAATAGCATAACTTACATTGTTTCAAAGAACAACTTGAACACATTCCTTATTCAAAGATTTTCACATACAAAAACCTTCCACCGATTCCTCAGTTGGTTACAGATGACAAAACTGCATCTGAGCAACAACAGGGGCACTAACATAAAAAGAAATTCCCCATCCATAAAAAAAATACGTGGAAAAACGAATTCTTTTTCTAAACACGTAAACTACAGTGTTTGTTAAGTGGTAACTGTAATTATGATAAATTAAAAAAAAAAAAGGCAGTTCTTTATTGAAAATAACCTAGAAAGATAACAGATACATAGCTAGTGTTCCTATAGAATCCTAAACACAGACACAGGCAAAATTACAGCTACAGGGATAAGGTAAAGTAGTTTATGTTACTTACAGGCTAATCTTTGTCGTGACTGTTCTGGAAGCATCCAGACTCTTCAGCTTTGAGCTGTCTAAATCAGAATTTGTCTGTCTCTCAGCTGACATACACAGGTCTCCATTTTTAATCCCATCAGTACGCAAGAAAGCTCTTCCATCCGAACCATTACCATGCTTTACTGCCTTGGTCTCATTTCTGCCTTCAGCGAACACCAAGGCAGTGTCTTCTGTCTTATCGGCCAAAGAAACTTTGGGAGACTCCAAGGCATCTTCCTCAAAAGCCACAGGTATAGCTCCCTTTTCCACTGAAGTTCTTTTTGTTATTGGGTTACTCTCTGGTGATGCTAAAGGTTGCCTTTTTGTGGAGTAATCTTTTACCTGACCCTTCAACCCAGTAGGGGAAATCGGGACAGCATCCGACTGATTCTTTTTATATGATCTTCTCCTTGCAGGGGTTGTGTTTGAGATCTGCTGCTTGCCTTTGTCACCTTCAGTTTTAGATGCCCCTTTGTGAGCAGATCCAGCTTTTAGGTCCTGATTATTACCTGGGGAAGAGAGATTCCTTTCAGGAGTCTGTTGAGGAGACTTCGCTTTTCTTTCTGAGTTTATTACCTTGTCTGAAAACACCTCAGAAGGGACATCGTCCTCAAAAACGGATTCTTCTCTTGCAGTAGTCTCAGTCTGGTTTCTCTCTCCATTTGGAAGGTCACTAGATGACTGAGATTTTCTCCTTTTCCCAGATCTTTTATTAGCAGATTTTTTATCCATTGTGTCCGAGTCACTACAATTTTCTTCTGATGTAACAGTCACAGGTTCATTAAGGAGTTCGTCTGTTTTTCTTAGATAGATATCAACTGTTAACACTCTAGCAGAATGTGTGTGTTCACTCACCACAGATTCCAACTCGTATGGCAAATCCTTTGGTTTTGCATGCCCAGGCTCCTCCGATACCCACGTGTTCACGAGCTGCTTGTGGCTTAAGATACTCTTTTCCAAGTCTTCACTAGACAGATTTCTCAAGCTTTGTATGAAATCTGGAGTTGTGGAATTATTTATATCTGTGATGGATTCTTTCTCCAGTTCCAGGGTTTCCACATTGAGGCTACTCTCCAAGAAAGAGTTTTTAATGGTTTCACTGCTGCTGCTCCAATCTGCTGACCATTCACTGTCAGAAGAGACACCCCTACTACTCCATTCCGAAATGGTATCGCGATACAGCGGTCCTACTTCCCCACTGAAATTATATTCCTGTGTCTCAGAAACAGCACTCTCGTTTCTCACTTGCTTCTGTAGCTGAGGAGCTTCGTGTCCTTCCTTTACATGCCTACAGTATATCGGCTGCGCTCTGTGAGGAGACACTGACCTCTCCCCTTTCCGATGTGAAGTGTGCTCTAGTGAACTTTTGACATTCTTCCTTTTCCCTGTACCAAACAAGTTTCCAAGTCTTTCCAAAACTGGTTTCTTTTTATTCTCTTCTCTGGAGGAATCAGGAAATTGTGAGGTGGACTATAAAAACAAACAAACAAACAAACATTTGGTTAATGTCAAAATTGTTTCTATAATACAATTGTTTGTACTAGCACCAACTATAAATTAAAAGGACACAGTGAATGGGAACAAAACAGCTTACTGAACAATACTAGCTCTCAAATAAGAACATGAAAAACAAAACCCTCAAAAACCAATTAAAATCCCAAGATCCCTCTGTATGTTTTTGCCTTTGTTTGTTTACAAGTAAGCTCATCTTGCCTTACAATATCAGCATTATACGTCCCAAATCTCAAACTTTGAATGAAATTAACTAATAACGCAAAAGTAACACAGGGAAGTATTCTGGTGTCTGCAGGACTGGGGACAAACTGCTTGGTCACAAGTTTCCTTAGAAAAACCAGAACGGGGAGTTTAACTTTCCTCTCCAAACTGGCTGAGCTACTGTTGACACTTGTGCTGGCAGAGAATAGTTTCAGAGGCGTAAGTTGTATTACAATTCATACATTTCTCATTAGTGAAGTCCAATAAATACTTGGCTTGTGTTTTGGGCCAGAAAACACAGAACTATAAAAGCCACTGCATTATTCAATGAGCATTACTGGGTCAAATACTGCCCTGGATTACTCTTGCTGAAGTTTTCCCTTACAGCTTCTAATTAACATGGTAAACAGGAAACACGCAACAGCATTGCCGAGTATACATGCATATTTGCATTTCAATATATTAGCACTTTTTACATGCCGGTACGATGAATACTTGTTTTGAGACGTCTGTTTCAAAACACCGCGAGTTATTCGCTGCTCCGGCGGACCAGACCTCCCGAGGAGAGCGCGGGTCCCTCCCGGAGGCTGCCTCGGCGCATTTTACACTTGCTGGGTTGGGGGTTTTTTGCCGCAAACGCCGGCGACCGCCCGCGGCCAGGCGCCTCTTCCACCGCCTAGCGCGAAACTCCGCGGGGCCGGGGCCGGCACCAGCGGGGCGGGACGGGACGGGACCCCTCCGCCGCCGCTTCCTTCCCCGCCGGGACAACCCGGGGCCGATACCACCTCAGCGCCCGCCGCCCTACGCAGCCCAGCCCCGCGGAGCCGCCGTCCCCGGCACACGCGTTACCGGGAAGGAAGAAGCCCCCCCTCTCCGAGGCTGCCGCCGTCCTTCCCCGTCCCAGAACGGGACGAGCGGGAGGAAAGAGCCGCGGCGGACTTTACCCGCCCCCGGCCACACCGCATCCTCGCCCGGCTCCGCAGGTGCGGGCACCTCGCCTCGCCTCCCCGCCGAGCGAGGGGCCCCAGTCAAGAGCCCCGACACTCACCGCCCGGCCCGGCGGTGCCCACACGGAGCTGCCCCACGCACCGCGCCGCTCCCTGCGCGGCTGCCCCGGCGCCAGCTGTCTGGGCGCTCCGCCTCCGCCCGCCCCCGCAGCGCGCCTCGGCCCGCCCCGAGCCACCACCCTCGGCCGCGGAGGGAGGGAAGGAGGGGCGGCGGCGTCCCGGCCCCCACCCAGGGCGAAGGCTAAGGGGCAGCGGGCGGCGCGGGCAAACGGGCGCCCTCGGCCACGGCCCAGGCCTCCGAGGGGGCGGCGGAGCGCGAGTGGGCGCTGTATGCCGTCGGTGCCCCAGCAGCCCGCGCTGCGGCGGCTCCCTCCTTATTG
>VYXH01008098.1:0-13410 GCA_013397275.1 Burhinus bistriatus
CTGGCCCAAACCACGACAACACAGCAGGAACACAAAAGTTTCAATGCTAAATAATTCTCTCAAGCTGATTGTAAAAAGGCTTAATGAAAGGAACTTATGGTGAGCAGCACAAGTTTCCTCATCTGAGATGCATCTATTCCTTTGTTCCAACAAGGAAATTCTACCTTCATTAGGTGTTTTTTGTTGGGGTTTTTTGTGGTTTGTTGGTTGGGGTTTTTTTGAGAGAGAATTGAAAAACTTATTCTCTATTATATGTATCTTAAAAAAGAATTCCATGATTGTTTCAAGAATTTCTACTCCATCTAGAAGAATAAAGGATAAAAAGGATTGTGCTACCTAAAAAAGCTGAAATTCCCTTTGCCCTCCCTGCTCTACCCCAATGACAGCCATTCAGTTTCCAGCAGAATTATCAAAACTTTACCAATCTGGCCAAAATGAGTCTTTGTTGTGGCCTCTGTGGACAGGCTCTCCGAGACAGTCAGCTGCACCACAGTCTTACTCTCCTGTATGCAGTCTAATGGGGACTTTGGCTGATTTGGGTCCAAGCACGGGGACGTATTGTTTACTCTTTCTTTTAGCAGGAAATGTGTCAAGTCCTGTTTCTCCTCTGTGATGGACAAAGGTGGCTCTTACCCCAGTAGCATGGAGTCCATCACCGACACAGCTTCATAAATCCCTGCAATGTTGTTTTTAAGACGCTTTCGTTATTTTTGATAGCAATCAGGAGACAGTGCCAGGCCTGAAATTCTATCAGTCTTTTCCATCATGATGAATTAGTGATACATGTAGCTCTTAATGCGTGTATTCAGCATGACAGCTGTTTCTCATGTCCTTCTGAACATGTGTACTCAATGTCTATTCTGAGTTCTGTGTACTCAACTGAGGCAGAGCAATGAGTTGTTCTCCAGGTGTAGAAGAAGTAGTGAAGCTGTGTGATACTGGCTGAAATCCAGCCTGTCAGCGTACCAAGGCCATGGCCTCTGCTCACCATGAACACAAGAGGGTGCTGGTTACTTTGTGGAGACTTTTGCTTTTGGAAATGCTGTGTTCCAGTTTTGGAATAGGAAATCTAGATGGAAATCTGCTGCCCTGATGAACTGTGAGCTGAGAATTGAAGAGACATGATGAAACTAAGCAGGTTGCATGAAATCTGAGGGAGCTAATCAAATAAGCTTCCTTAACAGTGTTGAAGTTACAAATGGATGTTATGCCTTTACTGTTCGCATCCCTCTTCCTTCTTTCTTTACCTTGCTTAAAGAGAGTAGTATTAAAAAGGACGCAGTACCGTTGTGGTGGTGTGGTATCATTGTAGCAGGATCTAGACATTTGGATAGAACTGCCACAAATTTCTCCTGGGAGATGCTTCTGCAAAGCCATTGCACCTCAAAAATAATGCTGGGGACCCCACAATTGTGGATGAGCTTTTCTACCCCCTTTTGGCCTGGTTTGTTACCTCATTATGAGATTATGCTGATGAAGCTACTGGTGAATTCTTGCATCCTGTTTTATAAATGCTGCAGAAGCAGGAAGCAAGGGAGTGTGTCTGGAGTGTGTGTATTTGTTGGGGAAATTTTGGCAGCTGATACACATATGCCCCTTTCAACTGGCTGCATCACGCATATTATGCCTGCAAAGTAGGATATCTGCATGGATGAGCACCTGGCAGCCCTGATTAGCAGATCCCAGCGATAGTGACTTCAGTAAACCCAGTATACTGCCCAAAGATGTACTACTGAAACCAAAGTTAGTTGAGATGCACAGTTTGGAAAGAACAGTAAGAATCTGAAGATGAACATGAGATGGACATGGACTTATGCTCTTGATTATTTCTTATGAGCTATAGGAATTTATTAATAACAGTTTTGATGACAAAACAGAGATAAGGTAAGAAACATTCAATTTGGTCACAGACATTGTAGCTATCCCTTCTAAGGAAGAAACATTTGTTTGCATTTATGGTCTATTCTTATGTTTATTGTGGTTTGTGAAGGATTGATTTTGACATGCAGAAGTTAACTGAGGAAGGACTACAAAAGCCATAGTATTTCAAGAGAAACCATCAGTTAGGGGAATAACAATGAATCCAGCAGCCCAAGAGAGGTGAGGCTGCAGCAGCTCCGTGTCCTCAGGTCCAGCTGCTGGTGAGGCTGACTATGTGTTCCCAGCAGACACATACACATAGAGCATGTGTGTTCAACACATATATACATATCTGCACATGGCCAGCCACACAGATAACACAGACACACAGAGCACTCACATGAACACAAACAGTGCCAATGGCCTCAGCCTGCTCCTCAGAACAAGAACAATAACATATTACTCATTATATGAACAGTAGCAACGAGAGAAGATGTTTAGTTGTTCCACATGAGGAACCAGAAGACGTGGCCAAAAATACATGGTGAAACTTGTTACAAGGTGTCCCATCTTGGCCAAGTGTGACACATTTCCATAACGTGGAGGTCATGGTGGCCTGTAGAGCCAGATAATAGCCCTGCAGGCTGTGTGAGCACCCTCTGCATCCAGAACCATCCTTGCACCAGCTCCCCAAACCCTGACATGGAAATCAAACAAGGGTATGGGTCTTCATGAGTCACATGTGTCTAATACTTGTTGTGTACCTGTGGGAGGAATGAATCACTCAGCTGTGACCTTCTCCAGGCTCTCAGGAGTGGCCTCAGACTGGGTTTCTTCTGTATGGAGATCAATGACCAGAGCCACCACGACCTGTTTTCTCTTCAGGAGTGGTTTTTTGAATGACCATCATCACCACTGAGCTTCAGGAATGATTTGGGGTTCTAATTTACTTTCTCAATTTTAGCAGTTCCTGCTTCCAGTTCACTGTTTCTGGTTTTATAGGTTACATTCCTTTGGGTAAGGCTTTCTTTCTCACCTCCTAGTGAAGAGATTTTAACTTGTTTGTCTCTTAAACTGTCTACCAAGTAACCAGTGTAATCCTGACTTGCCTTTTCATTTCTTCAATTTATTCTGATTTTTCCACCTTTTAAGCCTGACCAAATTACTATAGGGTCAATGCAGTTTTCCTCTACATGTTCAGTAATCCTAGTTTAGGTTATCATATCCCTCCTTTAGAAACTTTTGTCGTAAATCTTTCCATATACCACATACTCCACACTTTTACCTCATGGCAACAGTCCCAGTAATACCTGTCTTATCACTTGTTAGTATTATTTCACTTCATGAGCCATGCTAGACACTCTTACTGGTAAACTACAGTGGTTTGCCAGAGGGATCCTACTGACTACACCAATTTAATGTCATGGTTCTTTGTAATCCTCCCATGAAGCATACACACCACAACACAATTCTGCTTAGGTAAATCAGGTCTTTATTAAGTATCTAACTAGTAAATAAATTATAATAATGATAATAATTATAATATAAAATGCTATTAGTGATACTAACAGTACTGATACTACTAATTAAGAAAAATTAGTAAACTTAGCAATCTTACACTATGTCATGTTCTCTTACAGCCGTAACAAGTCACTTGCCACTCTCCAAGTATTCTCTATTCACCCCTAACACAACATGGGGGGCCTCTCCCACAGGGTAGCCTGCATATGCATCATCCAGCTATTTGGGATATGAGTTCTCCAAAGGCTTACTAATATGTTTGATTTTTTTTTTTTTTAGGGCAAGGTGAGAATGTCTCAGACTATAATATCCACCAGCTCCCTTTCTGTTCATGTGAACAGTACATGCATTTTTATGCTGACTTTTCCTTCTTCATCTGGCATCCCCAAGAGTCCTTCCCCTTTGTTTAGGGGCACCAGGATTCCTGTATCAGTCTGCACCAGGCAGTTGGGGAACTGAGGCTCTTCTCCCTGTTCAGTGGATGGCCACAGACTGCACGACATCAGGTAGCCACACCAAAGCCAGGCTCTGTCTAGACAGAAAAAAAGGAGTACAGAAGTGTTGTGGAGCTGACTTGTGGATGTTTACAAAAACTAGGAAAAAAAGCCAGACAGCTGATTTCTTCTATATCTCTTCTGAGTGGCTTGAAGATGCTGATATGCTATATATAATCCAACTTTGTTTCTGCTTCTAGAGGAATACTGATTGAGGTCATGGTCTCTTTCAAAGTGCCCTAAGTTTATGTCTGAGTTGAAGACAGACAGAACTTTGAAGAATGTACTGAAATTCTCTGCTGCATGTCATTGGAGAGATTGGTCTTGCCTTAGAAATATTTACTGTGTATGATTTTAATTGGTATTGAAGGGAAACATAATCAACGGATTCTGTACAGTATTATTATTTAATCTTTTTTAGAAGTTCTCTTTTATCCAATTTTTCAGGCTAATTTTTCTCCTTTTAAGGTCTCTTTGAAAAGATTTCACAGATTGTCCAGTTTCCCAAAGTTTCAAGTAACATAATAAAACCATCTCAAGGCTGTGTCACAAATACCTTTGACTTTACATGTATTGCTGGTTTCACATGTTATATCAAAAGCATGTGAATGACACCTTGTCATTGTAACCTTTTTTCCTGTGTAGTCCGCCTATCAGTCATTTATAATAGCCTCTGCCATTTTCTGGATTGCATTGTAAACTCATTGGGACAGAATCCTATCTTTGCATTTCTGAGGTGCAAGATTTACTTAGGATGCTGACTAGGTAAATAGTTAATACCATCCATCGAGTTTGACATTCAGTCAGCCTTATGTCAGCAGGACAGTTCAAATTTCCTCACATAGGGGAAAACATATTTTGATGCCAGGAAGCAAGCTGGTTCCCTCTCTGTCCTGGGATGAATATGGGAAAGTTCTATAATTCCTCTGGTCAATGTCAACACTTGACCCCAAGTCCTCGATAGCTACAAAGGAGTTTTAAATCTTATCCTCAGAGATTCCACAAAGTAAATGTCTATTTGGTTTGCTTCCTTGTTGACAGGAACTTTGCTAAGTTTGTCCCAGGTATGCTGATTTAAGGGTCTCTTAGTCTGGGTGGCTAATAAATAAACTTTTATTTTGAAAGCATTACATTGCTTAGTTGTAACTGACTGCTGAGTTGCTTTGCTTCCTTCCCCACCCACCCCAAAAAAGAGGGGTGGGAAGACAAAAAGAGTGCTAATGTAGGGTTTCATGCTTCTTTTTGTAGGGGCATGAATTCAAGAAGGGTTTTCTGTGTCAAAAGATCAAAAAAGAAGATATACAACGGGCCCTTTGATGGTGGCTTCAAGGGATGCTTCAGGCAGACAGCAAAGGCCAAGGTCCTGACAGAACCTTCTGCAGAAAACTCTTAGCAACTAAAATCCTGTATTGCTACTACACATGTGTTGCAGTTAAATGTCATTACTGCCTTGTGGCTGATATAGCATGAAAAAAACCTACTAAGGTATTCAAAAGGATGTTTTAGTGTTTAAAGAGAAAGTCACACTCCTGGTTTTGTCACTTGATGACTTTGAGTTTTCATATTTCCACACTTCAGAAACTTTGGGTGTCTTGTCCTAAATGTGGTCCTGCAAAATATGTAGTGCTCTGTCTTCACATTTTTTTTTTCTGAAGCCGTATTCAGCTTTCCTGGTCTAACAATATAATAGCTTTTTGATAACTGTCACTACTTTGCAACACAATACTGGGCAGCTCACTGTCCCCCAGAGCCTCCTGTGTAGAGCTGTGGGTGCATGTGCCTGGCTCTGAGAGTGAGAGCAGCGGGGCTGTTGCTGGAGCAGACCAAAGCACAGGGACAGCTGGCTCTGGACTTGGCCACTAGGAGTGGCCACGTTAGCACCAGTGCAGAGCAACTGTCGGTGTCTTGGGCAGCCTTGTGTGCACAGTCTGAGGAGAATCGTGCCTTGCTCCTCCTTACTTCCAGCTTTGCCTCCATGTCAGTGCCTCGGGGCTTACATCCCTTGCCAGTGGTTTAGAAGGGAGATTCAAGTTTGGAGAGTTGGCAGATCCATCCTTTGTTAAACAGATGAAAGCATTTCTGCTGAGGGTTACTCAGTGCTTCTGCATGTGTGCGCGACTTCTGGTGAGGGCATGATCAGCCAAAACTATTTACTGGGGATTTGCCAGTGGCTTCTTTTTCGAAAGAGGTTATCCAGGCTTCCCCTTCGACGCAGGCTCTCAGGTACCGCTCCTAAGCACCCATTTCTCCAGTGGTTCCACCTGTGGCCAAACTGCACTGCGCTTGCATGGCTGTCTGCTTCTGGGCTGTCCCTGAAAACCTGGGAGGCTTGGGGTCTGGAGCTTTGCTCTCCTGACAGAGATCAAGCCAAAGCATGTTCATCAGCAAGAGGGCCTCATTCCCCTGGGATGGGTGTTGCCAGCCAGCCAGCGCGTCCCCAGAAGAGCAGAGCAAGCACCACCTGCCTGCCAGACACAGCCATGGGGTCTTGGGCTGGAGAAGTCGGGCTGCTGTTATAGAGGAGTGAGAGGGAATGGCTGAGACTGGTGTGACTGGATAACGACTGGGGACATCTGGGTGTGGAGGCACCAGCAGGAGAACCCCTCAGGGCTGGGGCTGTCAGCCTGGCCTGCGTGCATTGCGGCTGGGCGATGCACAGGTCTTTGGGACCCACAGCCTGGCAGCGTCCTTGATGTCTCCCAGGCAAATGGGGCACTGGCAACATTCTGCTACCTCCTCCAGCCCTGACTGTGGCAGCTGGCTTGTGCCGCCACCCCTCACAGCAGAGCTGCTCTCCTCCAGGTCTTCCTCGGTGCCCGATGCCGTGTCCTGCCAAGAGACACATGCAAAGTGACGGAGCTTTCCTGGCACTGGGAGCTGAAAAGCAAAGAAAGGCCCAGAAAGCTGTGGGAGACGGGAGACAAGGGCCTCCTGAAGGTGTTCTTGTGGGCTGGAAAGCAGCAGCAGCAGCTGTCCTGTGGGGCAGCCAGGCCAGGGTGTGCCCTGCACCTCTGCCTTCCCCAGGCAGGCTGCCCACACAGGACACCGATGTGCCAGGGCAACCTCCTGCCCAGGTGACAGGGCAAGGCAGGCTTGAGCACAGGACCCTGGGCAACGGAAGCTCACGTGGCTCTAGGTGGGAGAAGGTCCAGCTGGGGCTTGGTAGGAGCTGGGGCAGGGCAGAGAGATGTGGGATCAGGCTCAGCTCCTCTGAGGGCTCCTCTCAGGGGAGAATGACCTGCCCCTTGTCGCTGGAAGGAAAGCCTGTGAGACGACAGAATGGTTGAGATTGGAAGGGGCCTGTGGAGGTCACCATGTCCAAGGTCCCTGCTCAAGCATGTTCACGTAGAGCAGGTTGCCCAGGACCCTGTCCATATGGCTTTTGAAGGTCTGAATGTCTCCAAGGATGGAGAGTCCACCAGTTCCCCGGGCAACATGTTGTTGTGGTCAGTCACCCTTACAGTGAAAGAGTATCTCCTCATGTTGAGGAATGTGCTGCGTTTCAGCTTGTTGCTTTTGCTCTGTCTCTGGGAACCACTGCCCAGAGCCTGGTTTCATTGTCTCTACACCCTCCCTTCAGATATCCAGAGACCTTAATGAGTTTCCCCTGAGCCTTCTCTTCTCCAGGCTCAGCAGTCTGAACTCTCTCCACTGTTTTTCTTATGGGAGATGCTCCACTCCCTTCATCACCTTAGTCCAGCCCTTAGCTAGATGCTCTCCAGTAGATTCATGTCTCTCTGTAGTGGGGAGCCCAGAAGTGGGCACAGTATGCCAGCAGTTGCCTCACCAGTGCTGAGGAGAGGGGAAGGATCAGCTCACTTGAACTGCGGGCAACACTTCTCCTTCCTAAGGCAGCCCAGGACACTGCTGGCCGACTTTGCTGTCCAACATTCCCCCTGTGTCCTTTTCTGCTGCACAGCTGAGGTGGGTCACCTGTAGGAACAGTCTGCAGGGGCCTTGCAGGCTGAAGGGGGTAACTGCATGCAGGGCTGCAGGAGTTCTTACAGGATGCAGGACAAGAGTGCTTGCGGGTGCCCAAATGTTGCAGGGCACGATGTTGCTCAGGGGCTTGTGGAAACGTATAAGGCTCATCCCAGGATGTCTTGGGGAAGGCCCAAAGGTGGGCGAAGGGGATAGACAAGGGAGTAAGCAGTGTGGAAAGAGGAGTTGCCACAGCAGATGAGATCTGATTCCATGGAGTCTGTTTTTTATCAGCAAATACTGTCAAATGCTTGTGTGGGTGTATAAAAAACTTCATGGGGCATAGGTAAAGGATAGTTCGCTATCTTCCTCCTAATTGCTACTAAATGTTCACAACTGAAAACAGGTTGGCCACTAAAGAATGACATTTTCTTTCTTCCAAAATATTTAGCACAAGTACTGCTTAAAAGCTCACCTGCTTATATGGCTTGAAGTCCCAAATAGTAGAAAGGAAGATGAGAATTTCTGTTTGAGAAACATGTAGGAATTTCCTCCAGTGGTCTCCTAAATGATGAGAACCTCACCAGAGAAGCAGAATTGGACAACTCAATTGCATTCCCAGGTGCCAAGACTGCTGAGATTTCAGTCAATAAGTGTCTTGAAGTGAAAGTAAAAGTATAGATAAGCCAAGGGGAAGGAAAACCAAACCTTTAACAGTTACAAAGTAGGGGAAAGAAATGGCTTTCCACACAACCGATCAGTTTCCATTGTCAACCAGGTAGTATTTTAGCTTGTATCAACACTACGGATTGTTCTACATAGGTCCCATGTTGTCATTAGTTATATAGCTATACTCTCACTTCTGTGGCTGATATTTTTTCCAGGATAAACATGTGTGAGGTAACAAAATGGTGAATAGAAGCTGTTTAACTTCATGTGGTTTTTTTCTGAAGCTGCTCAAAGTTAGAAGCAATGAGCAGGGTATTCTAGATCTAGGTAGTCTCTATGCCAAAGCATGCACCTTCAGTTCAGTGCTCATGAGATCATAGGACAATTCATACTGGCAGGGACTGCAGAAGGTCTCCAGTTCAACCCCCTGCCCAGAGCAGGACCACCTCTGGGCTCAGACCAGGCTTGAAAACCTCCAAGGATGGAGAGTACACAGACTTTCTGGGCCCCGGTTCCACAGCCGGGCTTCCCTCACAGGGGTATATATATCCTTATACCCTGTTTGCATCTGTCTGATTTTAACTTNAAGGTGTTCTTGTGGGCTGGAAAGCAGCAGCAGCAGCTGTCCTGTGGGGCAGCCAGGCCAGGGTGTGCCCTGCACCTCTGCCTTCCCCAGGCAGGCTGCCCACACAGGACACCGATGTGCCAGGGCAACCTCCTGCCCAGGTGACAGGGCAAGGCAGGCTTGAGCACAGGACCCTGGGCAACGGAAGCTCACGTGGCTCTAGGTGGGAGAAGGTCCAGCTGGGGCTTGGTAGGAGCTGGGGCAGGGCAGAGAGATGTGGGATCAGGCTCAGCTCCTCTGAGGGCTCCTCTCAGGGGAGAATGACCTGCCCCTTGTCGCTGGAAGGAAAGCCTGTGAGACGACAGAATGGTTGAGATTGGAAGGGGCCTGTGGAGGTCACCATGTCCAAGGTCCCTGCTCAAGCATGTTCACGTAGAGCAGGTTGCCCAGGACCCTGTCCATATGGCTTTTGAAGGTCTGAATGTCTCCAAGGATGGAGAGTCCACCAGTTCCCCGGGCAACATGTTGTTGTGGTCAGTCACCCTTACAGTGAAAGAGTATCTCCTCATGTTGAGGAATGTGCTGCGTTTCAGCTTGTTGCTTTTGCTCTGTCTCTGGGAACCACTGCCCAGAGCCTGGTTTCATTGTCTCTACACCCTCCCTTCAGATATCCAGAGACCTTAATGAGTTTCCCCTGAGCCTTCTCTTCTCCAGGCTCAGCAGTCTGAACTCTCTCCACTGTTTTTCTTATGGGAGATGCTCCACTCCCTTCATCACCTTAGTCCAGCCCTTAGCTAGATGCTCTCCAGTAGATTCATGTCTCTCTGTAGTGGGGAGCCCAGAAGTGGGCACAGTATGCCAGCAGTTGCCTCACCAGTGCTGAGGAGAGGGGAAGGATCAGCTCACTTGAACTGCGGGCAACACTTCTCCTTCCTAAGGCAGCCCAGGACACTGCTGGCCGACTTTGCTGTCCAACATTCCCCCTGTGTCCTTTTCTGCTGCACAGCTGAGGTGGGTCACCTGTAGGAACAGTCTGCAGGGGCCTTGCAGGCTGAAGGGGGTAACTGCATGCAGGGCTGCAGGAGTTCTTACAGGATGCAGGACAAGAGTGCTTGCGGGTGCCCAAATGTTGCAGGGCACGATGTTGCTCAGGGGCTTGTGGAAACGTATAAGGCTCATCCCAGGATGTCTTGGGGAAGGCCCAAAGGTGGGCGAAGGGGATAGACAAGGGAGTAAGCAGTGTGGAAAGAGGAGTTGCCACAGCAGATGAGATCTGATTCCATGGAGTCTGTTTTTTATCAGCAAATACTGTCAAATGCTTGTGTGGGTGTATAAAAAACTTCATGGGGCATAGGTAAAGGATAGTTCGCTATCTTCCTCCTAATTGCTACTAAATGTTCACAACTGAAAACAGGTTGGCCACTAAAGAATGACATTTTCTTTCTTCCAAAATATTTAGCACAAGTACTGCTTAAAAGCTCACCTGCTTATATGGCTTGAAGTCCCAAATAGTAGAAAGGAAGATGAGAATTTCTGTTTGAGAAACATGTAGGAATTTCCTCCAGTGGTCTCCTAAATGATGAGAACCTCACCAGAGAAGCAGAATTGGACAACTCAATTGCATTCCCAGGTGCCAAGACTGCTGAGATTTCAGTCAATAAGTGTCTTGAAGTGAAAGTAAAAGTATAGATAAGCCAAGGGGAAGGAAAACCAAACCTTTAACAGTTACAAAGTAGGGGAAAGAAATGGCTTTCCACACAACCGATCAGTTTCCATTGTCAACCAGGTAGTATTTTAGCTTGTATCAACACTACGGATTGTTCTACATAGGTCCCATGTTGTCATTAGTTATATAGCTATACTCTCACTTCTGTGGCTGATATTTTTTCCAGGATAAACATGTGTGAGGTAACAAAATGGTGAATAGAAGCTGTTTAACTTCATGTGGTTTTTTTCTGAAGCTGCTCAAAGTTAGAAGCAATGAGCAGGGTATTCTAGATCTAGGTAGTCTCTATGCCAAAGCATGCACCTTCAGTTCAGTGCTCATGAGATCATAGGACAATTCATACTGGCAGGGACTGCAGAAGGTCTCCAGTTCAACCCCCTGCCCAGAGCAGGACCACCTCTGGGCTCAGACCAGGCTTGAAAACCTCCAAGGATGGAGAGTACACAGACTTTCTGGGCCCCGGTTCCACAGCCGGGCTTCCCTCACAGGGGTATATATATCCTTATACCCTGTTTGCATCTGTCTGATTTTAACTTATGCCTGTTGCCTCTCACACTCCCATCACACACCACTAAGAGGACCCTGGCTCTATGTCCTCCGTCCATTCCCTGTGTGTGCAGGGGGACTGCACATACAGGTCTCGGTAAAGCTGTCTCTTCTCCAAATAAGCCTCTCCTTGCAGATCCTGTGCTCCAGCCGACAACTATCATGATTCCCTCTCTACTGAACTCATTCCATTTTATCAGCAACTTGCCTGGACTGGTATGCAGCAAACTAGACGCAGTATCTAGATGTTGTCTAACCAGTGCTAAGGAGAAGTGACAACCCCTCAGTTGGCTCTCAAGGCCATGTTGTGCTCACACCACCCCCAGCACCATTGGTCCTTGTTGCTATGCAGGCACATGGCTGGCCCCAGCTCAGCTTGCTGTCCACCAGCATCCAGAGCCATCCCTCAGAGCTGCTCCCCAGCTACACCAGCCCCAGTCTGTGTCATTGCAGGGCTCTGTCCTTCCAGTGCAAGACTCCATATTTGTCCCTGTTGAATTTCTTCAGGTCCCTGTTGGTCCATTCTTCCCACCTGTCCAGGTATCTCTGAATGGCAGCCCTGCCTTCCACCATATCAACTAGTTGGTTGCTCCCAATTTGTTGTCATGTCCAAACTTGATGCGAGTGCCTTCCGTCTACTCTTCTTAGATCTTGAACAGCACCAGTCCCATGATAGATCGCTGCAGAACCGCTCTTGGTAGAGGCCTCCAGGTAAGGTATGACCTGAGGGTCAGACCATGACCATCTGAGGCAGACCATTTTTTCTACCAGCTTTCTACCCATGTAGCTGTTCTGCCATTCAGATTGTAATATCCTAGCCCCCATACAAGAATAATGTAGGAGACAGTGTTAAAAGCCTTGTTGAAGCAGAGGTAAATGGCGTTCACTACACTTCCCTATTATGGTTTAAGAAACCCACAACAATTTATTGTCATTTAGACAATTATCCTATCACCCGATGACCCCTCCCCACCCAGGAAGGGGAATCGGGAAAAAAACAAGGAAACCTGGGGGTTGAAATATAAACAGATTTAATAGTAGGACTAGATAATTAACATTAATAGCACTAAAGAACCAATACTGATCCTGATACCAATATNCTTACCTACAAATCCAGTAATTTTACCATAGAAAATGATCAAGTTGCTCAGGCATGACTTATATTTAATAAATCCATGCTGTTTCCAGTCACTGCCTTCTCCATGTGCCCAGACAAAGAACATGCCTGGCCCCATGATGTTCTTAGGGATTGAAGTGATGCCAACTGGCTTGTAGTTCCTCAGGTTAGTTTTTACCCTTTTCTGAAGATGTGTGTGACATTTGCCTTCCTCCAGTCATTGGGAGCACACACACACCACCCACCCCTCAGTATCCACAGCCTCTCAGTGCTGATGGAGAATGGCTTTGTAGGAACATCAGCCACCTCCCTCGGCATCTTCAAGTGCAGCCTATCAGATCTCAGGGACTTGTGTGGATCAAGTATTTGAAATCAATCCCTGACTCAGTCTTCATCCCTTACTCCTCATCTTTCCTTGAGCCTCATCACAAGGTGCAGAGTCCTGACAGACCTTGCTGGTGATGACAAAGAAGGCAGTGAGCATCATTGCCTTACCTGTGTCCGCTGCTTTGATATCATCTGCCCCATTCAGAAACAAACCCAAGTTGTCCTTGGTCAGCTTTTTACTGCTAATAGTAGTAGAACTCTTCTTTTTTCCCTTGAAATCTTTTGCAAACCTGAATTCTGGCTAAGCACTAGCCTCTTTGACACTACCCCTGCATGCCCAGGCAATGTTTCTCAATTCCTTCCTTGTGGTCTGTCTCTGATTCCCTGTCTTGTACTTCAGGAGGGCTAACTTTGATCTCCTCAAGAAACTGCTTGGAGAAATCCCATGGGTTAGGGCTCTAGAGGGTTGGAGGGCTCTAGAGGGTTGAGGGGCTCAAGAGAGCTGGTTGATATTCAAGTATCACCTCCTCCAAGCTGAGGATTGGTGCATCCGTAAGAGCAAGAAATCAGGCAAGGGAAGCAGAGACCTGCATGGTTGAGCAGGGAGCTTCTGAAAAAGCTCAAGTGGAAGAAGGAAGTTTACAGTTAAGTGGAAGAAGGGACT
>VYXH01008101.1:0-60258 GCA_013397275.1 Burhinus bistriatus
TTTATTTTATTTTATTTTTCCTTAGGTGGTTTATGGTCCTATTCTTGAGTTCAGAGTTCTGACATCATGCAGGGTACCTTAGAAAAATATTCCTTTCAAATTCTTTGCTAAATATTTAATAAACAACAAATGTATTTCCTAATGGAACAGCATCTTTTATAGGAGGAGCCCTAGGAAAGGTGGTAGAGATCAGCCTGAATGACAGAAAGATGAGAGGGAATTGAGTTAGTTCTTAGAGAAATAATCAAGAAAGGGAGCTGTAAGATGGAAAGAAATGCTACTATTTTCTTTCTGAAACTAGTCTGTAGATAGGTATGTTATAGACTCTCAAAACAAAAACTGGTTTCACTTCAGGCAGTAAAACTGCTCCAGATGAAAAGTGAATTTTTCCATTTCTTCTGGCCTACTTTGTCCATTTATATTAATGGCCTGAAATAGATCAGAGAGTGCTATTAACAAAGTAATAGAAAATGGAAAATAGCACTGAACATTTCTAGGAATCTGAAATTGAGATGCCTGTTTAAAACCAAACCTTAGACCTACTGTAATATAATATTACCTCTTACTAATTTTCATGCTGTTAAGCTCTCAGCATTAGTTTAGTTTGCATTATACTAGGATTGCCTCACCTGCTAAGGACAAATACCTTTGCTCTAAAGTTTTACATAGCTGATAAATCCAGGTCCAATTTGACCTTCCCCAAATGCCATGATTTGGAGGGGGACCTTGAACAGAAAATGACCCTTAATTTCTCCAAGGTTTAGCACAAGGAAGTTGAGTCCGTATTTCCTGTCTGTTGTGCTTCCTGGAGGCAGTTTGTGTGTTTGGCTATTTCTTGAATATTTCCATAGTCCTCAGTTCCTTTAGCCCCCATCTCCCACTCCTTCTACCTTGCTATTGCTGGGGGTCCCAGGGGAATACCCGGCTCCCCCTTGCCCTGGAGTGGGAGTGTGGTCTGCTACTGGCATCAGAGAAGGGGCAGCAGGAGGGAGGCAAAAGGGAACAGTATTATGACTGGTGGCCCTTTGTGTCCATGATAAATTGGGTCTGGGGTCCCTGACTGGGAAACATTGGTGCGTTTGAAAGAGGAGCAATTAGAGATAAACATCCTTCACTGCTCTCTGTCCCCAGAGGGAAAGATGCCCTCAGAGCATGGCCAGAAGCACTGTGACAGTGCCAGTACCCACAACTACCTAACTATGGTAAGTGTGTCAGCCAGTCTTTGATGTGGCCCAGTAAGAGTGATGGTAATCTACAGTCAGCAAAAGCAGACAGGAAAGAGAAATGGTACCAGTAATAACAGAATTTGATCTGACTCTGTGAAACAATACCGGCATAGAAAGTGGAGCTTTTTCCAGGTAATATTACAAAAAAGATGGGTTGGATCTCATAAGTGAGGAGCCCTGCAATTCTGTCAGGCTCATGTGAGGTTTTATTGTCCTATTCTGAGAGCACTTTTAAAATTTTACCCTGAGTCTGTCGTTTCACGAAGACCTGTTTGATGTCAGCGCTATGAAAACTGCCATTCAGCTGTGATAGCAGGCAGCGAGGTAAACTGTCCGTACGGCTAAAGTTTCCTTAAATGGGAAGTAGATTTGTCATTTTGCTTATAAGACGGCAATTGCAATAGGTTGAAGTTTTCTTCCCTGGCGTTGATTAACAGCGTACTTCCCCGTTAGTATTATGTGTTGGTTGAATGTATTGGAACTCCAGTTCTGGAAAGCGGTCAAAGAGGGCGCTGGTATGAAGTGCTGGGACGCGCTGGCGGCAGGACAGTGGTCACCAGGTGGCACCCACGGACCGCGCAAAACCCGGCGTCCGCCTCCATCCATCCGAAGGTGAGACCTGCCGCTCGAAACCCGCTGGGGCTTGCTTTAACCGCTCAAGCGCAGTTAACCTTTCCTGGGTAACACTTTTAGTGTCTGGAATAAAACAAACCGTATTTGTCCTCGATACCAGCGTTTGCACCCTAAAATATGCCCAGAAATCTTGTCTGCTCCCTTAACAGCTGCGTTAAACACTTCATCCTTCAATATGGTACATAGATTAACGAGTCAAAGCTATGCCTGCTTTTTTATGTCTTCCCCCCTAACAAACAATGGAATGGAAAAACAATTATAGTGGAAGTGTGTTTCAGAGGCATCCAGCTTGCCCAACCACCTTCCCCTCATCCTGGAAAACAAAAACCCCAAAACTTCTCCAAAATGGGGAGGAATGCTACACCTCTGGCTTGTTTTGAGAAATACATTCTGGAAATGAAATGTTAATGGAGCCAGCTTTTTCCTCAAGTGCCACATAATCCTTCATCATTCACAGGCTTTCTTAATCCAACTCACATCACCTCTTCAACTTGGATTGTGGGGGTTTTTTGATGTTTTTGTTTTTTGGGGTTTTTTGGGGGTTTTCTTTTCTTTCAATCCTGAAGTGGAAATAAGTTGTTGGATGAACACAGGCAATTTTATGTATTGTTTTGCTAATGTTAGTAAAGATTTTATAAGGAGTCTGGTCCCAACATACATTCTGCTATGTCAGAGTTTTTTAAGCGTTCTCACAGTGTGTTGGTGGCCTAAAGAATATCTTTATGAAAATAATAGACCTTGGAATTAAATGTGCACCAAGGCTTTAAATGTGCACTAAGGCTTTTCATCAATGATTTTTTGCAGCTAACTCTAGTAACTACAGTTTAAAGCAGTTAATCTTCAGGTTAATTCATTGTTAGGTTTGGGAGGAGATTTTCCTAGGCAGTAAACCCATTATAATCCGTATATTGCAGTCTCTCAGGCACGATTTTTGAATCAGTAGAACCAGAAAGTGGCTGGGAGGGTCACCAAGCCTTCTGCTTCTTCACCTTTTGGTTCCTGCCATGACCGGACAGTGGGGTTGGCAGCAGCACGACACTTGCTCCTGGCAGTCTGGGCATTGGGCTGGGCCAGCAGCTCAGCCCCGCAGTTGCAGTGTCAGACACACACCTACCCACGTCCCATCCTTTGGTCTCTACCACCGAGCATATTTCCAGCCGGATGTTGGCACTGGCTGCCAATCTGATCAGCCCATGGTGATACCATGATACACTTGTCCATCTGTTTCAGGTACTGTTGCCTTGTCCGCCACTGATGTACAGTGTGTCAAGGCCTATCATATCCTGTTCTTGTCTGCATTTTCCAGCTTGCCGTCGCTCACCATGCTCACTCTTGTTGCCATCGTACTGTGCTCATGACCAACGCAAAACCACGATGCTCCTGTGTCACCAGGCCAATGAAACAGACTAGGCTTGGAAACATAGATCACAACACTTCTGAGTTTAGAAAGTGTGTTCTAACATTGAAGTACTTCAGGAACACCAATAACATTTATTTTTTTAAGTTGTTTTTTTTTTTTTTAAATGTATTTTTTGTGTGCTAATGTGTGGACTATGACTTACAATGCATGTGGAAAAGAGAGGAAGATCCATTTCTTTAAAGGAGTGTTGCATAGGTGTACATTTAACAGGGGAACTTTTATTGGGAGAGAGAAAGAGTGGAGTTTATCTTACCCGTTTGTACTAGGTTGTCATCTAGCCTGGGAAGAAGGGGTAAGCCACAGGGCAGCACTGAAAAAAATCAGTCTTAATATGAATACAAAACATAAAAAAATGCTAATGTTATTCCTTTTCTTCTCCTTTTGCCTTCTTTCTTCAAGTTTTCAAGAAGGCAACATATAAGTGTTTTTGCTGAACATACCACTTGGCTCTCCAGCTCCACTCCTGAATTCTTTCTAACATGATGTTTGCATTCTTGGCCCATGCTTACAACATTAATCCTCAACAGTCATAAAGATCTCATTCAACAGGCATGGTATGAACTTGGGACTTTATTTACCAATTTGTTATTTTTGATACATGGAAAACGTTACATGTTAAGATTTCTTGATATTGTTTTGATAGTCAGGAGAGTGAAGAGGTTGTACTCCTGGCTGTTTCGTAACACAATTCAGATAGAATATGACATTTTGTCATGGTTTAACCCCAGCCAGCAACTAAGCACCACACAGTGGCTCACTCACTCTCCCCCGGGAGGATGGGGGAGAGAACTGGAAGAGTAAAAGTGAGAAGACTCGTGGGTTCAGACAAAGACTGTTTAATAGGTAAAGCAAAAGCTGTGCATGCAAGCAAAGCAAAACAGGGAAATCTTTCACTGCTTCCCATGGGCAGGCAGGAGTTCAGTCATCCCCAGGAAAGCAGTCCTCCATCATGCATAGCATTTACTTGGGAAGACAGACGCCGTAAGTCTGAACGTCCCCTGCTTCCTTTCATCATGGTCATATGCAGGCAGTGGCACTGAATCCGCAGACTGCTATCTTAAGTCTGACAGTCGCTGAGATTAACGTGGGTGCTATTTGGTTATATTCTTCAAGACTGGATTATCTATTAGGGTTTTTGCTTTCAAATATTCAGTGTGCTATATTTTGTTTATATGAAGAAATCAAACATTTGTGTGTCTAGTAAACCTATTTGTAGCTGGGAAATACTCAATTTACTGGCAGACAGGAGACAGACATTTATCTGGTTTCATGGTTGCATTATCATAATCTCTGAATGTATTTGAGGTGGTCAAGCTTAAATTTGGATCAGGGCTTGAAACACCAGTTTCATCATGTCCTAAGAAAGACAAAAACATGTCTTGTGACATTACATCCTCATGTACTGGTGGGAGGATGTGGCTTGTTCTGAGTAATCTGGGAGAGAACGGAATTTCATTTTCAAGAAAAATGGGAAGAAGAGTTACTCATTCAGAGTAGGGAAGACTACTTCAGTTTCTATGTCCTCAGGGTTTTTCCAGCAGAACAGTTCCTGATCTGCTGAATCTAGACATGGTTTATGACACACACAATAATCATGAATGAAGTAACATAAAAACTGAGGTTAGCAGCATTTATGACTCAAAAGAAGTTCAACCTAGAAGAGCAAAAAGCTCAGCATAGAAGACTGTGAGACTTACCTAGTCTTGTAGAAACACCCTGTTGGAGTAGAAGGCTCACTCTGCTTCCCTTCTAGTGGGTGCTTATAGATCACTAGCTGAAAACACATGGTAACTTCCTTTGTGTGAGCTGGAGGTACTTTTGGTGGAGCAGACTTCTTTGGGCTATGTCTGACCCCTGAAGTGACCAGAGGGCCGACAGAGGTCATGCCATCTGGGGTCAGACATTTTGAGCAACTGATTTCTCACCATTTGTTACAAATTTTGAAAGCGAGAGATGATAAAACAGAAAATGTTCTTGTTCAGTCAAAAATCCTTAGCAGTAAACATTTGCTTTCTGAAGGTCACTGTTAAATTTGGTTTATGTGTGAACCTTTTCTCTCAATGTATCAAAACAAACCTTACTCCATTTCTTTGTGCCTCTTATTTCCTCTCCCTCATTCCCCCACCCCTTTCATTAATCATTCCTTTGAATAATACCTTCTCACCCTAACTAAACCACCATCATTCTGACTTATCTGTGATTTCTCCTCTGACCCAAGGCCCTTGTGCTTTATTCCTTTTCCCTTTCAGAACTGTTTTCTGTCCTCCTTGCCTTTACTTCTACTCTACTCCTGCCATCCTTTGCTCCTGTTAAAGGCCCACTAAGACATGTCGTAGATTCAGTCTGTCTTGAGTGTACCATTCTTTTTCCTTCATTCAGCTATGGATTGATGGTTACTAATGATTATGAATGTATATGCAGAGTAAGTATTAATAAAGGGTACCTAGTGGGGGAAAAACCAAGACAAGATGGCCCAGCACCCTGTCCAGCTGAATCTTAAAAGTGTCCACTGCTGGGGGAAATCCAACACTTCCCTGGGGAGATGATTCCAATGGCTGATTGTTCTCATTGTGAAAAATTGTCCTCTTGTGTCCAATCGGAATCTCCACTGCAGTAACTTGTACCCATCACCCCTCGTCTTTTCTGTGTGACTCCTTATAAAACAAGAGTCTCCATCTCCTTTGTAGCCACCCTTTAAATACTTGTTCTGTAATGCATCTGGGCCATTATGCAATGCCAGTCAAGGGGTTAGGAGTTTTGGGAAGGAATTATAATTGAATCAATGCTTACAAAGAGTGTGCACATTTCTGCTGCCCAATGGGTGAATGAAATTCTTACAATAGGCCCGTCAGAGGAACGTAGACGTACATATGTCACACCTATGTTGACACACCTTATTTATGAAGCACCATTTTTACATCCCTGCCCAGTTTGCTTCTCACTGTATGTCCTATGCCATGGAAATATCTTTAGAAAATGGAAGTAAAACAATCTTGTTCTTTACAGGATAACAACCACATTTGCAGATGTGATGGAAGTGGGTGCAAGCAGGTTCTGTAAAATTTATGTAATTCTGTATAGTTTGTGTATGTTAGGATGAGTGTTCAAGAGAGCTGTGGTTCTGACTGTCAGCCTGCTCTTCATCCTGGAGAACACAGCGTGGCTGCAGAATTGTCGTCTACTCTGTGCATTGGGACTATTTAATTCCTGGAGCCACCTTCCGAGAAAGACTCTACATGGGGATTTGTGGAGTAATGAATGTGCTCACTGATTTTGATATTTAGCTGTGTGTGACACTGTCTTATTTTTGTGCTTCATAACTATGTAACTTCAACTGTTAAATCAAAATCTTAGTGGAATCATTGAATATGAACACATTTAAAGTCAATTTAAGGATGTGAGTTCTTTACTCATTCTAAAGCTTTCTTTAAGCTAATTGTCTGTGGTAGTGCCAGGGATAGAAAGTTGAATCAAGATGTGAAGTAATTAATTTTAATTTAGATAATATTATAAAAAAAGAGGACACTATAAGGCTGCCAAGATGTAAAAGGGCCAAGAGTTAAAACATATGCCTTTGCACATTTTTGGGGTGTCAGGTAAAGAAGTTGGTTTTCTTTTTCCTTAAAGTGAGACACAACTCTATGGAGGTGATAATTCAGTCATTTAAAAAATGAGAGCTTACCATATGAACGTTTAATTTACAATGGGCTTCAGGGAAGCCAAATAATTTAAAATTTTCAGCAGTAAATAAAATGAGAGGAAACACTGTTTTCTTGTGAAATGGTTCTAGAGGTTTTTCTTCTGCAAAGATGACAAATAAGCATGTTGTTTGTGGAAACAAGCAACAGCTTCCAGGATAGTTACCAAAGTGGAGAACATAAAAGGACTCGCTAAAATTTCCTGGAATATGCACAGCACCTTATTAGGCAAATTCCAGTTAGTCAATCATGCCTTGACTGAATAAAGTATGAACAAAAGTGTGCATCCCTTATCTGACGTAAGGAAAAAGGCATATATACCAGACAAGATTTAGTCTGTTCTGGCTTCCACTCTTAATTAACACATAACTATTTTTTTCCACAATGGGATGTACGTATTTTTTTCATGAGTCATTGGAGGATTCACCTTTTTGAAAACACTGTATCTGTATCAAAGCTTAAGTACCATTATAACAGTTTCAGAAGACTGAATTTTAAAACTATTTAAGCTAATACAGATGTATAATAAAAATTATGTGTCTTTGCTCAAAGGCGCACAAACCAGTTTAAAGTATTGTCATTAGTGAATCAACACCTATTTAGAATTTATCCTGTCTACAGTTTTTTTTGGTCCTGATTAGAATGAGGAGTTGGCTACAGAATACAACTGAGCTATCATGAATGTGTTTGAAAATACAAAATTTGAAAGAACTATGTGATGTGGTAACAATTTAGTGCTTTGAATAGTTCCTTTTTCAGGTGAAATATCACACTGCTCTGTTTAAAATAAGGAAGCAAAAAATTTGACAGGGCAATTTAATGACAACTTTGTATGACTTGGCACTGTTCATAGGCATTCATTTACTCTTTGAAGTCATGCAAGCAGGTTTCTTAGCCCTCCTCAGGCTGAGAAAAATCTAGTTGTGAGATAAAATTTTTGTATGAGTTTAAAGAGTTGATTCATGAAGCCAGTGAAAATTGTGATTTAAAAAAATTAATGAGTCTCTGAAATAGTCCTTGGCCCTTACCAGACCCACATCCAAAAGAAGAGGACAAAGTGGTTTTGTAGAAGCTAAAACATTTGTTTTTGAGGCACCCATGATCATCATTTCCACATTGCAAAGTCCCTGTCTTCATTCCCACGTGTTCCAACCTATGTTTGGGTAACAAATCCCAGCTGTTGCAGTGGTTGAGAAGGTAGGCCTAACGTGTTGTCAGCTCTTTCATCTGGTTTGGAGCTCTTGCTGATTTAAGTGGATTTGTTTTCAGGCTCAGAAAGGTATTACATAGAGTCAGATGAAGGACTAAAACTGTCATGGGTAAAGCCAAACCGTACATGTTGTAGTTTTATGTCTCTTCTGAACTCTGTTTTTTCCTAGCTGCAGCTTTGTGCAAACCCTTCATCACACAGGTTGCTGGCAGCTCTGGAGAAAATAAAAATAGTTTACTTCTTCTGAAGCTCTCAGTG
Source organism: Burhinus bistriatus (assembly GCA_013397275.1). Lineage (NCBI taxonomy): Eukaryota > Metazoa > Chordata > Aves > Charadriiformes > Burhinidae > Burhinus > Burhinus bistriatus. The sequence continues at coordinate 8,446 of VYXH01008101.1, forward strand.
ACCTGAAAATTCACAAAATTTTACCAAAATTGCATCTGAGCATTTTCTGAGATGTTTTATTTGAAACTAAGATATATAGGTATTTCAAAATGAACAACGGTTTCAAATAATATCAAAGGATTTAAACTTAAAGTTTGATGGATGCAAATTGGTGAAACACATCAATTAAAAGTTTTAGTTCCATTTCATCTTCTTTAATTATTCTCTGGAACAGATTTAACCAAAAAATTCCTGCCAGCTTGAAATACCGCTGTCGCATTTCGGCAGTAGCTTTTTGCTATGCCAAAGCAAGAAACTAGACTTTATAATTCAGTTTCTTGAGCGAAGAGAATTCAGTGAAATTAAGTCTTCATCTATTTCAGTTGTAACTTCTTTTACTTAGCTGCATATTACTTTCCTGCTATAGGGTAATCAAGCAGTGTTTAGAGTGTTCCCAGTATCCTTTGCTTTCAGAAATCTCACCCAGACACTGTTGCTTCTTGACTTGGAGTGGAGCTAAGAGCAAACTCCTCGCAGTTGTACTATATATATTGCTATAAAACGATGCATCAAGAAAACTTACTGAGGAAGCACTATCTTTGCTACAATAACCTATAAATTTAAAAAATTATTTTTTACCTGTCATATTGTTATCCTTTGTTGCTTTCTTCAAACTGCTTACATTGCTATCCTTCGTATTGCTTTTATAATTAAGTATTTAAACTTGAAATAGTAATTTCTGCAGGTGTATAAATTACCCCATCTGATAATGATCATAGAATCAGAGAATGGTTTGGGTTGGAATGCACCTTAAGGATCAGCTAGTTCCAACCCTCTTGCCATGGGCCCCATCCAACCTGGTCTTGAACCCTTCCAGGGATGGGGCAACCACAATTTCCCTGCACAACCTGCTCCAGTGTCTCATCACCCTCAGAATAAAGAATTTCTTCCTAATATCTCAGCTAAATCTTCGTTCTTTCAGTTTAAGACTGTGATCCCTTGTCTTATCACTACATTCCCTGGTAAAGAGTCCCTCCCCATCTTTCCTGTAGGCCCCCATTAGGTGCTGGAAGGCTGCTATAAGGTCTCCCGGGAGCCTTGTCTTCTTCAGGCTGAACATTCCCAGCTCTTTCAGCCTGTCTTCACAGGAGAGGTGCTCCAGCCCTCTCATCATCTTCATGGCTCTTCTCTGGACAGGTCCATGTCCTTCTTATGCTGGGACCTCCAAAGCTGGTCACAGTATTCTAGGTGGGGTCTCACCAGAACAGTGTAGAGGGGCAGAATCACTTCCCTAGACCTGCTGGTCACGCTTCTTTTGACACAGCCCAGGATGCAATTGCCTTTCTGGGCTGCAAGCACACATTGCCTCACATTATGATAATAAGCTCGTGTTGCTTAAATTACTAATTTCACACTCATGCATCTTTATTAATAGACAAGTAATACTGCAATTTATATGTGTGCAAAAGTCTAAATCAGAAATTTTTTTTTGCAAAGCAAATTTGCAGTCTTTTAACAATGGAGAACCACATTGTCCACTAGTACTGCAGGAATTTTCTTACAACGCAATAGGGTGTGGACTGGGATCTGAAAACTTATGAAAAGAAATATGTTGTGTTTAAGGTCAAAATACTTTTTCATGTTGAAAAATCTGCAGGTAAACCTAGATACAATTTGTGTGTGTGCATGTATATATATACACACAAAATAGATCCAGTAATAGATGCCACAGCAATGTATCAGCAAATAAATGAATTACAAAAAACCCCAGTTAATCACCACAGTTCTTAAGTACAAATTATTAATACCCATTTATAGGAAACTACCTACTAGAGCTCCTGAAAACCCCAAAATGTTCACTTTCATTAGCCATAAAAACTCAAAGGGAATTCCCCACCAGTTCCTTAAGAGAAGGCCAATCCCTTCCCAAATGGGATCACAAGAAAAATTCTTAAGTTTTTTTTCAGATGTGTTCTTTCTCAGGGAATTATATTGGTTTAAATACAGGAAAGATTCCTTGGAAGTTTCCAAGTCTCTACTACACTGTGAGTCAGACGTCTGCAGGTTGTGTTGTGCCAGATTTGACGTCAAACGATAATCCAACGGGGCTTTCCATTAGCCTCCATAATAGAGATTCAATGGGATCTTTCTGCATAAAATAACTGGATTTTGTCTGAATCACCAAGATTACTATTAAAAACCTGAATTTGTTAACTGGTTTGTTAAAACACATTTTTAAAGGCTCAAAATGTTGCAAAAAAAAGGAATATATTAAGCCTGAGTATACGGCAAAATTAATTCTGAAATGTTTCACAACTTAATAAAATGTTAGTGCAGCACAGACAAAGCCACTGCTATGGTTAGTCTGGACTCGTCTTTGTGGCAAACGCAAGCACTGATTACTCCTCTCTTTAAAACTGAGTGTGTCTGGTCTCGAAGACTGGGGCAGGCTGTTGCAAGTATGGTTGTTACTGCAGGTTGGAAATTTACTGAGGAAGCAAGGAAGTGTTGCCTCACGGATAGGTTTGGCAGGTTCTCCCTGCAGTTGGGGGTGTGGGGAGCTCTATGGCCTTGGCCATAGGTGTCCTGTTAACAAGTCTGCCCTAGGACCAGCACCTTTGTGTGACCCCTGCAGCTGTTATATGAAACACATATTTTTGTCAGTTTTACTGAGTTACTAAAGGATTCAGGGAACTTCCAGGTCTTGAGGATTTTTGAGTTTGTTGTATTTATTTTTTCCTTAGATTTTTACCCCATTTGGGCTGAAACCAATTTCAAGAACTCCTATTTTCTCACAGACTGGGTATTCAGCTTCTTGGGCTAGCCGCAGTTGTTCTCTAACCTGTCTCCTGCACTATCATACATTCTTGAGCAGACCTGTCATCCTCATCTGAAAGTGAAAAAATGAAGGTGTAGGCACAAAAGTTTGGCTTTGGCACATTCCCCTTTTGCCCACTTTTCAGTAAATAATAATTTCAAATGCACAGAATTAAGTTCATGCTTGCAAGGTTAAGTGTCACCCCAGAAGTCTGTGCCAGCTTTCCCCTAACCCTTCTACTCTGTGCCCTGAGAGGGATTAGACTTCAAGGTTTCTGGTTACTAAGTTATGCAAGCAGTAGGCTTCTTGGGGAAAGCAGAAAGCACATGACTTCTGTGCCTCAGTAAGACCTCCCGAGAAGGACTTACTAGAGTACAAAGACAGACTTTGACCTATATCCAGGGAAAAAGTCAAACAATCTCTAGCTGAGATTGTTTGACCACAACATTGTTTGGCTGAGATAGCTTGGAAACAGCAAGTCCAACAGGTCTTCATCTGCCTGTCTGTACTAGGCTAAGATCAGCCAGTGTAGATGAGACGAAGGAAAGAAAGCATTGTGAGGAGCTGAAAGATGACGGGTAGAGGAGCAGCTCAGGATGAGTCAAGAATACTGGAAGTCTGTAGTTAGGTGAAACACTGAAAGCCACAAGTCATTATTCAAAGGTCTTTTTAGGGTGGGCTTAGAAATTTCTCCAGTGAGGAAGAAGTGCAAGAGTAGAGATCCAAATAGTAGCTGAATAATTGAGAACTGCTACAGTTAGCCTGATCCTGTAGGAAACAGCAGAATAATGAGAGTATGGATTTTTAAGTCATGGTTGATATAATGTTACCTATATAATGTGGAACTTGTTTTTACATGAGAGAAGTAGATTTCTGCTCAGCTGGGAGCCAGGGAAAAGTCATAGTTGCTGCCTTTGACAGTGTTCTGAAAAATCATCTCAGACAGCTTCTATTATGTGCTGCTGTCTGGTTTACAGGGACAAATCTGTGCTAAATTGCAGTGACTGGTCTCTTACTTCTGCTCATCTGCGGTGCTCTGCCATGCCCAGACACAAAAAGGAGTATTGCATATGTTACTAGTAACTCCTTTTTTCCACATAAGGAAAAGACACCCAACCTTTCCTTGTATGCTTGGCAACTGATAGTTGAGAATTTTTTTATAAAAAGAAACTGAAAATGGTCATGGGGTTTACCGGGTGGAGAAATTGCTGATGTCTGCCTTCGCAACCCACCATGTCTCTCCTTTTCTCAATAACCTCTCAACTATAAACAAAACAAATAGATCCTTTATGTAGCACCCACAGTTGCAAGATAAACACAAAGATGCACAAAAGTGAGGTGAAATCAGTGAGATTCTTCATGGCATGAATCATGTTGAATTTGGCTTGCTCCCAAACGTACATATTGGCAGAGAAGTCTGCCACCTGAGCAAGGTTAAATCATGCTGGAATATGCAGTAGCAGGAGAAGCAGTATAGAAGCAGTATGTCGTACATAAAGTGCATTTTCATGTGGTTGTGGTTTGTTTTGGTGTGAGTCAAATTGTCAATGATCTTATTAGGTAATCTGCTGGGGAGCAGTGATATGTGGAACTGCTCTCTCTTGCCATGCTCCTACTTGAGCAATCACCAAATGAAAGACGGGCATGGTGCAAACTGATGGGGCTGCTTATAGAGTTATGTTCCTAGAAAGGAACAGTGTGGGCACCAGCAGGCAGGACGGGTACAGATCCAGTTTGTGGGTGTATCAGTTGCCCAAAAGCAACATTAGATACAGACACTGATAACATCTACGTTTTGGAAAATGAGGGCAGTTGCACTAATCCAGGAGTACTGGTGTTCACCCAGCTCTTACTCCTGTGCTCTGCATGTGCCTGTGCATCTCCCTCTCATTGCTCCACTATCGGAGAGTGCGGGTAGATAACAGCTTTCATATGACTGGGGGGCCAAGGCACCAGAGAAGACCGTAGTACATTCCAGAACAGAAACAGTCTCTGTCACAGGCTTTCTTGGTTCACTGGCTTGCCTCTTATAGTTCAGCCTCCGTTGCCCGTGCAAAATGCAGGTTGAGAGAACAACTCTGCTTCAGAGGGTTACATGAGGATAAATGCATGCAAAGTTTATGAACCGCACAGATGACATGGTATGGAAAGCCATGCGGTTGACATTGTTAAACTCAAAGCAAAAATTCTTAAAGAAAATGGCCTTTTATACACATTCAAACATGTATGCACACACATGTACATTTACTTATACATACATAGTTATATATAAGTTTAAGGAGGACTAAAGAGAAGAAAAGTAGTAATTTACTAGTAGCAGGTGTGGTACTAAATGGACATTAAAATCCCATAGATTCTGTTGGCTTTATACACTTAAAGATTTCAGAAGATGATTCTGACGTAATAAAATCTATGTCAGAAAGCACTAAACAAAATTGCATAGATTATCCCCTTGGATCCTAAACGTATCTGGAAATTTTGCTTGTAGAGTTATACCTTCTATTTCAGTTTTATGGTAAGTCATAATACTTAAGTAGAAAAATAGTGTTTGTGGAAACATCTGTCGTTACTGCCTCTTCTGTCATGTTTTGGACCCATGTTTTAATTATGTACCAGGATGCTCCTCTAGCTGGTACAAGGAAAGTTTTAGGAAATAGGAAAACTACCCATTGTAGTTCCTCTATTTTATTTCCACATCTTAGATGCTGTTTTTGTAGAAAAGGGAAGAAAATAGAAGTTCTGCTACATTCCCGGGATTACATAAATTGTTCCCATGTACTTAGTCCTGCCTTGTTTATTGAAAGAGGAAATGGGCACACAGCATGGCTGCATGAGTCACAAACATCTGTCTTTGAGTGTGTCTTATTTGATTTATAGAAGTTTACAGCCACTTTGGCCTTTCTTCGTACTAAGGCCCCCAAACAGTGTGAGTAATTTTGTACTTCATAGGTTGCCTGGAGGTGACAAATTTTCCCCACTTTTGCTATATTCAAAAATGTTTGTCTTTCAGGCTTGAAATTCAAAATGTGATTTTTTTTTTTTTTTTTTTTTGGATTACTGATATAATTAAAGTCTGCCTCTTGCTAATGATAAACACAGTCTTAAAAAAACCTGTGAGGATAATAGAAATAGAAGCAAGGGATAGAAGCTCTGTCTTTAGCTTGACACTTTTTCCACACAGTTTAGTCGTAAATTCTAAAAACAAAACTTGCAGCTTTTTTCTATTTGGATGACTGAAAACAGTAGCAGACGCCTTTAATTCTTCTGCATTCTGGGTAATAGAACATTTCAAGGAATGGCCTCACTTGGTTGAAAGACACAGATTGTTCCTGATGCGCCAGAATGTAAGTGTCAAGCCAGGGCAAGGTGGTGATTGCTCTGTTGTGTCCTTCTGCACTGTCATCAGTGTAAAATGGATAAGGATGCTTTTGGTTCTTGCCATATTTCTGATTAGCTGAAGAGTTTTATGGGTTTATTTTGCCTTTTAAAATCACACCCATCTAGTATAGCACAGATAAGGTTCAGTTTACTGCTGAAAGCCTCTCCAGTGTTTTATTCCCTGAATTTACCTCCCTTTGTTCCCTATGCTCCCTGGCCATCACACACGGATTGCTAGTAAAATGTCACTATCTGGGTATAAGCTCTTCTTCCCAGAGAGAAAACTCTAATTATCTGTAAATCAACTCTTACTCTATTTATGTTTCTGGTGCAGTGGGAAGGTAAAAGTAAAGTGGAGGCCAAAAGCTGGTCTTTTTGGTAGGGGAAGAAGTACTGTATATTCCTCACTTCATAGAGTAAGTCTCAGAGAGAGAGCAGAAAGCACTGCAGGAATGTGAAGAGCAGATTTTTATCACAGAGCATCTCCTGCACAACCTCCTCTTTTTTTGAAGGAGACAGTGGGATTGAAGTTAGGAAGCTTAATTGTGTCCCTGAAAAGGCAATGGGTCTTGCGAGGCTTCTTCTAGAATAATGATTTCTCTGAATGAAATGTGAAAGTGTGTCTTGTCTCACAGTCTGTAGCTATCTTGTGAATTGTTTTCCCTCTGTTAAGATGGGAAACAATCTCACTGTCTGTTAAGATGGGAAAAAATCTTACTGTCTGTCCATAAATCGAGGAGTTTTGAATTTCTACAGCAATAATATATACTAAATGTCAAAGAACTTGCTTTACAGAATGTTTGCAGAATGGGTAACTTAACACCACCAAATATCTTGTGTTCTCCTTTACTTGGAAGTAGGACAATTAAAATACAAAGGCAAGTTTATTTGCACAGAGAAACTGTTAATGACTGTCACCATTAGTCACTTGATGTAGAGAGAGTTGCTGTGGAAAGAGACAGCAAATATAATGGGGAATGAGATGTTTCCAGCCTTTTACACAGGTGGCCTGAGTCTTGAGTACTTGTGAATACATGTTTCATTGCACTCTATTTGTACTGTCTTAAATTTTACCTTTTGCTTCCCAAACACTTTTTTTAATCCACTTCTGTTTCAGTTACGCTAGATCCCGACTAGTGAGAATCATACAGCCCTTTTCCTCCTGAGCTATAGTAATTCGTACTGTATGCAGCCTTGTCTACCTGACTTCTACTCAGCTTAGTTTTATGAGAACTGTCTTACTGAGTTTTTCAAGATTTTTTTAAAACCATAATTCCAGGCTTAAACAGGATAGGAGGTGAAAAGAAGACACTATCAGTGTTTCTGTGAAGAGGATGACTGTGTGAACCCATCAAATCCCTAAAAGTGTGGACCTGTTATACCTCAAGAGGTTTCTGTTCCACAAAAACGCACATGTGCACGTGTACTCCCTTCCCCCCATCCCCCGAATAACATAAAATCAGAGCAGCAATTATTTCCAGTTGCACTCTTAGGACTAACTGAAAAAAATTTTGTTAATGGGCCTCTCAAAAAATGCTTGGGAAATGTTAAGGAATATCACTTTCTTTTCTGAAGTGTAAACTGCTTTTTCAGCACTGTTCTGTCAATTACTTGGCAAAGGCCTAATCCATCAAATCTTCTCAGTGACAGTTTTCTGAAAAATAAACATTTTGACTCTTAGGTAAGAGTAAAGGTTAGGCCATCGATCCAACAGTGTGACTGGGGTCATAACCAAGCCCTGAAACAAGCACGTGCTCCCAGCAAGAAAGTGTTATTTTAGAGGACACAGACCGATGGCTGTTTGCTTGAGATAACATATGAGCCTCTAATTTCTCTAGGCATCAAAACCAGAAAATAAGGACTGTTCCTTTAGCTACTTTTGTTGTGTTTGCTCCAAATCATCAACAGGAAGTTCTTGGGGCTCCTGAAGACCTGTAGTAGACATCCATTCTGTTATCAATGATGATATCCAAAGGGGGAATTGTGCTGAAGTGGCTTGCCAGAAAGCAGTTTCTGTACATCACTTGAAGGTGAAGGAAATTTTTCCTTCTCCCTTTTATGAAAATGTTAGTATTTGTTTAATAACTTCCCATTTATTTCAACTTCTACTGTTTTGTTTGATTTATTACAAAATTTAACAAAGCATGTTTCTGAAGCAACAGAATTTTGACAATTAGAAAAATAGGGTGGCAAAATGAATGAAAAAAATATTACATTTTTCAAAACATTAATGTTTAAAGAAGAATAAAACTGTCAGCTGTGTCAAAACTATTTCTTAATTGGTCTACATTTACAAAAGAGCTTACTTTCGGCAGTGGAAGTGTGAAAAATGTATATCCTCCTTTTTTCCCCGGATCTGAATTGGAAAATCTTGCATCAAGTTAAAGTACCATCTTCACAGGATGCATGCCGTCTTATATATAGAGGTACAGAGTCTGCTGAAAATCAGTCATTTTGATTTCATGTGGGTATCCAAAAAAGCAGGACGTCAGATCTCACTAGCCCCTTCTGAAGGCATTGAACGTCAGTGTTTTTAGAGAAATAATACTTAAAATATAAAAAATGCAAAACCTTTCAGTCTGAAAGTGGTTAGTTCCAATTTTTTTTTTGCTTTGTCAAATTAAATGAACGCTTAGACTGACAGCTCTGTTGGCTGGACAAATCTCCCAGTATCTTTGGCAGGTCCTGGACTTGGCTTTCTCTGTGAAGTGCCTTGTTTCTTTCTCTGCTGCCAGGACACACACAGGCACTTGGCCTCTTCTCACTCGCCCTCCCTGCCTGCCCGTTTCTCCCAAACAGCCCCTCTTCAGCACTCTTACCTTAAACGTGCTCCTCTTTTCTGACCGGTCTCTGCCGGCAAGATGTATGTTTGACAGACAGATGCCCTCCCTTTCCCCTGCGAAAAAAGGAAGGCACTCTTGCTGTTTGGGTACCGTAAAGGTCACAGCATGGAGACTTAGGCAGCTGATGATCCCCTTCCTCACCTATCCCTTCTCGGCTGCGCTGAGTGTCCTTACATCTAGAGGTATTTGAAATACTTAGCCTGTGAGAGACCTTTCAGATTTGTTTTTGGTGCCGTTGGCAGGCCTGACCCTACCTGATCTTTGCATTTACAGTATGTTTATTATTAGACCAATATTAATATGCTCTACAGATAGAAACCTGCTAAAAATTCTTGTAGCCATACAGGCCTCTCCAAAGAGGTTGATGTTTAGTCCACAGGATCCATGCGGGCACAATTTATTCAGCGCGTTTGAGTCTATACTTTGTTAAGTTCATCTGTCTCCAGAGAGTCCTTTTTTATTCTTTTCTTGATATAGAAGATTGAAGACAAGGATGTTCAAGGAATGTAGGGTTTTAAGAGGGTTCCCGTCTCTTTACTGCCTGAGTTCAGATTCTTTTGGGGCATTTTGCTTCCTTTAGACATCAGCTGCATTGTCTGGGACAGTAGGTTTTCCACCTGACCCAGAGCCCCCCTGGCACTGGGGAGTCTGGGTGGGCTGGCAGTGCTGGGCAGGCTGCTCTCACTGAGGATTTGGGTTGGGGGCGAGGGCAGAGACCAACCACTCTATGAGCCTGAGAAGGATTTGGGTGAGCTGCTAAAAGAAACAGAAAGGATTGTAGATTTTATACCTATTAGGCGTTGTCTTGGTAGACACATCACGACAATTCCTGTTTCCCTCCTGCAAAAGAGGGGAGTCACAGGATGCACTAGAAACTCCATCCAATATGGGAGTGGGCCAAAATTTCGAAAAGATTGGGTGAGAAGGCAGTACAAATGGAGAAAACAAAATGAATCCTTGAACTTAAGATTTTTGTAAGATTTCTGACATCTCCCAGCCCAAGATTCAGTGTATCTGAGTGCATACATGATTATTGAAATTATGTGGAGATAATAGAAAAAACAAAAAATTGTCATTTGAAATTTCATAAGCACTTAGATCTGCAAGTTAATAACTTTGTCATGGGATTGGATGTAAAGCTTTGAATTAAAGAATTACTGTTGATTTTTGTGGCCTGTGTTGGTTCAATTGAATTTAATCATGAACATTAATTATACACTTTTAAAGAAAACACACATTTTTCCGGGGTGTTAGAGGAAAGAAGGTGGTATCTGATCTTTAAATGTCTTCCAGGAAAAACTGGCATATCCAATAGACTGCAAATATCCTAGTTATAAGGTTTCTGGTGAACTGGTTAGAAGAGTAAGTGGGTAAAATAAATAAGACAGTGTAAAGGAATCTAGTTTTTCCCTACTCTGGCCAATATTCTTGAAGCAGTTTCCATTTCAGAGGTGCAATCTCACATGTAAAACTCTCACTTTAGAGGTACGTTGCTTTGATGGTCTAGACAGACTATATCCTGTGTCTGTAACTAGAATCAAAGCCACATTTTTTGCTATTGTGTATTTGGACACCACAGACATGCAAGTTAATTACATTGAGCACACCATTTGTTTAAAAAATTGAATGCATTTCATATGTGAATCCAGTGGCTAATCTATGACTACGAAAATGAAGAGAAAAAAAGAAAAAAATATCTTTAGGAACCTTACCTCTTGCCTGTGTGGTAACACAGAAACACGACTATAATCTGGTGAACCTTTACATTGTTACTAACATCTCAATTCCTTTTCAGTGGAAATATTGGCTCTGACATTGGCTTACACTGTGTACGTATGTGCATCATTCTTTATGCTCTTTATGTGTCCAGGCAAGCTATCAGCTTGCTTTGAGGCGCAATGCAGAAATCTTTATCTCTGAAACCAAAAGTGTGTGGCAGTTAATACTAGGCAAACTACCCTCAAATGCGTTAGATCATGTGGAGTACTCATACCAACTAATGTCTCCTTGTTTGGGTTTTTACAAATCTTCCTGATGAAGAAAATATCCAGTCTGCTGTAATTTTATATGGCAAAGACATAAACAAAATGAAATTCTGAAAGTGGGAAATTTATCAATGATATATTTTTAAAGAAATTTTAAAAAATTTACAAACAGTGTCTCTACGTTGTATCCCTGACACAACTTGCAGTGTGTAATGTATTGCCATTCTGGCTGTATTGGCATCAATATGTACATTATTATTCCTCTTTTACTTTTTGGCTTTCCTTGACAGTTTTCATTTTCAAAAAGTCCATTTTGTGCTTTGCTTATTGTTAAACAGTATGCCAGTTCCAAACTCCCCTCCTGTTGAGAAATGAAATGAAATATTGCTCTCCCTGGCTTCAATTATCATGATCTTAATTACCCGTTTGGAGAGAAAATTTTGGTATGTGAGGGCAGCAATACAACAATCAGAACATTTCAGAACATTACAGGTGGGTTTTATTTGTGTTATAAAAAGTTATGCCCAAGTCCTCTTCTGGCTTGTGTCCTTGAAGAAAGCCTGGCCCTCCTCCAGAGACCATTTTGCTCAAGAAACTGGAAAGAGACTCATAGAAAACTTGTTCTGAGTTTGGAAAGTGAGCAGAAAAGGAGTGCTCATTGATTTCAGTTGTCTGCATTGTGAAGTTAAGAACATAATTTCAAAAGGGTAACAGGGAATGGGAAATGGGGATTAAGAGAATGTGAGCTAAAATGTCTATGTTTGATGCCTAAATAAAGCAGTAGATAATAATAAACTTTTTAATGCTACTAAGTGCTGAGGATAAGCTGTAGCACACACATAACTCACTGAAAGATTAGCAAATAGCTGGGCTGAAGATGCTACCAAAGGAAGACTTCTTATCCATGAAAAAAGTCACAATTCCCTACCAGAAAGTAAGTAATATAATGCAGGGCATTTGAGTGTGAATGAACTGTCACATGTAGGCTTATGAGACACTATTTAAATAATTGTATCTAATGGAAATACTTATCCTTGTTAAAATACATGTAAAAATACTAATGTCCTAGTAATTTTAATGACATTAAAAGAATGGGTGGAAATCATTGCTTCAGTTTGTAAATGCCACTGTAGTGCAACACGGTGATTGCAATTGAGAGTTACTCTCTGGATGACCGGTGGGGAACAACTGCGGCATGTCTGAATTGAAGTATTTTTACTTGAAACAGAAGTATGTCCAGTTTTTGACTGAATTCCTTGGGCTTAGATTTTCAAATGGTGTATAACCAATCATTCCTCAGAAAATCACTTCCCAGTTAATAAATACCGATATTCGCAGAAATGGGTAACTTGAGCGATTCATTTGGGGATCTGTGCAGAGGCAGCCAAAGTGCTACTGAAATCCCCTCTCCACTTCCGTGGCTGTGGCTTAGAAAATAACTCCGAGCCTCTATATGTGCTAAAAGTAGTTTTCGCCATGTTGTGGATAAAACTACCCTACACTTCTAACTGCAAGCATCAATAACTGCTTGAGAAATAATGACCTCTGCTTTAATGAAACAAAGAACAGTGTTAATGATCAAAGAGCCAGATGTATGGCATTTTGCCTCTGAAATACTAAGCAAGCTGTTCAGGAGAGTTAAGTTACTTGGAATTAACTTTGTGAAATGCTCTTTTTGCTTCCTCACAATATGTATTTGCAAAACCAGTCTCCATTCTCCTTTTTATTTACTTATTTTTGGTATGTCTTTTCCCTGACTGTAACCAAAAGTTACTACTTTAGTTAGTACTTTAAGAAAAACATTGCATGACTCTCATTCTGCCTGGAACTTCAGGAAACTTCCAAGAAGATGCCTGACAGCTGGGAGATGGCATCTTTTCTAGTTACAAGGAGCCTTAGAACTGATTTTCTATGATACTGGAGTTTCTTTATCTTACCTTCTGTTTGAAAGGGACCATTTGCAATTTTGAAATAATTCCTGGAGAAAAAAAAAACTTTGTCACTGAACTCAAGGGAGCAACTCGAGCTAAATCCGTTCACGGTCCCCAGCAGAAAGACGGGGGAGGGAGAGTCCTGCAGTGACAGGAACAAGACAAAGTTTTAGTGGGCTATTTTCCAGCTGCTTCCAGCTTCCCGGGGATGGAACGGATAAACAGGGTACAAGTATAAACCAGTACTCTTTTGAGACTACTTTAATTTACATTTGATATCAGGGTGGCTTCTGGCTGGAAAGCTTCAGCTCATTAACGCAGCAGGATTGAGAAACAGATTCCCTCCTCCCATTAGGATTTCAGAGCAGCAGCGCAAGCTGAGCATTTCCTTTGGAGAGGGTCAGTCCAAACCCACAGACTGAGAACGGGAAGGAGTTCTCATTCGTCCTGGAAGGAAAAAAAGCATTTGACAAGAAAACATAGGCCAATGAAGACTATAATGGTTCCAGTTAGTCTTAACTTTATGATGCCTTGACCACTTCCACGTTTTCACTTTTCTCCAAGATAACAGGCTGATAGAATTCCCAGTTCTCATTTTTTGTTTTGTTTTTTTCTTTTTCTGACGTAAGTGTTCCTTAGCCATTTCCCAGAATACAGTTGTTGATTTCTCTTTCACCACAGTATTTTCAATTATTTTTTAATTCAGTCCAATGCTGACTATTGGCAATATGAATAATCTTTTTGCTGTTCCAGAAATCATAAACTCCAGAAAAACAGTCTTAAGACTGTTGAGGAAAATAAGATCCAATCAGCAAATATAGCATTTGGCTATTATTGTGGGGCTGGACACTGGGCATCCTACTGGAGTCTTGAGGCAGTGGTTGTCTCTCAGTGATCTCCAAGCAGCTGTGAAGCTGATGCCTGAAGCAGTTTGCTTCGCACATTTCCGATTACTTCATCAAATTGAGGTTAAAGAAGGAGCAGAGCAGGAGAGCAGAGGGAGAACCAAAGCACTCAACACCCATCCTCAGCACTCCCACATTCTGTACCCTACGTGTTGCGCACAAGTAAATGATGCAAAAAAAAACCTTCAGAAGGCTTAAGCATCTCTTCTAGCAGCCTCTCTTTCCACCTCACTCTTTTCCCCTAACCTCCACCCGCACCATACATAAGGGCGCTTAATGATCAGGTCTGGGGCATGCACATGTTTTTTGTCCCACAGAGCACGAATGGATTTCCGTAAAATTGTCCACAAGACCGGACTAATGGAAAAATTTCCATTGCAAATATTTTTAGGTGTTTTGTATCTTTTAATTTGATTTTATTTTTTCTGTTTAGTTTATTTTGCTTTTACTGCAATAAAAGCTGTGTTGCTAATAGCACTAGTTTTTTTCTGAATAGATATTAAAAGAGAGAGAGGGGTTAGGCACAGCTTTCTTACAAAGAGGGAACTACAACAGTTTTTGAAAGTCAAATCAATGACCATCTTTCCTCAGAACTTGTGACCCCTTTCTTTCTCAGGTTCTGTTGGCCTCCTTGAGGATGGTAGTCCAAGAAAAGCACCAATATTTCTGCTACCTGGCCCTTAGTCAAGCCCTAAAATGGAATAAACTTGAATTGGCAATGCTGGTACTCCTTTCCTCTTTAGAAATATTTTTGAAATTTTGCATAGTTTGCAACCAAATGTAGACTACTAAAACACTTTGTGAAGTAGAATTAACATTTCCATCCAGCTCCTATAAATAATTTATATCAGTGTTTTTTCATGTCTGTTCAGTGGCCAATCTCTCATCAGAATGTTGTTTAATGTGGGAAATAAGTGTTTCCACCTTCCTTGTCACCAATTAACTGTGTTTCTGTAGCTCCTATTTATTTTTGTAACCATAGTGATGAAATCTATTTATTGGATGCAGTCATAATAATTCTAAACATGTATTTATGTTTATTTCATGTCTGCAAACCTGAACACTACATTAACGCAATTATAATGTAAGTTTGAGGTATATATCCTTGAAATACTCTCGTATCTGTTTCCTTGTGATACATCAAATATTCTTAAGTTTGGGACACTTCAAGAAGTTATAGTGTACTCTCTAGCATTTCTGCGGTAAAATTCATGCAATACTGAAAAACAATCTAAGGTCTCCCTGAATTTTTTTGATATCTAGCTTCAGATAGCTTATAGAGACCAGTGCAGTCCCTGCTAGATGTGGTTGCTGTGGGGTACTTACTAAAATTCCTGAAGACCCATCCAGAGCATGTCTTCCTTCCCATTTTTGCTTCATTTTATGCGGCATCCAAAAAGCAGTGGTGAGACCCATTGCAGCTCAGACATGGAGGTCCCCCAAGGCAAAGGGCACAGCACCTGACAGCTCTTTGCCCTTGCCATGACCCAAAGATTGGCTGATATTCAAAGGACAGCAGGCAGCTGATTGAAACTTACTATGGTAGAAAGCACCTACCTCAAAAAGCTTGCCAGTGTCTGTCTGGCAGTGTTAATACTGATGTCCTCAAACCGTTCATTAGATTTTAAACAAAGTAATGCAGAAGTAGCTATTATTGCTCAAATGCCTAGGAGCCCTAACCCCTAATTATTAGTTTCTGCTAGTGATGTATAAATATAGTGGGAAAACAAACGCCAAACAAAAAAACCCTGTGTCCTGTGGAAGTTTTTGAATCAATTATACAAATTGCGATAGACAAATATAGCGAGACAAGCATGTAGAAGGAGGCTGATTATCAGCAGCGCTCTTGGTGCATCAACTACCAAGATAGGGTCAAATTTTTGTAGGCAGTGGATTCTGTATGAACTTCTGAAGACTACTTGGGTAACTTCGTCTAAGTCTGGAGAAAATGCTTCCCAATCACAAGGGGCAATGTGGGAAGAGACACAGAAGTGTTTGTTAAATATGTAACACACTGAGTGTGGAGTCTAAAAGTGACTTTGACAGACTTATCCTTTAATGGGTATGGAGTATTGAAAGCTTTCTGACAGTAAGCATTAGTTTTTTGTGCAGGCAAATATTACCTGAGTATTTCTTTTCCTCAGCTCAAATTTGAAGGATTTCTCCCATCACACCCGAAGAAGACGCAAAATTAGAAACTACAGCTGCTTTAAAATTTTTGATTAAAATGAACTTTGGTTCATTTCCTTAGACTCACAAATGCCTCTCTATCTTGGCAGTTATTCCCAGGCCCTCAGAGGAATCCTGCTTAAATATTTTATTAATATATTATATATTAATATACAGATCAATATAGTATATAATGACCATTGTAAAAAGCACTTTACAATGGAATGTGGTAACCCCCATGTTTGGGTTACTTAAGTGGAGTGGGGAAAGAATAGTTTTACCTTTACAACATTGCTAATTAGCTGGTTGAGTATAGGAGATGGTAGCTGGTCTGACAGAGTGATATTCTGCATAGATGAGGAAATGAAAGAGGGCTTATTGTAATTAGAAAAAAACCTCAGCTTGCATAAAAGAAAACAGAATGATTTCCAGGGGAAAATTTCAACTCTGTCTGAATCCCCCAGAGAAAAATCAATCAAAGGCATGAATACGTTCCACACAGGTGACAGGTTCTTTGATTGTTTCTTTAATCAGTACAGTTTGAGGAGGAAGGTATATATGAAAACTGAGTGTTCGATATCTGCCTTTTCAAGATGGCAAACAGGGTGGGCAAGAGATATTTCCAATACAATTCAGTGTAAGTTGATTAAGCCGTTTTTTCTCTTACTCTTTTCACTAGACTATTATAAATTATTATAAATGTATGTAGATGTTCTATGTATGGAAATGGGGTCTGTTTTATTTTATCTTGACATGGGCTGAATTAAATGTGAGTCAAGGTGACTGGATCTCCAGCTACCTTGTTAAGATTAGGTATACAGGTCTGAGTAATCTGCAGATTCATAGGACCTTGGGGCACCTTCAGAGGTGCTTTACCTTCTGCAGCACATTCTCTAAGGTATGCACAGGGAAGTTGCACGCTACCTGGGTGGAGAGCTGGCATCACAGTTACAGGGAGATGTGTCCTGTAGGGACGTGTGGTAACCAAGAAGGTTCTTTGGCCTGCAGCTAGTTGTTGAAGTCTATGCTTAAATTCTAAGGGTCTTGGGGAAACAAGTAATGAGCATACAAAGAGATAATATACACATCCTGCTTGAGAGCTTCCAGAGTGAGATTTAGACAATCTGAATTACCCACTAAAAAAAGTTTTCTGGTAATCAGGTGCATTTGTAATTGCAGTATCAGCATGAGCAAGGTTAATAGTGTGCTAGCTAAACTGCGAGAAGGCTGAAGAAGTTTCCCATGTTTAACGAATGTGAAGAGAAGCTCTATGAACAGCTGTATTAGCTGTTATGAATTGGGAAAAATTGTGTCCATAGCAGTGTTAGAAAAGGAAGCAATTGTCAGTTCATTTTCTTTTCTAGTGCATAGCTGTTCTCTGTAGCATAAATTACCTAGAAAAAGCCCCCAAGAATAAATTTGAAGCAACAAGGTAATCAGAATTTATCCAGAGTTATTGCAGTCTCTTAGTTTCCCAACTAAGATGTGTTTTAAATTGTTTCTTTGCTTTATTTACTGTGTATGTTCTGATCTACAGCACTCATGTATGTCTCCTTTTCCACACTGCACAGTACCTCTCTCCCCGGGCACTTAATGCTTTGTCTTCTTTCCCCAGCAAACACAACAGCAAAGTGCAGTAGCACGATGCTGCAGAAAACTAAGTGCTTTAGCATTCCCAGTTCTGTCCTGTTGGGATCCTGGTCTTTCACAGGTGGTATCCTAACAACTGTTTCCCTTCCCCTGGTTTTTGTTCTTACATCCTCTCCAGTTATGGATTACTTCAGCCACCCTACGGGCAGCTTTTATTCTATTGTCAATTATTCCTCTGACGTGTGTGTCAGGGCAGTCATGACACAGGTATCGCACACAGTTTAATGATCCTCAGCTAGTCTAGTCTTTGGAGGTGGTGTCTTATACGTCAAGTTTAGCAGAAGTTGCCTGAAAGAGCCTTTGATCAGATTCAATCGCTGAAGCAGATATAAATGTGAAAACATCTTCTATCTTTTTAGTAGCATACTGTGCACAATTTCAGGGTCTGCTTTAGCAACGTCAGCATCACAGGGTTCATGAGCCCCACCTGGGAAGAAGCAGCTGAAATCAATGACATCAAGGGAAGGAAAAAGCAGGCAGAAGCAAGGGTAGCTCCTCTTAAGCAAACACCATCCAAGCTGGGAGATGGTGGACGTTAGTGGAGGAGTAGCTGGAAGCTGAACATAAGCTTGAGAAACTGGAACAACTAGTGCCTAGTGACTTCGGGAGCAACACAGGGGCAGAGACTGTGCTACCTTGAGGTATCCCCAAATGAGAAAGGCTTGCTGGACGGTGCTCCTCCCACACGAGGTGAGGCACACATGACCAGTAAGTCCATCTCCTAACTCTGGCATACGTGTGTAGTCTTACTGTCAGAGAGTAACTTCATTTCACATCTTTCTTAGGGAAACAGCTTACAGTTTTTGCTGCATGAGGGGCTTACCAAGTTGGCTCTATTTCTTCTTCTTAGGGAGTACCAGGAGTCTGAATGCACAGTCCTTCCTCGCAGGCTGCTATCGCAAGGTAATGCCCACATGTGGTTGTGAAGAGCTGAACTTAGAAATTACATTAATATCATCTGTCTTTTCTGTTGGCATTCCTGCAGCTTTCCAAAAGTGTTGCGAGGATGGTTTCTAAGACAAAAAAAGACTGTAGCATGTGAAAATCAGGGTTAAGATGCATGGCTGCAAAGTAAGTTTCTTTCCTATTCAAGGTTGTACTCAAAGGAATTTTCCTACTGGGTGTTCCTACCTTTCTAATGTACTTTACTAACTCTTCCTGATCACAGTATGATGCATTCTTGATATATCTCAGTGTGTCACTAAAAACATTGAAATGGAAATTATTAAATGGACTAAAACTCACTTGTCCATCCATGGGTTTTATTACAAGTATATTTGTTGCTACATATGAAAGTATTAGGACAGAATTTAAGAGTTTTCAGAATTTAACAGTTTTCAGTTTAACAGGGTTCAGGGAGGTTTTGACTTCTTGTTCTGAATATCACATTTCTTTAAATGGAGATTGTATTCTAATGATGTTTCTAAATTCTTATAGTTATTCAAATATATAATCTTGAGGTTTTATTATGCCATGATAAGGAGAACCTGGGAATGGCAAAAGCTCTTTTCCACTTTCTTAGTGTGCATTTTTGCCTGCCACTTCTCTGCCTCATGCACTCAGCTGTTAGCATCTTTTTATAAAATGAAGGGAAAAGCCTAATGCCATGCATGAGTTTTGAAGGTATTAGGAAATAATAAAACTCATCACAAAAAATAAACATCAGGGCAATTTGTTTTAGGTATTTGCATGTGGTAACTTTCACAATTTGAAATATTTTACCTGCTCAGAGGACAATAAAGCTGTACATGTCCATACAAAAATATATGGGGCTTGTTTGTTTTTTTTTTTCTCACATACTTTTCTAAAACAAGTGATAGGTGGATCATGTGGGAATCAAAATAATGAAGACATACTTTCCACATAGATATTTTGTGTGTAGAACTGTCATAGCTTTTTATTGAAGCAGGGCATAATTTGGAGCATTTATTAACTGCAATTTAAAAGGTCTTATGAGAGAATTTAAACATTTTTTTTTGAATGATACATGCAGTTCCTTTCTCTTTATGTCCAACAAATAAGGCTATTTGGATAGGATTTGCTTTTCTTGCTGCCTTGAAGTCAATTAAGGCTTCTTTGCAAGATCCTATGAATTTAAACCTCACAGCATGAATGTGACTTAACTCAGTAGATGGCAGCTGAGAAAGAAGATGGAAACCTTATGCAAAATCTCATTTTAGCTTGAGTTTCTTCTGTGTGAGACGTTGAAATTGTGCTCTGGTAAATACTTTAAAAGAAGATACCATAAATAAACTTTAGGTTTTGCTAAGCTCTTCTTTATTAGTGGCGGTTAAGGTATACCATGGACTAAGTCTTCTTAAAAGGAATGATTTTAAATTATAGGAATTCATTAAACTATTGGCAAAATAAATTAACTGTATTGGGAATTAAGATAGTCTGAAGAGAAATCCTGTGGGTAATAATCATGACAGAATTAGTAAGGAATTATGGCTAAATTTCATTGGTATGACTTTTCTGTATTTTTCTTTCGCAAGAGATTGTCATCTGAAGGGATTTTTTTTTTCTTCCCTCTTTTATTTTTACATCTTGTTTTCAATTTTTTTTTTTTAAAGATGATGTACTGTATGGATATTTAAAGACAAAAATTATGGCTCATTAGGGGGATAAAAATTGGAGTGGAAAATCATAACAGGTATTAAACTTCTTAATCATTAATACATGCAACACTTAAAGATTGATATATGCTGTTGTTTTGAAATGTAAAATTATAACCACTATGATTAGATGATTACTGAACTCTAGCCCAAGGTAACTCTTGTAGATGAACAGTTGAAGAGCAGTGTTGGTTCTTTGAGCTAGGCCACCTTTAATCAGAGCAGCGATTAAAGCTAACTGTATATTGAGTGGTACAATTGTGCATCATCTTTTTAATTTTTATTTCATTCACACAATGAAACAAGTAACTTCCAGTCATGGGCACTGAGGTTAATAGGAGACTCTTGTATTTTATTTTTTTTTTTTCAGTTTGTTAGAAGTAAGACATAGGTCTTACTGATTCAAGACTTACCTATAGAATCACTGCATAGAGTTTCAGGGATGCATATAAATTTCTGTTATTTGTGGGCTGCCACCAGTCAAGAATAGGCAAAGCAAATCTGAAAGCATTTCAGTGAGCTAATTTATAGTTTAAAGAAAGATCACGGATGAGAAGTTGCCTTTGCAGCAGCCACTAGAACAAAAATTTACATAACTGCAAAGAAAGAGGTAAAAGATATGAGGACTGAATTCTTCATAGTGTTCCATTCCTGCTCCGAAATCGTTAAAGAGCTTTAAATGGTAAGAAGCCTAGCTAGCAAAGAATTGCAGGGATATCCAGTGTCAGCCTAATAGGATCTGAGCAGCCCTGGCAGGCGCTCAGTGCTCCCTGCTGGAATCTGGAAAAACCAGCCTGTGAAGACTGTGAATAACAATCATCATTCCCCTTTATCAAAATCTAGCTCTTTCATCATCCTCTCCTCACTTCATGCCTACTGTTTCGGATATGCAGCTAAAAACCATGCCTAACATGACTTGGGGTTCACAATGGCATGACAGAATGCATACTTGGGGGAACAAGTCAATCAGTCTATAGGAAGTTTTGTCTGTAGCTATGCTGGGGTAACAAAGTAGGAGATGAGGAATGGCCAGAAAAATCCCTTGGGGAAATGTGTCTGATGGAAAAAACAAAGCAGCTCTGTCCTCAGGTGTTTAGCTGTGGAACTTGAGTTGGTCTTTGCATGCCAAAAAAAGAAAATTGTTCTATTCATTCCATGCGCTTTACTGAAAAGTTAAACCAAATACATTATTCTAGCTTACAAATGACTAATTTTATTTTGGCATATGTTTAATCATTTAGGAAAGTGTCCTATTTGAGAAAGCGTGTAAGTACCTACTTAAAACAAAACAGATATTTAGGGACCTCCTTGAATAAGAGCCAGAGTGCTTAAAATTAGGAGGTGCATATCTTTTTAGTGTAAAAACAAAACAAAACAAACTCTGACTAAAAATTGAAGCAGAGCTTCCTTCATTAATACTAAGTGGTACTGAGCTCCACAGCCATGCAGGCTCCAAACGAGCAACTATTTCCCATGAGAAATTCAAAGTGCTTTTCTGAAGTTTATAAATATTTAATTTTAAAGAGATAATAAACCAATATGCTCTTACTCAGTGTAATCATGTTTAAAATAGATACGAGAGCATGCAAGGCCTACCTGTATGCTGTTATTGCTCGGACTGATTTTCTGGAAACTTCTCAAAACGTAACTCCTGGAGAGGCTGAAGTACTGAAATACATTCTTGCACAGTGTCCCTTATTTCCCGGTAGCTAAAAGGGTAAATTTTTTTTGAAATATCTGACAGCCAGAGATCTTTCTTATTTTGCCCCTGTATTTAAGTTTTGGAAAGATGATTATCTCTTCTGAACTTGTTACCAAGAGAGAGAAGAAAGTGAGATATCACGTTACTTAGGAAACTGGAGTTTTAGTTCTGGATTTAGAACACAGACTCTGTGAGGGAACTATATATAGGTGAGGATTTGAAAGTGGCATAGGAGAGACTTGCACTGTCAAAACCAGCCCTAATATTCTACAGAGTACATATCTGATGTCCTTAATGGAAAAGCTCCAATTATCTAGCCTTGATGGCCATATGGAATGTTTTTCTCTCCGTATTAAAAAAAAAAAAAAAAACCCAACAAACAAAACCTAAATTAACAACTGTATATATTGAGAATTAAAAGCACCTAAGTGCAACAATGAATTCTGGAAAGGCATGATTTAAATGTCAGCTTCCATATAATTAAAATGCTTCCTATATAGACTGAGTATACCAGAAACTGTACAGACTGATGAGAACTCTGATTCACGAGTATTTATTTTAGTCATGTGAAAACTCCCACTGAGAAAAGGGGAATTTTGTTGGAGGTGTATGAACAGGGTGTCTATAACCTCAGAACAGAGGAAAAACTCCAGGAAGCAGTAGAAAAATATTTCAAACAATTATTGACCATCGTTAATAAGAGAAGTGAAAGCAGTTGAGTTCTTTTTAGATATAAATCATCAAAAGCAAGAAGGAGGTTCTTTAAACAAGTTGTTAAAGGAAAATGATAAATATTCATCACTGTAGCCAAGACTGATCATCAGTGAATTATTCAGCTTCTCCAGACTACACCCCATTTTTCTATAGATAAAAGCATATTTTGCCTACACTTGCAAGTTGAGAATTGAACATCTTCCTGATGAAGAAAGGAATAAGACTGTATGTGTACTAAATTAAGACTTTTTTTGTGATTCTCCCTTTGAGCATCAGTGATCCAGTCAAGACGGTTGGTTCCACATATATACAAAGAATAGCAATAACCTTATCAGAAACAGGAACTGCTGTCAACAGAAATATTTTCGTGATGAAAAGAATTTTGTTTGTCCCAGTGCAGAGATTTTGGTCGACTACAGTAAGATATTATGTACAGTATGACTCATTGGGAATGCTGTGTTCAGTTCTGGCTCCCCAGGACAATAAAGACGTGGACTTAATGGAGTGAGCCTAGCAAAGAGCCACAAACATGATTAAGAGAGTGGAGGATCTTTCTTAAGTGGAGAAGCTGTAAGAGCTGTGAGTGTTCAGTCTGGACCTGAGAAGGCTCAGGGGGATACTATGCATGTGTAAAAACACTTAGTGGTAAGGAATGAAGATGAGGGAGTCAGACTTCTCTGTGGTGCCATAGACAGGACAAGAGGCAACGGCCACAAATTAAAGGACATATGAAATTCCCTCTGAACACAAATGAGCACCTTTTTACTATGAGAGAGGACAAACACTGGAAGAGGTTGCCCAGAGAGATAGTGGAGTCTCCATTCATGGAGATATTCAAAACCCAACCTGGAGACGGCCCTGGGCAACCTGCTCTGATTGACCCTGCTTGAGCAGGGTGATGGAATGAGATGACCTCCAGAGGTGCCTTTCAACCTCAACCCTTCTGTGAAAGAAATGAAAAAGAACCTGAAAAGCCTTCAAAAGAGACTAATATATTTACTAATATCAATTCAAAAGAAAAAGGATAATAGGCATAAAACAAAACTGAATTCTCTACATGAAATCTAGGTCACGATTTTTAATAGCATGTTTCTGAATTAGTGCCCTGATGTTTCAGAAAGGCTGTGTAATTTAGACTTTAAGAGTTGCTGTGCATCTAAGGACATGTAATATGAATACCTACTAATATGAATGAAAAGTTATGAGTGAAACCATAAGGTTTTGATTTTGTAATCTGTACATTTGAAGACACTACAAATCAGTTAATAAATTCTTTCACTATGCAAATGTCCAATTCAATTGCTATTCAGTCTTCGAATTTGGTCTTTTGTTTTTATGGTTATATTGATTTGTCCATTGAGGGGGATCAGTGGGAAGATCAGTTTAGCCATAGAAGTAACAGACTGGAAATAATAAATATCTACAGTTGAGACTTCAAACCTCTTAGAAAGAAAAGGGAATAATTAGAATTAGTATTTAGTCAGAATTCATGTGTACTAAAGATACAAACTGACAAGTGTATTACAGCCATAAATGTAGATATACAAAGGTCAAACATTGTATGGATGACAATAGGAAAAATCTTTTAAGACAGCAGTATTAACATAGCATTTTCTTTAAAAAATCAATTGCTGCTATCAGCTCCCAAGTCTGTGCCTGGCCCGCAGGAAATCTATTCAACAATACAAGCAATATCAAAAGGTGCCACCTCTGCATTTTCCATCAATTCATGGCTTGCAGCCAGGAGTAATAAGTCACAGCTATAACAGAAACCAAAATAATAGTCCAAACAGTTGGATATAATAGCAGTGATGGAACAATAAGGATATCTAAAATCAAACATAAGTGGGAGGGCACCAAAATAGAGCATTGCAATTCTGTAGCCCAGCAAACTAGTTCTCAAACGTAAACTGGGGAGACACAAGTCTTAACTATGGCAATAAAAAGAATATTGGGTTATGAATGTGGTTCCTGCATCCATCTGGTTTGAGATAGAATTTTTGGCTGTAAGAGGTGCATTGTACTTTCCAGTTTTCACCTTATAAATCTGTTGGTCCATAGAGTTCTTGGAAGAGGTTCCTGGATTCATCTAATATTATATAAATGGCCATTTTATTTTTAAAATTCAAGTGAGATGAATAACAAATGTTCTGTCCATGTTTACAAGCTATATAACAGCAATAGTTTAAGTAAAAATTGCTTAGCATAAATAATATTATACTAGGAAGACAGCAGGAATAATGAAAAACGTAATTAAGAAAGAGCTATTAAAATTACCTGGTTAAACACCCCAGAATTGGTTGGAGTATCATAAGAATAGCCAATGTTATTTTAAATATTAAATATAACTAAAGAAGAGTCTTTCATCCCAACAAAACTGTTCCCAGAAATAGCAGAATCAATAATCCACCAGGAGACTCACAGGCTGTTACAATTGTGAAACGAGGGACTAGAGCACCAGAAGTGTTGGGGGAACTCAGTTCTGAATGATATGGAGTAAACTTCCACAACTGTCTTGTACTGGTATGACTAAATTTTGAGCAGTTCAGAAACCTGGATAATGAAGGCTTAGATACTGAAATACAATGTACTCTGACGGAAAATAAGTTAGATCATCTGATAAGAATGCTAGAGGATTAATCGAGTAATAAAATATAAAATTTAACTGTAACTGTGAAACTCTCACCTTACAAAGCAGTTAATATTATCAACATGTGACAGCCATCATGTTATTCACCAGCTCTTAAACTTAAATAGAGTCAGCATTTTCTGAAATCCACAGGAATTTTATTCTCAATTTAAATATATAGTTTACTTCTGTGTTGGGGAGGAGGAAGAGGGGGACTCTCAGAGCACATATCTTCTGAGATTGGAAAGGGTAGCACTAGTAAGATCGATCTAGGGGGGGAACTGAGAGAGGAAATTAAGAAAAATATCTTCCTCTCTGTTCTTGTCTAGCCTATCTCTCTATAGAAACCACTTTGTCTCATTTATAAAACTTTATACTGTGCTATATGTTTGGGCAGGACTCTTCTTTTTGTACAGTTTTAGGAAACAAGTGACTTCTATGTTTGAGTCTATACCTTATGTCTCCTTGTGGTTAATGTTAGTCTTGTCGTGAAGGGAGTGATTTGCATGCATATCTGTGTCTGTTGCACTGTCTGGCACCAATTTCTTTTCATCAAAGGAAGTGTAAGTATCCTTGTTGACCCTTCACTTTGAATTTACATTTTTCAATCTTTTGGAAAGGCTTAAAATTTCTTTAAATTGTTTCTGCTGTTTAGAAGTAAACCCCACAAACCTGGTAAATTTGGCAGATCTGTCTATTAGCTAATTAAAGATCAACACGCTTCCTGCGTATCTGTTGGTATGCACAATTTTCAACAAGTGTACTCTGTCACCTCTGCTGAGATACTGAATTATAATCTGAAATTATTAAGAGTCAAAGCTAAAGCTATCAGGAAAGATAGATGGTCATAAGATTAAAGCATTTCATTGGGATGTAGCAATCTTGATGTGTAGGCGTCGTCCTAGAACTGCTCCTCAGCAGTTTCAATAGCAATTTACCATGAAATTGTAGTATATAGTGGGACTTGCTTAGGCATTTTACCTGATATATGTGGAATTAGGATTGTAAACACTGAATCTTGAAATATACTAGCTCTGTACAGTCTTGTACATAGGATAGCTTTCCTAATATTCCTAACTTCCTAAAGAAGCAACCAAACGTAAAATACAGTATCATATGTGATCCCAAAGCTGAGAGAAGATCAGCTTGCTGTTCTGCAAGTCCATTCCTAGGAGTAGGTATTGCATAGGGGTGTGTTTTTGTACAGATCCCTATATAAATGCAGTTGATAGCAAATTTATATTACCCAATTAATTCCTCCTCTTGATGCCAATACAGATTTCCTTAGAGAGACAGATCCAGATGTCCAAAGCCAGGAGATTAGTGTTCAGATAAGGAAAAAACTCTCATGTTCTATGTGGTCTCTCTAACTCACTATAAATTGTCATTGTCTGAAAGTTTGGGAATGCTGAATAGTCTGTTGCATGTTTTTATAGGCATCCATCATTAACCTTTGTCTTTTGTAAAGCTGAGATAATCTGAGAGATATTATACTTTCCTAAACCTGCATTTTTCTTTTCCATTATATGAAAATAGGATATCTGATATATGCTGAGACAATATTTCAAACATCATGTCCTGCTTAGCTGTGCATAGTAATTAATTACATGTCAACAGATGAGCGAAGTATTTCATCAATTATTATTGTTATTTGCCTTAGCTGTACCAAACCAAGTGTCTTTACTGCCATTCCTAGGAGAGTGGTCTAAATAGCCTGTGTTCTGATTCCCATTATATATTAGTATAATCAAACAGAAAAAAAGGATTTTGCAAAAGCACACCTCTTGATATTTGTTACTAGAATTGTCTCATCTCATTTGTTTATAGTGACCTCAGAGTCTGTATATTTTAAGCTTCTACGCAGCATATAGACTGTTCCACTGAAGGGAAGGAAGGATGGCTCATTGACAACAGCGCCAGCAAAGGACTCAAGAGATCTATGTTCAATAACCTTCTTCATCAGTTTCTTTCCTGTATAGTCTTGGCAAGCCTGTTAGATTTACAAGGCTATTTCAGTGCTGAAATGCTTTCTGATAATCTGGCTTTTAGATTATCAATTTCCCATCTGTTATATGAAGGTAATAATACTGGATTTACAATCGTGGGGATATTTGAACTAAACATGAAATTGCAGAAGGAAATAAAGTTCTTACGTGGCTACTTGGACCTCCGTTTTATACACTTTATTCCATATACTGTCTTTTCTGAAATGGGAAAAGCTAATCTCTTTGAGCCTTCAAAATAGGGTGGCTGCATGCGCCCTAAGTCCTGCCCAGGAGTCATTTGGGAGAATACTAGCTGCCATAGGCTGAAACCCAGTGACTGCTCTTGTAGTTTAAGTACACGATCACATTACTAGCGCCTAGGAATATTCCTTGGCATGGTTTAATTTCCTAGTATAGGTGTAGACTTTCCCTACTCTGGGATTTTGTATGAATAGAGGATGTCAGATGTAGGTACAGCATAATAAGGACTCTCAGGGTTGAAAGGATGTTCCTTGTCCTGAGATAGAAGAGAAGTTCCTTGAGAAAATCTGCATGGCATTCACCAATTTTTAGAAGCTCAACTTCTATTAGGAAGTGTTGTCAATTCCAGCATGTCCCAATGACCTGTATCACTGGACATCTTAAATGCAAACCAAGGGGTCAAGAGCTGCTCAACCATTTTCTTAGAAGCTAATAAAAAATCTCTAGTGTTTTAACTGATTTCCCCTTCCCTAGTTTGTTTGAATGCCAGCCCTCCTATTCCCTTGCCGGATCACGCATAAAGGACATGACGGCAATGCTCAGGACTAGGTGACTCTTCACCTAGAGGTCACTGTTTACTCAGTTTTGCCTTGAAGCGTGTGAATGAAGCTCATCAATAAGAAAGTCAGCAGATTTCTGTGTGAACCGGATTCAGATGGACTTGCACAGCTGTAACCGCTATTGTGGGTATTTCCATACTCAGCTCCACAGTGTAATTGCCGACAAAGTCTTTTAGGAAAAAGATGCTCAGCCAAGAGCTTTTAAAAAGTGCCAGTTCTATTTTTACAATTTGTGTCATTATCCCGTGTTTGAAAACCATGTTTTTGTTTTATGTGACTTACAACACAACCTGGAGATGACTGCATTGTGAAGTGCAATGTTTCAGCAAGGAGTACGAACACAACCGGGACATGTGGAGAAGAAAGGTAGAGCCTATTCTTTCCCATAGCACCTGTTTGTGAATGTAGCCTCTATGAAAGCTGGTCTGTGCTAGACTGGGGGATGATCTGCTTCCTTTTCTTGGAGGAGATTGTCCTTTATTGTAGAGACATCCGGCTGGGTTACTAAGGTTACTACACAAGCCATTCAGAAATGGGCTATCGTACTTTCCCAGCTGAAGTACTGACTCTTGTATAAGTCACCTGCAGATCCAGCACAGTTGTTTCCTTCTCTCTCACAGGTACAGGAATCGCTGGAGGCATGGTGGTAAAAGAATCACAAAACTGGCAACAATTTAGAAATGTTTTAATAAGGGAATTATTCATCAGCACAATGATTCATGCTCACCAGTTTTCCAGAGGAGATGGTCACAGCATTTTTTTCCACTGGGAGGAGGGAGACAAGGGGCAGACAGGCAAAGCTGATTCCCAAGGCTTGGCTCCACACTCACGAGAAATGGATGTGAATTTTCTCATCTTTCCTTCAATATTTTCTCAGCTCCTGGATGTGTGGGAGGAAAAGGAAATTATTCAGAATCAATTATGACTTTCCACTACGTTGCTGCATTTTGGATTACTGTTTGTCTTATGTCTCCAGCCCATTGTCTCTTGTATGAACTGATTCCTACCTCCCTGTTCTGTTATCTCTCAATCACAATGCTGTGAAACCAGTTTCAAGGCAACTGAAATTGCCTGTAAAGAGACTACTCGGGTATGCTTTTTAGACCTGGTTAAAAATCCCTTTAAATGCGTAGAAAGATTTCCGAAGATCAAAGCAGACTTTAGTTTGGGCCTATGGTATCAAAACAGTATTTGGGAAATCTTTGGGTATTAAGCTCTGATATCCATTCAGGAGCCATAAGATATGACTAATAAGAGCTCAGAAAATTTAGGAAACAGCAAATAAAAACTGTGACCCTGTTTGGGAAGAGGAAATATACCCATATAATTTCTAAAATCCCAGTTTGAATTTGGCGTAGTTTTGTGGGGCTCCTCCAGAAACAATGTCCTGATGGTTCCTCATATTTTTAAAGCTTTTAGTCTTCTCATGTTATTTTTACAGAGGGAATTCCCCTGACCGCTAAACTCAGTACATAACAAGAAAGATGTGTCCTATTAATAAAGTTAGATTGTTAAAAGTATTCCCTTATATATAAAACTTGTTTCAAGCTCTTTATTTAAAGAAGTAGGACTTCTTTTACAGAATGGAAAATTAAATGCTTACTAATCTTTTCCAGGTGTGTAAAAGCAAATAAAAAGGCCACACTTTAACCTATTTTAAAATTTAAAAAAGAATCTTACTGCAGATAAATGTATGCTCTGATGCTGACCATTAAATAATTCATTTTCAAGGTGTGTGGCCTTATTAAGTTTGGAAATTCATATACAGCTCACACATACGTGCCTCTGTTTCTAGTAGCGAGGGTATTTTGATATGTACCAAACACCACAGCCTGGAACTGACATCATTCTTTGGCAGACACGTGAATATTTTGTATTGTAATTACTGGCTTGCATGTCAGTACACTCCCGCTGTCTATTAAACAGAACGATATACTCGTGCTCGGGGTATTTTGCCAATCCTTTCTATTGGCTAAGCAAACAAAGGTCTTCTCACCAGCCAAAGGGCTTAGTTTATGTGTGCAGTTTGCTTATGTGCAAGACAGAGGTGTCTAGGTCTCTGTATTTAAGCTGGAAAAACATCTCCAAAAGTTATGTGAACATTCACTTGGACATTGTATTTTTCCTTCCTCCTTTACATGCTTTCAGTGAACATTCCCAGTGAACTGTTTCTCAAGCTAGGGTCTACTGGGGGTCATAAACAGGGTCAAAAATACCCTCTACAGCTATAACTCTTCCTCTATAGCTAAATTTGAGGGCAGCGGGGAGGAGAGTGTAGGTGGGGAGGGGAGGGGTGTGTCCCAGACACATTCTGTTGTAAAATAAGGCCATAGACACAGAAAAATGTTGACAATCATCGCTGTACTGGGTAAAGTTTTTGACACCATTATTAAAAAAATTCAATTTCAACATTTAGAAAATATTCAGAGAAAGTGATTTTTTTATTCCTACCAATGAACAGAAATCTCAGCTTTATCCTAGTTTACTTTTTAATAGAAAGAGCTGCAAAAGCACTCTATAAAAAGGATGAACAGTACTTGCACTTTGTGCTATGATTGCAATACGTGTTATCAAGCCAGATTAATAAATACGTGGCTCACAAACAGTTTAACTGAAAAAAGCTGAATGTTTTCACTGGTTAGGAACTAACTAATTTTGCTGGAGAAATCATTATCTTCTGTTTGCTCAGATTCACTAGGCATTTATGTAGACATGTAAATCACTATGTGAGAATATTGTTGATGGATGCTTTAATTCTTGTTTGTCTAGAATTCTCTCAAATCATCTTGTAATTTGATATTAATATTTCAGTCATATTGGTTTCTGGAAACTGCTATTTACTGGTAAAATATGTGAGCACTGAGATGTTCACTGGAATTTTCCCAGTTGTGCAAACCAAAATGCAACTAGTAAGCAGTATCAAATGTAAAAAATAATATTTCTAGCCATATAGTAGTCATAAAAAAACCTCTCCCCACCCTCAGAAAAGAGTAGCTTGACGTTGAGTGCAAATGAAAGTCCTAAGTAGCTTAAATTGTTTGACACTTTTTTTCATATCTTCAGTAAAAAGCAAAAAATGCAATCGGGAGTCTTATAAGTACCACTGGTAAAGAGCAAGCTTTCAGTATCATATAGGGAAGGAACAAGTAAGGGAACGCTTAGATAAATCTGCTGATTTAAAGTTGATTGAGCCATACGATCTTCCTCTTGAGAATTTAAAGGCATGGTAGTTGACATTTCCAATCCTGTTTTCCTGGAGAATACTGGAGGTACAGAAAAACAGGAAGAGGACAAGTCCAACAGTTAATGGAGGATGTTCTTATTGAAAGTGCAAGGGCGACCAAACTGGGAGAGGCTGCTAGCACATTGGATGACATAAACAGAGCTCAGAATAACCCTTAAAAAATTCAGGCAATGTCCTGCAGAAGAAAAGGCCCTTATTCATTAAAAATAAATACAATGTTCTACGCAGAGAAAGGAATAACTAGCAAGTTGCCTGATGCTTTTGTGGCCAAGTAGCATTTCTAAAGAAAGAATCTAGAAGTTGTAGTGAATCCTTAGCTTATCCTCAAAACGGGTGTCATGTTGTTGCAAAGAAGTAAATCCGGTTGAGATATGAACAGAAATACGGACAAGAGGCGTGCATGGTGTGCAATATAGTAGAGTCCTAAAGGATGGGACAAAAAAAGCTGTTCTGCAAACCATTCCCTTTCACTGAGGCAGAAGCAGCTTTATCTGAGCAATTCTTAACATGGTTGGAAGTCTTTAAACTCAAATCAAACAAATTAAGGTTGCCACAAGACTGCCGCCACAGGCTACTTTTGCACCGGCATCCTATGACATGGAAAACAGGTTGTCATCTTGTTCGTCACAGCACTCTTTGAAAACTGGTGTCCTGTTTCTTCTTAGTCTCTGTCTCTTCAGACAAAATAGCACCAATTTCTTCCATTTTCTCTTGCAGGCCATATTCTGTGATGCCTCATGTAAATCTTCTAACTCCTGTTGGTCCTAAAGTTTCTTGGAATACAGCACCTGTTACTCCCAAACTGATTACAGTTTTCCAACTTGAGCATTTCAGTGCAAAGCACAGAGAAAAAGTGGGGGAGGGACCTGATCGTAACTGATTCTGTGCCGAAATCTAATTGAAAAGGAGTCAGGAGCTCCTGATCTGTTGCTGTTAGTTTTGGGAGATGACCCATGTAACTCAATGTGATACAACAGAAATCACTTCAAATTTCTAAAGGTACTGATATTTTTTTTTCATCCCCCCAAACCATTCATTCTTTCAAAACATAAGTCCCGGAGGCAGATTCCAAGGTTTCTCAGAAGACTGCCAGCTGTGCTTTGGTGCTTCCTGCATCCATTGACTTTATTCTATTTTCTTCGAAGTTCACTTCAAAATGCAAGCTAGAAAAATTCCCCAAGCCGTTATCTAGAGGGAGCTCTTGCCTTTGGATGAAAGCTGTGTGTTTCATCATAGAAAAGTCGTTTGAAAACTGCATTATTCCTTGTTTTTGATGTTTAAATAGAATTGCCATTTGGAGGAATACTGAAAATTATTAAGCATAATCAGATCTGACATGTCTTGGGTACATACACATATATATATCTATATACCTATGTATGTATGAATATATATATATCAAGCTGAGAGATTCCAACCTTTCTAAAGTGTGAAAGTATCAGATACCCAGTCCCTCAACAGATATTCCTTAGTTCAGTAGCTCTTTTCTTTCAAAAAGGAGTTCGATATGAATAAAAAGTCACTTAAACATCTTTGAAAGACATTATATAATACAAGATCACTGTCTTTATCATTCATCATCTATTTTAAGTACATATTATGTATGTAACTTACCTTAAATGTATTGACATATATGAGCAATCCGTATGCACATATGCAATATTTTTATCCTTCATTCAGATTCTGTTACTTCTATGTGATGTTGGGCCTTGTGGTGAGAGCTGATACAGAAATTGATTCACAACGGTCTAATAAGCATGTGGAGCCCTACCGAAGTTGTGTAAGAAATGTGAGGGTGCTGGGCCTCAGGGAGAGAGGAGATGTTAGTTCCATTCTAGAAATTGATAAAATCTCCTGTGAAAGGGGAAAAAAAGCTAGTAACAATAATTTACTTGCTCACCATCTTCACCTCATACCTGGATTAATCAAGTGAGACTTTTTGAGTATGCTGTGATCCAGCTGTATCAGTGAGGGCAAGCTGTATGAAGCAGAGGTGTGTGGGGCTTGGTTGTAGTTGTGCTCTCAAACAGCTTGCTATCAATTTTACAACTCTGTCAGCTCTCAGCTCCGTGGGGTCATTATGTACTGAAACTTAAAACGTGTTTTATATTGCTGTTATTAAAACGATAAGAGCCAGAGTTATATTATAATGTTTAAGGATTCTATGTGCATCTTATAGTGAGCTCCCATAATTTGATGAAATCAAATATTTCTTCACAAAAACAATTTCTGAGATAAAATTTTAGCTAAGCTTTCCTGAGTTGAAATCAATATTATATATACAAGAAAGTGCTCCATTAAGAAAAAAAAGCGGATCACTTGACAGGTTCTTTCTTTTTTAGTTGAACTAAAAAGTTCTTGATTGCCAAGTTGAAAGGTGCCTCTCAGCCTGGACAAAATAAAAATATGTTGTTCAGTTTCTAACAATGGAAATTATCAATTACTAGTTGAAAAACTTCAGCTTCCAAGTTGATTTGAAGTGACAATTTATTTATTTTAGTGAAGGGAGACCCTATGCTGTTTCATTAGCCCCATGCTGCAGTCTCTGTGTCTGGACACACTGGATCAGACTGTATTTGAAAATACAGGTGAGCAGAGCTGTCAGCAGTTCTGGGATTTCTCATTTTGGACACTCTTCAGACCCAGATAGGTCCCACTCTAGTCCTATTTATTAACTTTTTCTTCATATTCATAAAGGAAAAACATTTTCTATAATGCTGAATGATAGCTAATACTTTAGGCTCTTCATGCTACCTCCACGTCCGGTACCCGTGCCATGTCTTCAGGCTTGTGGAGGTAGCAAGACCAGGGCTGCACAGTTTCTCAGGGACACGCGGTCTTCCATGAACTTTGCAGGATGATGGTATTTGAACAAAAGAAAACTCATACACATGCTCTATCTTTCGTGGAGCAAATTCCTGAACAAAAGGAAAATGGAGCAGGTGCCACTAACGCTGGCGCCCCACACAGATCCAGCCTGGGCTAAAGGGCTCCACAGGCTGCACAGGGCTGCAGCCACCCTCTTGGACACCTCCTTCTAGTTGGAGAGGTCCTGGCCTGTGCCAGCCAAAAGATCGAGGATGGCCACATTGCCCTGTGGTCACATTGCCCTTCATAGACAGGAAGCTCCAGTGCCATGTTTCTACAGAAAGAGTACTTTCCTAGGTTCATCAGCTCCATCCTGCATCCTTGCCTGGCCGAGCAAGAGGGCAAAGACCAGTTTTGCTCCATAAAATTGATCTTGAACAAGATCTGGATCACATCAAGAGCAAAATAAATCAGATGAGTTCTCACTCTGGTTTAAATAACTGGGTATTTTTTCATTTGCTTGAATTCAACTGGGTTCTCTAAAATGTTCCCTGGGTGTTAGACCTCAGGGTAAATAGCAAGCTTTGCCTTTGCAATGCCTTCAGGCCTTCCTCAGGGTCTCAGTGGGGGAGTGGAATACAAATGTATGTGCCATTAATAAATCTTTCCAGTGTCAGTTGTGGGGTTCATCATGGTAATTGTCTCCCTTCTCCTCCCCCTTCACGTTCAGTACTCCATGGTGTACTGTTATGTAAATGTTATCCTGCTCTTCCCAGATTTGTGCGGCTGGGGGCTGAATGATGCTGTGTTTGATCTTAGTCTGCCTGCCAGTTTTCTGCTGCTTCGCACAGTCTCAGCTGTTCACATCTGTGATTGATACCGTCTTTATACATATAATACACGGTACTGGTTGGACATGCATTCTGTGTAACTTCAGGATTTCAGTCACATTACCATATTTCCATATGGTTTGTAGTTAACTAAATAATAATATAGATGACAGAGTTGACAACTAGGTATGGGGCCCAAACTGCTTCTCCCTATGGTTTCTATTAGCTAGACTGGATTTGGTTTCTCTGTGCTAATGATTCTGTGTCAAGCAACAGACTGTTAATTTTTTTTAAAGCTTCTTAATTGAACTGTAATGCTTTGGTGGTATTCTGAAAAATATGCCTAATTTTACTCACTCATATGATTTTTTTGTTTCCCTGAGGGGACTACTGTGCAAAAAGTTAGGTGCACTGGCATGCAAGCAGATGAAGCATGGCTAGGTATGGTTGAGAGTCCTTAAACAGAAGATGTCTTATTATTTATTTACCAGGAGAACTCCAAGTCTATGCCTTTAGAAAATAATTTTTTTTGAAGCTTGAATAATCAGATTTCCTTTTCAATAATGAACTTTGACAGAAAAACAAGCTTCAGATTTTAATGCTAACCAACAAATTTCAGCCCATATAAAATCTTATTTTCTTGAGCTAAGAGGAATATAAAACCAACATGAGTCAACTGTACAGCAAATATATAGGTGTCCTATGTCTTCAAGAAGAAGAAAATTTTAGAATGAAACTTGCTCCAATGTCTTAAAAGTTTGATGTAGATTTGACTATTTTCTCTTTAGGTCTCATTATTTTTTCCAGCTTTTGATAGCTTCTGTAAACCAGAACAGTTCTTATCATCAGCGTGATTTTAAGAAGTTTCTCTGGTTTTCTGTTTTTGTAAAAAGGAAAAGCACCTGCTGATATAAACTTATCATTATTGCCTTCTGAGTCACACCCAAATTCACCCTCATGTTTGTAAAATCCATTTTTTCCCATATTCTAATCAAAGCTTCCTAATGATACATGAACAGTACAGTTCAGGCTGTACTGACAGCTGCTTGTGATGGATGTGAAAGTATGTGGTAATATGATGCTTGTCATATAAACTAAAGCTATCTTAGAGCAGTTGAGAATTTGGGTCCGCTTTAGTAGAAAATATTTATGGTATTTTAGACAAGCATACCATGAAGGACAACAGCTTCTGGTTTTGCGGCAGGATTAACTATTGGAAAGCATGATCTACTGTAGAAAGTCAAAATGCAGAAGATGTAGGCTCAGAAGGAAGTGTGTTATAAAGATGAGCCATTTCTGCCCATAGCTTTGTATGGTATGGATGTGTATAGGATCAGGTGCAATAGCATTGTGAATGGAAGGATCTGGGCAGCCATTTCTTTACTACCACATGCCTGGGGGTATGTACCGCACAGGGTAGGTTAATGAGGGCAAGGGCTAGAGTTCTTCTGCCCGCACATGTTCATTTGAATGGCATTTATGTCCCACTTCCTTTCCTTACAGTGTCTATGTCTGTAAAATTCATGTAAGAAGACCTTTGTCCTGGAGAAGAGAACAATGCTGTCAATTGCCTGAAATGCACTTCATCAAGGTTGCTGTGAAGATGATGCTCTTTGTAAGGATGCAGGGTAAGGATGCTTTTCCTCAGCTGGATGTCAGTTCAGCTGAGCATCCTCTTCCTCTCTTTTCTTGCTTTAGAAACACCTTTTGTTTTGGTATTGCCCATCTGAGGACAAAACTATGGCTCTCCTCTTGGCTCACCAGTTCCAGTCGGTCAACAGTATCTTCCTTCTTCTTTGGGGAAACAATGTTGGAAAGGGTACTCCAAAATTAGCTAGTTTCTTTGTATTGTTCCTTGTGTGGCTGTTGCGAAGTAGCTGGATTCCAAGCTGTGCAGAGGTCACTAGTAAGCAATTCGATTTCTGAGTGAGTTCTAGGGTTTTATTTTCTCCCCATGAATGTTTCCTTAGAAAGACAGAGTTCTGCTGCACAATTATTGAGCTGCAGGGATCCTGGCTTTTTTTCAATTTCTAATACTATTGTGATATTAAGTGGCAAGTAGGTTCCAGATGCTGGATTTATTTTTGTTTCCCATTGACTGTTTTTTGGAGAACATGTGTGGTCAAAACACCAGTCAACAGAACTATTCTTCAGTATATGTGGTGATCAGCCACTTGCAGAGGCTGCAAGTCCTATTTAGTCCTGTTTATTGGGGACAAAGAAAGGCCTAAGCCAAAATATTCTTTAAATGCTTAAAATAGGAGTGTGAATGGACTTCAGTATTGTGGAAAGTTTGATTGGTCCTCTGCAAAACAATGTGTGTTGTTCCAAAAACACTTAGAATATCTAAGGGTTGAGTTTAATCAGGGTCCTGAGGTGCTCCTTTTTTAACTTCAGCCTATCTCAGTTAAAGTTCTGTATCGACTTCACACCTGGCTATTCACCGATACAGGCTTTTTGTAGATTTTAAAATGAAAAAGGCTAAAAAAGGAAAAGGAAATACTTTTAACAGCAGATTATTGTTAATTTTGTCTTCTGTCAATTACACAGATACAATCCTGACATGTCTCATGCTCATAAATGACCAACGTATTTCAAGTATTCATGGTTATGGAAAAGAATTGTATGATCATAAGATCGTATGATATTGTTAAACCCAATAAAACTGGCTAACAAAGTATGTGAAATATGTGATATATATTCCGATCCAATTTTTCAGAAATAGCTCTATAATCACCTACTCTGCAAACTCAATGTCTGATGTCTCTTTTCTCTTGCTAGGAAACAAGATGGCTTGCTAAAGAAGGTTGTCACTCAGCAGTTTTGGATAATTTATTTCTGCCCTCAGTGCTGAGAGTAGACCATTCAATTGTTATATGTGCGAGGCAAAAAGCAGAAAAGTTCAGAATACTGCCTATTGCTTTACATAATTACTGACTGGTTTTAGTCTTGGATGATGATGTTCAACAGTAAAAGAATGTCCTTACTAATGTCCTGGTTTGAGGTAAAACAGGACCAATTTTGTTCAGTAACTTTACTTTTTAGCTAGGCCTCTTCTAACTGCTGAAATTAACAGCATGCTGTGCAGAAAACTGTTCACTCTCAGAGTGATCAGACCCATGTTTATAGTTGATGCCAAGGAANTCTCTCTTTCTCTCTCTCTCTTGCCTCCCTTCGGGAGCGGAGCAAGAGGGAGCGAGCATCTGTCGTTCCACCGGATTGGGCCAATCTGGCCCAAACCACGACAACTAAGACTCTTTAAGAATAATCTGTTAAAATATCCGTAATACTATGGCATCTTTATGCCCTCCAGAAGTGCATTATGCAATGCAAAGTAAGAGTTCCCTTCTTTTTCTATTCTGGGAGGAAGAATTACACGTGTAAGCACAGGGTTTGTTTGCACAGAATGGATATTGCCGTCCTACACACACTGGGCTGTGTTATGCTGCATTGAATGCTGGCACGACTTTTGCTTCAGAGGACAGAGAGGTTTTCAGAGGCATTGGCAATTTCTTTCTGCAATTTCGGATCAGCTATTGAAGAAGCTCTGTCTCCTGCAGAGGTCTGCTACATTGTGTTGTTCCTAGGAAACCTGGCCTTGGCAGAAGATCAAACTGCAAGGAAAGATATTTGCCCGTAAAGAAGAAAGCACTGCTGTGCCTGAGGAGTATTATTAGCTGTGCATGTAACTAAGCACAAGACATTTTTCAATGTGCAGCAGAGCATGCTCTACAACTGGAAAGGATAGAAAATGGTATGTGTGACACGAAGAATTTAGTATCAACAAGACATCCAAAAGTACTTTTAAACTATGAAATTCAGTTTACAAAAGGTGGGCATATGTCTTCAGTTATTGTCTGCACCATGACTGTAACTTTCCAAAACTGTTTTCTCCTGCCCACCAGCTGCCTTCCTCAGGTTTAGCTTTGTCTGGTATCCTAATTCCTCATCCAGACTGTTCCAGGCATGGAGTAGTTCTGGAGCCCAGGTCATGGGCTGTTTAATCTGCGTATTTCTTCCTGCTTCTTTCCAGATCATTTGCAAATTACCTGCAAGTAGATTTTGAAACAGGACCATAAAAAGAGGCATTCCTTTTCTAGTAGTCTAACAAGAACACTTTAGCACATTTCCCTAGATTTTTGCCTCTTAGATACTTTAAAAAATCTCATTTTTCTTGCCACCAAACATTTCACTAAGAATATTTTTAGCATGTGTCTGCAGTGTGGTTCAATCTTTCAAAAAACATTTTATAAATTGATCTGGTTAACTGGTTTGAAAATCAGACCAAATTGAGATTCCAGAGATTTCTTCTCAGTAGTCTTATTGTCTCTACTAGCCATGGCTCTAATGAAATACACCTTTGCAAACTCAGCAGAAAAAAGAAAGGGAACTGGTCTCTAGCAACGTAAGTCTCTACAACACAACCACACAACTGTGGGACCAGGGTCAAATTTGAAACTCAACAGAGAACAGTTACTGTCTCAATTTTTTTTTCCTCATTCAAGCGTGTGATGTACAATGTTCTGTGAGAAGTATTAACATAGGATGTGGTAGTAAGAAAATGTATGGGTCCAAGTTCTCTTGTCTGTGGTGTATCTGATTGGCCTCCTAAATAGGTATATCATACTCACTCTGTATAACACACTGGTGCTTTAATATTAATATTAATTTCTGACAGGTTGCATCCTAAGGTGCATCCTAAAACATTGCTTAGAGCAACAAAGTTTTGCGGAATCAGTTGTATTTAGATATCAAGGCCCAGATCTGTTTTGGTGACTAAATCCTGAATTTTTGTTTCTTTATCAAATAACATACAGTTATTTGAAGAATTTGTCACATGATTCAGTTCCATAGTGTAGAGCAAATGTGATAACAGTCATAAAACCTTGTTAAGTGCATAGCACTGACAGGCTGGAGTACTTTTACTAACTACAGTTTTCCAGATCCCTACTCTTCCTTTTTTTTAAGACAGAGCAACTATGTGCCAAGTTTATTAGACTCGTATCTCCCGGATGCATTCATTAGCCAAGATCCTTCCTGTCTGGAAGGGTGTTCCCAGTAAATGTAGTTTGGCTTGCAGTTGCTGTGACCTGATTCAGAACAGGAAACTTCAGAACATTATCCCCTCCTCTGACGGCATTTGAACTGTTCTGGAACAGAGATGATCATGAAGTAATCATTAGTGACCTCTAATTCTTTACTTGTATGTCATGCAGTTTTAGAGTACTGAATTATTGCTGTGGTTTCCGTAAGTCCAATTTTCATTAAAAAGTTGAATAATTAATGCAAGAGTCCATCTTAGGTTTTTATTTTTAATTTTAAAGGAAAGCATGATTAGCCATTAGTTAATAGCTGTATACATCCCTCACACGATCCATAATATCCATACATGAGGCAAGGGTGAGATAAACTCTTAACCACTGCACTTTTCTTTAGAAGTACCTGTTTAAAAAAAAAAAAAAAAAAAAAAAAAATTACCAGCCCAGACCTCTACTAGCAAATATTGTGTGGAAAGGGCTTTTGAAAAGGAACTTTTGAGAGGGGACTGACAAAGCTAACTGTGATTAGACGGGGCAGGGAAATAAAATCTATGTGTATTAATACTGGTAAGGTCACTGGCTCAGGATTAAGGCCAGTGATTCCACAGCCACACAAGTGGGTAGAACCAAATGCCAAATCCCCAAGTCTTTACCACATAAAGGAACATAATACTTTCTAGACATGGTGAATTTAGCATCCTAGCAGAAATCATGAAGAAGAATAAACAATTAATTTGGAAAATGGTAAATCTTTGATTATTAATTAAGATATGGTTGATTAGGAGAAATTCAGCATTGATTTTTGAAGATGAAATAACGCCTGATCGACCTGATAGCTTACTACAAAAAAAAGGCTAGTTTGGTAGATGAGGGGAGAGAAGTGGATGTTGTTTATCTTGACCTTTGCAAGGTTTCTACACTCTCTCCCATAACATCCTCATTGACAGATTGATGAAGTATAAGCTAGGTAAATGGACTAGGGAGTGAACTGAAAACGAGTTGAACTGCCAGGCTCAAAGGGTTGTCATGAGCAGCACAATGCCCAGCTGGAGGCCAGTCATTAGAGGTGTAGTCTAAGGGTTGATACTGTGTTGAATACTGCTCAATGTCTTCATCATTTATCTGGACAATAGGACACAGTGCACCCTCAGGAACTTCGCGTATGACCCAAAAACTGAGAGGAGTGGCAGACACACAGATGGGTGTGCCACTATTCAGAGGGACTTTGGCAGGCTGGAGAAATCCTCTGACAGCAATCTCATGAAATTCAACAAAGGACAGTGCCCAGTTCTGCCCATGCTCCAGTACAGGCTCAGGACGCACCAGGCTAAAAAGTAGTTTTGTAGAGAAGGACGTGCAGGTCTTGGTGAGCACCACATTGAACATGAACGAGGAATGCATCCTCACAGCAAAGAAGGCCAAAGGAATCCTGGGTTACATTAAGCAGTGTGCTGTCAGCACACTGAAGGGGGGTGGTCCTTCCACTCTGCTCAGCCCTAGTGAGATGCATTGGGAGTGTTGGGTCTAATGTTGGACTTGCAAGCATAAGAAAGACAGGGATGTACTAGAGTGAGTCCAGTGAAGGTCCCCAAAGATGACAAAGTGACTGGAACATCTCTGCTATTGGGAAAGGCTGAGAAAGCTGGGACTGTCCATTCAGCAACAGAGGAGGCTCAGGGAGATCTTATCCGTGTATATAAATACCTGATGGGGGCAGCAAAGAAGGTGGAACCAGGCTCTCCTCAATGGTGTCCTGGAGCAGGATGAGAGACACTGGGCAGAAAATGAAATACATCAAATTCCACATGAACCCAAGAAAACACTTTTTTACTGTGTGGGTGGTCAAACAGGTTGCTCAAGATTTATGGAGTTTTGGAGAGATTCCAAATATTACTGCTCTAGTTGACCTTGCTCTGAATAGGGTGGAGCTCGACTACGTGATCTCCAGAAGTCCCTTCCAATCTCATCCATTCTCTGTTTCTGAGAAATGGATAATCAAAAAAGAAGAGGAAAAAATGACAGTGAACGCATAGGGATTCATTACAGAAGTAGTCTCACTTACCATGGCAGGAACATCTCAACCTGTTCTGCAACAAAATTTCATATCATTTTCTTACACCTGGAGAAGTACAACCCCATGCACAAATATAAGCTGGGGGCCACCCAGCAAGAAAACAGCTTGGTAGAAAAGGCCTTGAACATGAGCCAGTGATGTGCCCTTGCTGCAAAGAAGGCCAATGGTATCCTGGGATGCATTAGAAAAAGTATTGCCAGAAGGTCGAGGAGGTGACCCTTCCCCCCCTCATCACTCCTGGTGAAGCCACACCTGGAGGGCTGTGTCCAGTTCTGGGCTCCCCAGTGCAAAAGAGACATGGACGCACTGGAGAGATTTCAGTGAAGGGCCACAAGGATGATGAAGGGACTGGAGCATCTCTCCTGAGGAAAGGCTGAGACAGCTGGGACTGTTTAGCCTGGAGATGAGAAGGCTCATGG
The DNA here is from genome assembly GCA_013397275.1 of Burhinus bistriatus. NCBI lineage: Eukaryota > Metazoa > Chordata > Aves > Charadriiformes > Burhinidae > Burhinus > Burhinus bistriatus. The sequence goes on from VYXH01008101.1 coordinate 50,984, forward strand.
GGATCTTATCAATGTATATAAATGCCTGAAGGGAGAGTGGATGCAGCCAGGTTCTTTTCAGTGGTGTCCAGTGACAGGACCAGAGGCAATGGGCACAAACTGAAACACAGGAGGTTTCATGTGAACATCAGGAAACACTGTTTTACTGTGACGGTGACCAAGCACTGGCACAGGTTGCCCAGAGAGGTTGTGGACTCTCCATCCCTGAAGATATTAAAAAACCATCTAGACACAGTCTTAGTCAACTGGATTTAGGTGGCCCTGCTTGACAGGGGGTTGGACAAGATGGCCTCCAGACATTCCTTCCAACCTCAATCATTCTGTGATTCTGTGATTAAAGCTATCAAGGAATGTTAGAATGACAGCAGGCTATAAGCAAAATACTGGTAAGAAACTATCCTGAAGGGATTCAGTGAGGCCCTTTTGACATACAAAAAAAATGAAAGAGATGGATAGACAAACTAGCTTTTCATGAACAGGAGTGGGTATGAGATGTGTGAATGGCAATGTCTTTCTTACCTTCCTAGAGTAACAATAGGGATATTATATATTCTTCTGAGACAACTGAATACTGATATTTGTTTAGTGCCGAAGATGCTTTTGATCTGATTTTATTCTGTTTCTTCTTGCTGCAGAACGTCTCTCTTGGGCTAAAAGGTTCTAGAGAATCAGCTGAATCAAACGGTATTTTATACTACCATTTGGCCATATACAGCTTACTCAGAGAAGGAAATAGGGGAGAATTGTTTTGTAACACCTTCACAAGAACTTAAGAATCTGAAAAGAAAAAGCAGAAGAACTAGGCCAAATGAAAGGGCTTTTAATGCTCTTTATAGTCTTGCTGGTAGATCCTGCAATGCACAGCAAAATAGCCCATGACTGACAGTTCTCACGAGTAACCCAAGTTCTCATCCTAGCTGGCTGGATGCTTCCAACCCAGGGAATAGGGACCAGTTGTCACTTGAGCTATGTTAGCTGCTGATCTCAGCTCAGCACCAGCTGTGAGGAATTCTACATTCTGGTTAAGGTTACCAAAGCACATTTGTCAAGCGAGCAGGGGTCTGCGCATGGACATGTGGCAGTGGTATTCATAATGTAGTGCCATTTTGATAGTAAGGTGTCCAAAGCAGAGTAATTAATCTTCATAAGTTTTCACTGTCACTTATCAAAACATTGCAGAAGCATGACACAACCAAAGGCTTCAAGGTGCTCAAATAGACACAGGTGTTTTAATGAGAATAATACAAGTAGCTCTTCAGACACTGCAGATCTTGCCCAATTATTTTCATTGAGACTGCTTCAGTGTTTCAAAGTCAGGGATTTTCAAGAGTTCTAAAGATCATTCAGTTTGATTTCTAGTCCAGCACAGGACCTGAAATATTGTGGACCATGTATCAAAAGATTAACTGCTTTGCTACTCTAAGAGCTAAGTGAAAAATCTGCATTGTACCAAAAGTCAAGATATGTTGTATCTCAGTCAACAGATAATGGGATTTTTTTTGTTATGCAGGTAGATTTGGAGGTAATTAACATGATATTCGTTGTGCTAATTTCCCTGAAGGAAAATAAACTTATCTCATTTCCCATTATAACTCACTCAATTTTGCTGCCTTCCTCACCAACAAGGAATGCAGCAGAAAAATCTTAACAATAGGAGTCATTCTCTGGTTTTGGAGGTTTTGATGGTACATCCCTAGTTTGTTGACAAAGCCAACAGACCTCAATGGAGCAGTTGTGAACACATAGGTAGCTCACCTTTGTATGTTTGCATAGAGTTAGTAAGAACTATGATGTGGAACTCAACCACCTTGATCGTTGTGATCTTTATCACGTTTGGAATAGAACAAAGACATGACTAAGCAAAGATTTAGTCTTCAGCTCTGCTTTTCTATCAAATCATCTTCTGTGATGCTAAAAGGCATATCTAAAGCATTCATACGTAGAACAATATAAATCTTTGCTGGATTTTGTACACACACAATCACACACACAAACAAATATACATACGTACTTATGTATATGTTTGTACACAGAGTGATCAATAGACAATTTAAAGATATACAACATATCCTTATTTCATGCTACCTTTGCCCTGTGTCACTCTGTTTATTCTTTGGTTACTTGGTGACTGCCAAGTTTGAATTAAATCTCTTTCCTTCCCCTGCAGCCCTCACTTACTGGAGAAGGTGGCCAACAGGAATAGTAGTTCTGTTATCTCTGTTTCCAAATCAGATGCTGTCCCGGTAAAAATAAAGTGTCTTGCAATGGAACAAGAAAACATTGCATTCACAGAAATGGACAGTGCCACCCTTTCCCTCATTCCCACCAGGGGTCAATGAAATTCAAATAAATATCATGACTCATTCCTTGCTCAAAGTTTCTTCTTTCAGTAAATCATAGATTGATTTACTGAGTGACGTAGTAAAGAAGGCTTGGAACATAGTGAAATACATATGCAGGTGCAAAATGGGAGCCAAGTTTAACTAAAGCTGATTTACTAACATCTTACAATTTATTGGCTTCACATTTTTTTCCACAGAAGTGTGTGTTCTTATGACAATATGTGTTTTTGACACTAGAAGGACTGTAGCCACTAAATTTTTATACATCCTCTGTGTACCCTTTTCACTTTAAAATCAGGATTTATGAGCTGAAAATTAATTGCATACTTCATCCATACCTTGTTTTTTATTTTAATTCAATCCCTACAATGCCATCACAACTTCCTTAGCTTCATCTATGTTTCATGAACTTCATTCTCATGGACATACTCAAATGCATTGCAGTAGAAGGAAGATGTGTTTTGTGTTTTTATAAGTACATTGCATTTCACTGGGTATAGAAAGTTGAAAAGGTGAAGGAGTGAATACATTTTTTGTCACTTCTTTCATGCATCAGATGGCTACTGAAGAATGTGTAATTGGTATATCTTTTGCTGGAACACAGAGATGAAAAAGAATTTAAAAAAAGATGAATTCAAAATAATATTTGTGTCTGTGTGCTCAATAATCTACCACAAACATCAGCCCCCTGCTTCCAAGGCAGGGGTGGGAGGTGGGGTCTGTATGTTTTCCAGCTTCCGTCTGTAATAGGGATTTTCCTGCACCCAACTATATTACTGTCTGTGTTCATATCACAAGTGTGCTTTTAAGGAGACTATCCAGATCATCCTTACTTAATGTGCTTTGGTTTGTATCATGGAGCAGTCTCAAGTGCATGAGCAGGACACCTTTTAGATAAAATTAAGCTGAAAGGGGACCTGGTACATTCCAGATGTAGACAGGTATGCAGTACACGCAGCCAGATTTGAGCTAATCCAAACCATAAACCCCTGAAGCATGCACAGTGTGGTTGTCAGCTCCCCAGCACCAGCTCTTTCACTTTACAGATGCATTATTTGTGAATGCAGACATAGACCAGCAGTCCAAAATGTAGCTCTGTGGTAGACTGGATGTGCTTTGAACCTGAATGGAGGAGCAGGATTCTGGTGTTCAACAACTTCTGCCGTTTAGAAACTTTCAAATGGCACCAGAGCCTGAGCGTGTTACACACAGGAAACCTGACATCCTGACATGATGCACCTCTGCAGGTAGACCCCTGGTTTGTCTTCAGGACCCTGCTCTGCTGATTCACTCTGAATCAGGCAGAAATCAACTTCAGAAACTTACATGTCTTTTGATAAAATGCAGCTGAAACCAAAACATTTCAAAGGAAACTTAATTTTGCCGAAAATGTTACAGCTGGTTCTTCAGGGCTTCTGAAGGAACAGAAGATTTAGGGCTCAGATCTATGAGAATTTGAATACAGGAATCTTTCTATTCACAGATGTGACTTTGATAGCTAAGGAATGTTTCCTTTCCTTAAGAAGTGTTTCAGCCTTGATCTTTTTCACCACATTGAGAAGTGGATTTAAGAAAGATTGAGATGTGGACAGGAAGATTGCTTTTTGTTTTATAACCATTTTATAAACTTAAATGAAAATAAACATGCAATCAGTCAACAATGTGGCTGGAAAGGCTGAAAAACCCAAAAGAAAGAATAACCAAAGATTATCTTAGATGAAATCCTCTGTTGACACTACCTGGTGTTCTTCTCAAAGTGCTCTCAATGCTGAAAGAAATAGTGGAATGGGTATGGAAACACTTAAAATTTGTATTGTTGACTGTCAGGGCTCTAAGGGCCCTAGTGGCTTTTAATTGCCCTGACTGGCCCATCCGGTTACCCCTACCCTGGCCCTCTATGCTAATAACCCAGGAGCTCCTCTTAAGCTGAGGCCCCAGCACCTAGTCTTGCCTAGGCTGTACTGTAGGTAGTTGGTCTGCTGGCTCTGACTCCTGGGTGGCCTTTGTACCCGTGTTGCCTCCAGTCCTGTGTTCCGAACTGTACCCTTGCTCTGTCTGGACTTACGAAACTGTCTGCTGCCACCACCCCAGGGTCCTCTGTGGGGTCCCTCCTGGCTTGGTCTCTTTGTGGCATCCTGCTCTCACTGCTGCCTTACAGCTGACTATGTTAAAATCCATTTTCAACCTGTCCATCTCCTTAAAAGACATCTCCTGAACCTCCCCTGTGTTCTTCACTGTCACACTGCAACCTGAATGGTGAGATAAGGTCTAGACAGAGGATATGAGAGGCATCTGTAATTTTCAATGGAGTCAGTCAGAATTGCAGTGTAGAAAATAAAGAGTATATATATCCTTGAGTCATTGAAAATCATGACTATGATAACACACTGGAGTTCTGAGGTATATGATGAAATCTGCATTAACAAAGCAGTAGGGAACTTTTAACTTAACAAGGTTATCCCTCGAGGGAAAGGACATGGATGTTTGGTGATACATCCTATTTCCTTGTGCTCTGTATTTCTTCTTTATGAAGAGTGCGGTCTTGGCCTTGATTGTACCTCTGAACTCCTGAAGTTGGGCGAAGACCAGCTGTTCAAACAAAGGAGAAATGATGTCAACTACTGGCACACAGAAGAAAATACAGTAAAGAATTCTGGGTATGTAGGTACACTTTGAGATTTGACATTTTTATAAGGAAAGCAAACGCACAAGACATCCTAAAATCCTTCCTATTAAAAGAATCTTGGTAAGAAATGAAGTACAGTGATAGAAAAGTTTGACTGGGTTTGTACCTTAAAATGAGGTTACCATAACACTTGATTAATGCTGTTTGAGTCATACTGCAATTGCAGTACATATACAAACTGTTCTAAGATTTATTGTGCAGTAAAAAAGTCTCATTAGAGAGATGTGTGGATATTCAGTACCATGTGAGTCTCCTTTTAGCTCCAAGCTAGCTTTAAAATCCTATTCTGTACTTTTTTTTGGAAAGTTGGAAATCCGAATACTTGCTTCTGACAGAATTTAGGACAATTAGATATTAATGGTCAATTTAACATCTTTTTTTTTGGTTTAAGGAAATAGCACTTTAATGTTTTTAAAATTAGAAAAACAAAAAAAATATCTTTTAAATTCCTCATTTTTAGTACCTATTTCTGTTCAGTTATGTTGTTTGTGAAGCAGGTTTTTTGTGTTATTTTCTGAAATGTTTTAATATATTTCACTGCAAATTTGCCGTCAGAATTTTTTTGCTGCAAAGATGATGGATATGTTTTCCTCCATTTTTCTTGGGAATTAAAGGGAGATACTCTGTTTCAATATGGATTCTGGTTTGAATGCTTTAATCTAAACTTTGTCAAAAGACTAAGGCCAATTTCAGATCACTTGCTAAACAAATTAATTGGAATCGATTGTTTGTAGTAATATTGATTTCTCCATGACTCATCTTTTATAGGAGTATACAGGTCTCTATATCTTTTGAAGCAGAGCTTGTTGACAATTTGTAGACTTTACACATTATGGTGGATGTCGTGTCACTTTCCTATCCCCACACCTCCGATGAAAAGCCTTCTCCAGTGTCAGTTGAGTCCTCATCTTCAAGGAAGTTGGATGAACTACAACGGGGGCTTGCAATCACCATTTCCTATAAAGCAATTACTCAAATTTAAGCCCAGGGGGCTTGCAGCGTGGTATAACTTTCCATATTTTACTACCTGCTGGGAGCAGACAGTGTAAGCTACACAAATCAGTGAGCCACATTAAACTATTTCGTGACAAAGCTGACATTTTGAGTAAGGTGTCCTCAGATTAATTGATCTGAAGTCCCCTAATAACTGTTGAAATAGTTTGTTATTGAGGAAAAAAAAATGTAAATAATTAGTTAACAAGCAAAGAAGGCATGTTGCATCTGATCAGACTATATGGCAAAAAAACTGTTAGAGCTGGTTTAAGAAAAACAGACAAAAATCCCACTGAAATAATTTCTAAAGGAAAAAAAGAGTTTTTAGGAACACATTTTTGCCCTGGTCACTTGTGAGAAAAAAGGATTGTGTAAAAATGTCTGTTTAATATGCCTGAACCAACTTGCTGATTACAACTAAATTTGTTAGATGAGTGGTGTTCACAAAGACAGTTCAAGTCTGAAAAGTTCCTTGAAAACAAGAAGCCAAGTAGAGAACAGTAAAAGGTGAAATATGCTATGGACTGCGGATGCTGGATTGTTCACCTGTGTTCTGAATATAGGAAAAATTTTGTCTGGACTCCACACATTCTTGGCTACCAGCCACCAAACTTGCATTAATAGGGAAACTAGGTTTACTTTCTCTTCTTTTATAGATTTACTTGGTGGTGGTTTCCAGGCTTTGCTTTATGTACAAGTAGATCTGATTTCTAAAGAAAATGCCTAAACACTCACAACACTGTCCTCAGTTTGACCAAGAAAGGAAATGTTTCCCTAAGTATTTTCAGATGTATGATAGAAGACATTTTCCATGAAGACTCCTCTTTCCTCTTTCCCACCTTTTTTCTTATACTGTGTCTACCAGAGTAGAAAAGAGGTTTGTGGAAAGAGGTAATTTAGTGAAGTGCAGGGGTCAGGGAAGTTTAACTGAGGCATTGAATGGGAGAAGATGTCACAAGGCTAACCTCCACCTTTTCAAGGAAAATAATTTCTCCAAGTTCACTCCCATCCCTTGTCCTCTCAAACTTTGGAACCATATACGTGGCTTTCTCTAAGACCTTTCTCTGATGCCTCCAAGGTTAACATAAACCAAATGTTGTGCTGTATCTATGTGACAAATGATGCCTGTTGCTGTCAAGGGTAGAGAGTAGTTTGTGCAGGCCTGATATCAGGGCCTTTTTGTGAAATATTGACCTCTTCAAACCTGACGGCCGCTGATAAGCAGTCATCCTCTTGAAATCAGAGCAGAAGGTGAGGTGTGCATGTGGGAACTGGCTGTACTATCCTCCCCACCACTTTGTTGATGTTTACAACTGAACTGAACGTGTAACTAAAGGAGAAAATCATATTGCTTCTTCTTGGAACCAGTATTTCAGTTTCTTGAAGAACAGTGAGATGAGATGCTTCTCTTATTCTATGTATTATCTTTACTTAAGAGTCACAGCCAACTGTAAAGTGGTTGTAAAACCAAAAAATCCCTAACCAGTAAGCCTAACTAAGGATGACAGTATGTAGAGTCTCTGGTGTGCTCATCTGCTGCCAGGAGAACTTTCCTCTAGGTTTGTTTATGTACTCCCTCTGGTTTTGTCCATAGAGTTAATATACATGAAATGTTTCCTGGAAATAAGAATACACTGTAAAGCTTTTGTAGTTATAAGGGTTTTGGCTTTTGTTTGTTTGTTTGTTTGTTTTAGCCTGGCAGTGGGTTTAGGGACTTTTCTGCTTTGAAATGCTAAATAAAAAACTTTTCTTGAAATGATATCAATCTAAATCCTGAAGTCAATAATTTTTTTTTTTAAGTAAAATAAAATGAATTAAAATACATGACTTAAGAGAAAAAAACTACCCTTCTCCTGCACACCTTTCCCCTTGCCACACACACCGCACTACCCTATTTACCACAAAAACTTTCATTTTGCTGTCTGTATGGGTAATCTTTAATCTTTTTTTCCTAACGTATGCTTAGATTTACATGAGAAAATATTTACATACTAATGGCAAGAGAAATGAGCAGTGTCCTGGTTAGTTATTTTTATCATAGTACTAGCAGCACTCTAGAACAAATAATCCATAAAATATGTTTGTACATAAAATGTGTTACCTTTCACCCTGGCACTCTCCAACTCTATTTTAAAATTAGCTCTAGTATGGACTTCCAAATGTAGCTAATTGTTAGAAAACATAAAGTGTATGGAATACTCTGTTAAACGTTTCCTGTAACCATTTGAGCAAGAAATCAACAGTCATGTAGACAAAAGTCAAAGCCGAGTTATCTAATAAAACTGTTTTATTTGGATAAGGTTTTAATAAAAGATGATATTTCTCATTAGGTCTGTAAGGAAAAAAGGAAGGGAAGTCATTGTACTGATTCAGGAAGAAATTAAATCCTGAAAACTTTAAATGTCTTAAGGAAGTTCTGTCTTTTGCCTTTATCTGTCTTATAGCTGTACAAGAGTCTAATCAACTTCTTTATGAAGAAAGAGGACATCTAACAATACAGCTGGCATTTGCTTTCCTGTATCTTGTCTAGACTTATATTGATTGAAAGCTGAGAACTGAATCATACCTTATGTGTCCTCAACTAATGTAGAAAGCTTAAAAATGAGGGTAAAAATTGACCAAACAATTGGTGTGAAGTGATTGTTGCTTTGATAGAAGCAATTATGGCCACTAATATGGGAAACTTAAACTGAAAACATTAGGTTAATTTCATGCTTTTGAAAGGTAAACTATTCAGAAATGCTAGAGAGTACTGGGGTGGGCATTTAGGTCTGGTGTTGACTATATAAAAGCAAGACTGCACACTACACAGCCATGTTCTATATATGTTATTTCTATATCTTTGGAAACATGGATTTGTACTTCACAGAATCACAGAATCTCATGGGTTGGAAGGAACCTCTGGATATCATCTAGTCCAAACTCCCTGCCAGAGCAGGGTCACCTACAGCAGGTTGCACAGGATGGCATCCAGGCAGGTTTTGAATGTCTTGAATCAGAGACTCCACCACCTCTTCTGGGCAGCCTGTTCCAGTGCTCTGCCACCCTCAAAATAAGGAAGTTCCTCCTCATGTTTAGATGGAACTTCCTATGTTCAAGTTTGTACCCATTACCTCCTGTCCTATCACTGGGCACCTCCTGTCACCCTCCCTTTAAGTATTTATAAGCATTGATAAGATCCCCTCTGAGTCTTCTCTTCTCCAGACTAAAAAAACCCAAGTCCCTCAACCTTTCCTCATAAGAAAGATGTTCCA
>VYXH01008101.1:60287-73574 GCA_013397275.1 Burhinus bistriatus
AGGATGCCATTGGCCTTCTTGGCCACAAGGGCACATTGCTGGCTCATGGTCATCCTGTTGTCCACTAGGACTCCCAGGTCCCTTTCCACTGAGTTGCTTTCCAGCAGGTCAGCCCCTAACCTGTACTGGTGCATGGGCTTATTCCTCCCCAGGTGCAGGACCCTACACTTGCCTTTGTTGAACTCCTTTATGTTTCTCTCTGCCTAACTCTCCAGTCTGTCGAGGTGACGCTGAATGAAGCACAGCCTTCTGGTGTGTCAGCCACCCCTCCCAGTTTTGTGTCATCAGCAAACTTGCTGATGGTACGCTCTATCCCCTCCTCTGGGTCATTGATGAATTTGTTGACCAGGACCGGACCCAGTCCTGACTCCTGGGAAACACCACTTGTCACAGACCTCCAACTAGACTCTGTGTCACTAATCACAACCCTCTGAGCTCTATCTGCCAGCCATTTTTCAATCCACCCCACTGTCCATTCCTCCAACCCACACTTCCTAAGCTTGCCTAGGCGGATACTGTGGGAGACAGTGTCGAAAGCCTTGCTGAAGTCAAGGTAGACAACATCCACCACCCTCCCCTCATCTATCCGTCCAGTCACGCCATTGTAGAAGGCTATCAGATTAGTCAGACATGACTTCCCCTTGGTGAATCCATGTTGATTACTTCTGATAACCTTCTTTTCCTCCAGATGCTTTGAGATGATGCCCAGAACGAGCTGTTCCATCATCTTTCCAGGGACCGAGGTGCGGCTGTCAGGCCTGTAGTTTCCCGGGTCTTCCTTCTTGCCCTTTTTGACGACTGGAGTGACATTGGCTTTCCCCCAGGCCTCAGGCACCTCACCTGTTCTCCAGGACGTTTCAAAGATACTTGAATATTCAATATTGAAATGCTTCAATAATTGAAATTCATAATCATAAGAATATTTAAAGTACTTCTTAAAAAGGAAGAGAACTTTCTATCATTGGCAGTTTAAATAAAAAAATTAACAGTGGATTCCCAATTAAGATTTATGAATTTTAGAGCTCTCCCTGCCTACAGTGAAGGTCATCCATCTGATGCCTATAAACATTTTGAATACAGCTGCTTGTGTATCATGATATTGTCCAATAAAAATGTAGTAATGTTGGGCCAGGTGAAATAATTGAAAATGACTGGATGTTCTGCAGACTTTGTGACAAATATTGGATGTTCCTTGCCCTACCTAAGCCCTTTAATACCAAAAGAGTTACCGATTATGTTTAGTGCTGACAGGTCCCCTTGTTCCCAAATCTCAGGAATAAGCTGCAGTACAAAGTGACCTTCACAATACTCATTGCAATAAATCAGGGCTGTGGGAATTTTTTCACACCAGTACAGTTCTCAATGGCCTTACCTGGTAATGACCAATGCTAGGGTATAAGATCAGACTCACATGTTAGCATTTTCAGAGGAATTTCCCAGCCTGCCTTGCTGGTATTTACCATAGTGCCGTGGAGTGGAGCATTGAGGAGGAGGGGATGGGGGGAAGAGCATTCTACAATTTCCTTTCAGCACATTTACAGCTATATTTTCCAAGCTCAGCATGTGTGTTTTGGAGGCAGGAGAAGGCCAGGGCAGTCAGATTGTTGTCTTAAATGAAATTCCAATCAGTCTAAAGGCTGGCTCTCTAGACAGCCGTTAACTTGCAGGTGTGCCGGACTAAAATGTGCAACGTGGTTAAACAAATGAAAGCCAGGCTATGAATGTGCAGCCTTGAAATGTTTCTTAATATGAGAAGGACAAAGAAAGATATCTATACAAACATATTTTGATGTACATACATAAAATTAAAAGAGAAATGATGAGGCTTTTGGCCAAAGCAATTTCAAATCTGAAATGCTTACTGTACTTAAATGAACATGTATCAGGAGACCTTATTTAGGCAGCAGAATCTGACACTCACAGAAACTTTGCTTATAAAATCCCTGTAAAGTAGCATGTTTGCCGCTACCCATTCATAACATCCCACCTGTGGAACATTAATTTAGAACTGATTTCATCTCCTGGCTTTGTTTGTTTGCTAGCCCTAAATTTTAATCATTCTGAAATGATGTTTGTTTTTGAGAGCACAATGAGAATTCTTAAACCTGTTTAGCATTGCGTAGTAAGTGGGCCTGAGTGGCTGACATTGAGTACAAAGTCAATCTCAAAATACCTATGTGCTTTCAAAAGAACAAAGATATCCTTTAAGAGTACAGAAGCTTTTACTTGTTAGGAGTATATTTCCCAGCCTAGCACAACATTGCTAATCCTGGAGCTGGAGCTCAGCCCTGAGATCTCCTGCAACAATATGCAACACAGCTGACCTGCTGCTGAAGATAAGTTTTGCTGAGGTAATACTCATTACAGGACATCTTTCTCTTTTTTTTTTGTTTTGTTTTGTTTGCCATCTGGTTATAAATGGTTGTATTTTCTCAATGCATGTGTTATTTCAAATATTTACCAGAAGAATTTGATTCTTAGCTTAGTGCCATATGTTGTTTCTGTCTGCTATCTGATTAAAAGTCCAAGCAGTTTGGTTCAGTTTCAATATTAGATGGGATGTCCATAATCAGTACAAGACTCTGAGGAATTTGAGAAGAATTTCTTAAAAACTTAACACAAGCATTGCTGAGGGTAAGCACATTCCACATGGTGAGGAGACTAGGGATACTGCTTTTTGTATGGTGGGGGTATGTGTGATGCCTACAAGTATAAGTAAAGCTATCCTGACAAAATCACAGTAAATGAAAATTACCTCCTTTTTTCAGATGAAGAAACTGAGATAAATTCTGTGAACTGTACAATTTCATGGAGGAGGTATGCAGAAGAGCCAAAAACTGAACCAGAAACTGAGTTTTAGACAAGTACCTTAGTCACAAGCACATCCATAATCAGAACAGTCTGTTTTAAAGACCTTGTATATTTGTTTCTCTCCTTCCCATCAGTCTGCTCATCATAAAAAAAAAAAAAAAAAAAAAAAAAAAAAAAAAAAAACAACCAAAGAAGGAACTGAATGCAAAAGGAAATCCCGAGGTGAATTTTTTACAGTAAATTCAGATATCTTTAGTCTGTAATAGATAAAAGAGTATAACAGCTTATTAGAGAAATGAATTGGTTACATCAAAATGAACTGATCTTAACCTACAGTGTAGGAAGTGGATGTTTTGGTACACTCTTGCCAGTTCTCACATATTTTGGATGGAAAATGAAGTCAATACAAGGGGTTCTTAAATATCATTTTGTTTTTTACTACATATCAGCCAACTGACAGTGGATTTCTTTCCCTACACTACGGTTGACTGGTCTTTTCCCGCAATCAGGAAAAACATTACTTTCCCATCAGACTTTTAAGTAAGCATACATACGGTTCATATTTACTTTACTTTACTAGCTACACAAATTTGGAACTAAAATGAATATTCTCAGTCTATGTGATTGCCGATAGCAAAAGCTTTTGTGATGGCCTCTTTGTGTTTGCTCCCCAGACAGAAGTTTAGGACAGCATACTATCCACCCAGGACATATATTGTTCAAAGCCAACACTAAAACCTAAATTTATAATTAGCAAGTAGCAGCTGGAAATATCATTTTAAAGTAGAATGTTTATAATCCCTTGATAGTATACAGCAAAAGTTTAGCCAAGTGGAAATTTTTTATTTGGTTCAAACACTGAACCGATGAACCACCTTTTCCGGAACAACATCTGTGAGTAAGAGAGTCTCTGACCTTTACTTGGGATTTGAATAATTTGCATTTAGACCCATACTCTGTGGCCAGACTGTGGTTTCAAACCATTGCACACGTCAAGGAGTGGAAGAGTCCGTCATGGAGATACTCGGCAATAACAAGCCCCTGGAGGTGAAAGCCTGAGTCTCCTTTCTGTGTACTACCCTTAATCACTGACAGCTGTGCAGTGGGGCTGTGCATCCTACTTTCTGGCACGCTAAGTCCTCATGCTGGGGCCAGTATTGACCAGTGTTTGGAGCCAGGATTGCCAGGCTCACACTCTGGCTCTACCTGTTGAGGGCTTTGTGACCTTGAGAAAGTGCCTCCCTTCTGCATAGCTTTCCTTTTCTTCATGTAGTGCTTGTGTTTTCAGCTTTTGTTGTGAGATTTATGGGATCAGCCTTCGGACCAATCCTAAATAATAGCTCTGGATTTCTGCTAGTGTTTTTTTTTAAACAGGAAATAGTGGCCATCAATATTAGGATTCCCCTTTTACAGATCACATGGCAGAAACCCAGAGTTTATATTTACTTATTGAAAGCATAGCAATGGTTGCCTGATGAGGCAGAAAATTCATACAGATCCCCATGACCCAATCCAGTTCCTTAGAGAAATCCTTTGAAAAAGAAATATTGCTGGCTTTTGTCTCCTGTCTGTTCATCTTCTCTCATCTGACTCCTGTGACATGTTTATTTCCCAATCAGTTTGTTCTTTTCAATCTCAACAACACTTTAGAGTTTTATTGGGGGCAAGTGGAAGGAGATCTTAGTTCACAGTTCTGCTTGTCCTACAGCTTCGAGGTACGGTTCTTCCTGTATGTGACAACAGGAACGGAGAGTGGATGGATTTATGCAGAGAAGAGACTGAAAAGTGTAACCATAATACATTTCAGTTTTAATATTTGACCCATTTTTTATTTTTCTTGTCAAATTTGTAACGTAAAAGAATCCAAACTGTGTAAAGATTGGAAAAAGAGAAAAAGTTAGGGGAAAAAGATAGTACACATGCTATGTGAGGAAGCATGTGGGATATAAGAGACAGGGGAGACTGAGTCATTGTTCTGATCTTTCTTAGAAATGAGATCCATTGCTGAAGCGGGCATCACCCATTTCTTTCTACTTAGTTGTATCTAAACAAGCACCATGAAGAAATAGGCACAAGTTCAAATTTGAAAGACAAAAGGAGTAGGTCAAATGTTTCACTTTTCTTACACAGCTAAAATAAGTGAGTTAAAATAGAGACATGGGAAACAAAGATAGAAGGTAATCTACCAAAATCAGGGTAAAGGAATTCTGATGCAGAAGCAATGACTTAGGAAGCAGAATATTGAAAAGTCTGCTAGTGTTTGACATCCTGTGCATCTAGGAGCTGTTAATCTTAGATATTTTTCCACTGTGTTTTACTTCAAGAACTACAAGGCCTCAGCTGGAAACAAACATTTCTCATTGTATTTAGCATAATTTCCCACAAGAAACTTTGTATTAGTCATAGCAATTTTGGTTTCTTAATGTGTTTCTAGAAAATGCTGGTCAGCTGTTTTGAAAACTTTAGTTAGCTAGATCACTGATCCTCATCCATTTTTTCAAGACACATTGGAAAAGTTCTTTGTGCTTTTTATTTCACCACAGTAAATCTAGATGACAGATCCCATGGCCTTCTGCTTCTCAAGTGTGTTGTTTTGTCCATATCTTTGCATCCAAGTCTTCTGAGTCATTCCATAGTACAAAGTCTTATAATTTTCTAAGTGTTTTCTTCGTATTAAATATTGCCAGGTACTTTGTGACAGGTGCTTTCAAGAACAGTGTATTCTTACAAGGGCTTTAAAAATACGCCTTGAAGGTGGAAATGGTGGTTAGGTTTTCCAGATTGTGAGAGATTTAGACACCTAAATTTTGTTTAGTTTATTCTCTCATTGTACATCTCTTCCTGAAATGCAGAAAATTCAGGGTGAAGGATAAATTGTTCTCCTGGAGTTCAGTTCCTGAACCACAATACATTTTCTTGTCACCAGTTAATATTAAAGCAATTGTCAGTGTTCAAAAAAACATGCCAGCATAGTACTTCTCTCTTATTCATCTTTCAGTATCAAAAAGAAAGACAGTGCAGTAGAGTGCATTGGCATTACACTTGGACTCAAGATTAATTACTGTTTCTGACTCTGCACAGATTTGGAGTGTGAAGCCAGTTAACTTACTTCATCTGCTTCCGTTCTACCTTCAGCTGCATATCTGTCTTATGTCTTGGAATCATAAGCTCCCTGAGACATAGCTAGTTTCCTACTCGCTGTCTGGAGCCTTTTACAATGTGCCCACATTTCAGATGGAACTCTTCTGTCTTTATAGTCATTCAAATAATAATGCCAGCACAGTTTTTCTTTGCTATTCCACAGTACCACAATTGTGATTGTTTATACAATTATTTTGGTTGTGTCCATAAATCTTTATGAAACCATCCCATCCGCTTGAACCTAGACATTTATCTGTCTCTCTCCAGAGAGACACTTTCCATTCATTTTTCTCTGGTGAACCTATAATAGCTTTGCAGAGAGGATCCTGTTTCTGCCCTTCAGAGTCTGCATGACAATCAAAATAAAGATTTTTGTCATGACCCCTGCAGTTTCCTCTGCTTTTAGCTCCTCTTCTTAATGTTGGGTGTTTGCTTGGTGAAGACCAGCCAAGAAAGTAGTGGTTTGATCACAGACCTTCAAAATTCAGCTTGACCTCCGCTCCTTTCAAACTGCTTTGCAAAATAGTGTTGGAAATTGGAAACAGGGATAAAGGGTGGTGCTCCATATTTGTCCCCTGTAACTCTGTACCATTTGCTGGTGCTAATCTTCTACCTGATGGTGATCTTCAGTGTGAACTCATGCAATTTTAGTGATCCGTGTAGAAGGGCTAGATCATTCTGTGTAACATATTTAATTCTACAAATTGTGCATCTTGTTTTGTCAGTGGACTTTTAAAGACATTTTTAAAGTTGTTAAAAAAATGCTGAAAATCACTTAGAATGAATAATAGGAAGTATTTAGGGTACTTCTGTGGGGAACACCAGCTTGGGTTGCTGAAGAGAGGTCTATAAACTAGTTAGCTCAGGTAATTAATAAGAGCAAAATAAGTTTTGTGCAGACAATGTTATCTTGTTTCTTAGTAGATGAGCCTACCAAAAGACTGTAGACACTTATTCAGTCTCTTGGGTTCAAAATATTCTGTCTGAATACATGATATGTTTACTGATGCAGAAAAGCATTAATAATATGAACTAGGGCGATTTGGGTTTAAGAGTCTTGCCTTTGCCTGTTCTTGGAGAATTGCATGGGCAACTTGATGTAATACTGCAGTCTTTGGGTGACTGAGGGGTGCAGAAGATTTTTATCCTTGACTGTTCTTACTTTTCTGTTACATTCCAGTTCCAAGGGATCTTTTTTCGAACATGACACAAAACAGTTTCTGATGAGAGGAGAGAGGGAGTGATCTCAAGTATTTTCATGCAATGGGAAAATCATTTCCTATTTGTATCCAGATGGGATGCAGATTTCTCATAGGTACCTTCAGTGCATACATTTATAACAAGATAGAAAAGCAGTTGGGCTGAACAGCCACACTCTGTAACACCGAATAAACCAGGAAAGAGATTGCTGGGAAAGTGGTGTAATCTTATATACACATCATTATGGGGTGAGTTAAGATACTGGACTTCAAATCACTTCCCAGCCTAGGGGGAAAATAAACTTTCTTTTCTGGGTTGGCAATTGCCTGAAACGTAGCCTTTTTGTGCAGTGTTCCTCCCCCAGCCTCCCAAAAAAAAAAAAAAAAAAAAAAAAAAAATTTTTTTTTTTTTTCTTTTTCTACAATCTCAATNCTATAAAAAAAAAAAAAAAAAAAAAAGATTTCTTCTCTGTTTCCTTTTCATAAATCCTAGATGAAACTTTTAAATTCAAGTTAGTCTGAAGCCACTGAACTTTCATAAGATTTGCTCTAGCAGCTTGTTTGCACTGAACACAGAAGTCTGAGGCAAGAATGACTGCAGACTAGAACATACTGTAGGTCTATGCCAGAAGCTTTGAACTCAGGTACAAGTGAATCATTTCCAAGTAATCTGGCCCACACAATGGAATATTTCCTGCCTGGATGAATTACATGCTGCCTGGGTGGGCTTGTGAATGGTGAGAAAAAAACTAAAGATTAAAAAATCACTGCTTTATTTAAACAGGGGAGGCAACCCAGTGAGAATGTCTGAAACGCTAAGGACTGCTGTAAATGTTTCAGGTTTGGTTTGCCATGGGCTGATCAAAGTGTATGTGAAAGGCTGCAGCCTGTTTTGCTTTAGCAAACACCCTCATTATCTCCTATTTTGTACCAGATATATCATAGCAATCATTTTGTCTTGTTCTGTCAGTGTCTTCATGGTATATTAAAAAGAAAGAAAAAAATATACTCTTTTAAGGTTTTACTATTAAAATGTACCATTTGAATGTCTGCAGCCATTACGTGGAGGCCAGGGAGAGGAACCAAAAACTTGTGACGGCTTAAAATCTTCAAAGTTCTGGACATAAGGTAATTGCCACCTGATGAGAGTTAGAAAGAAGTTTCCTTGGACTTGGTTCTCCAGGTGCCAGCAGCCCCTGTTGTGCTGGGCCTCAACTAACCACTACATTCAGCAGGGCAACCTCTTGCTGTAGAGCATCTTCAAACTGCTCTGTCATACAGCCTGGAAACTTCCATGTGGGAAGAGCCATCTAAGAAGTGATTCAGCCCATCAGGTAGATTTCTGGAATTATGGTTGCAGGAGGAAAAGCTTTATTTTGCATAAAGGGCAATGTGTCTCCCTTAGTGCTAAAAGTGAATTACTTTTCATGACTCAGTTTCAAAGTGTTTGCTCTGGTGAAAAGCTGAAGTTTCTCAGCAAACTGTTGGCACCAGAGCAAGACCAGTTTATTCCTAACACTGTGCAAGCTAATGACGGGCAACCATTGTACCTTACAATATACACAGAATCATAGAATCATAGAATGGTTTGGGTTGGAACACACCTTAAGGATCAGCTAGTTCCAACCGCTTTGCCATGGGCAGGGACATCTCCCACTAGACCAGGTTACTCAGAGCCCCATCCAACCTGGCCTTGAACTCTTCCAGGGATGGGGCAGCCACAACTTCACTGCACAACCTGCTCCAGTGTCTCACCACCCTCAGAATAAAGAATTTCTTCCTAATATCTCAGCTAAATCTACACTCTTTCAGTTTAAGACTGTGATCCCCTGTCTTATCACTACATTCCCTGGTAAAGAGTCCCTCCCCATCTTTCGTGTAGACCCCCTTTGAGCACTAGAAAGCTGCTCTAAAGTCTCCCCGGAGCCTTCTCTTCTCCAGGCTGAACTACCCCAACTCAGCCTGTCTTCAGAGGAGAGGTGCTCCAACCCTCTGATCATCTTCATGGTCATTCTCTGGTCTCCCTCCAACAGGAGCACTCAGAAACCTGTATGTCTCATTCAGACAGTTGATCTGTCACCTTCTTGTGATAATTGCCTCCTCCTTCCCAAAAGATCCAAATATTTTTTGGATCACGTTCCCACAGTGGAGACCAGTCTCTAAAGTCAGTCATCACTGAGAGAACAGGAACATGCAGTGGAGAGTTCCACTGCACCGTTGTTTCCAGGGGAATAGGTTTAAGTCAATTTGTTTAATTTCTGTGAACCAAGCATACAAATGAGCTCATGATGTCCTTGAGGAATCACGCCTCTGGGCCCCAAGGCACCAAGTCATAATGTTATCCTTCTCCATTTATTATTTTTGAGCTAAAATTTAATGTAACTGAATAGTTTTATCCAAGATTAACAAAAATCAATCCCTCATGTAACTCCATTAAATTCATTGGAGTTGCACCAAACATGACTTTGGCTTATTATATGTTTTCTCTGAAGATGTGAATCATCGCTAACACAACTTCACTGATTTAACATTTTGGACAACAGATTGATGCAAGCAATTCTACAAAACCTCAGAAGCCATCCTCAAAAATTTCTATAACCACTTTTTTCAAAACCACATTAATGGCTCACAGTTGTGCAGAATGAAACATCAGACCACGGAACTTATATAGAAAATTCATAAATATCTGATTTCAAGGCATCACTTAACACTGAAGTTTCTGGCAGTAGCTTTCCTCTGAAATAAGAAGGCTGTTGTTCCTAGATATTACTGTTGTGACTTTGAATGTAATCTACTAGGTTCTCTGTCTAAATCATTCTTGTTCTGTACAGTTTTGCTACTGAATGTGGTCTACACTGTGAATATGACCTTGTTCAGTCTGATTTCCCAGAAACAACAGGCTGCAGTTAAAACGTAAAATGTTGTGCCACTGCATAAATTCCATTTTCTGGTAATAGAAATTTGCAATATTTTTGTTCTAATGCATCAGTCAGGTTTTCTGAGTCTAAAAAGATTTCCAGTTGTTTTCTTATAGATATGTCAAAGCGCTTGAATTCAGCTTTCATTGCCAGCAACCTCATCATCAGGTTTTATTCTGATATGTGGATATATATAATAAGGTGGCCGTGCTTATTGTAAATATTTAGTTATTACCTAAACTAAAATTACTTGGATTGCAATTTGGAAATTAACCTGGACAAGTAGCACAGTCCTTGATTTGCTGAGGGAGTTGTGTTCAGGCCTCTCAACACTGATTCTGAGCTAAAGTTGGAAGGACAATTATCCACCAAAATCTTGAGAAATTTCTTTTAGTAATGCTGAAATGCATACCTGTTTCATTATAATTCCCCTCAAATATAGATGCAACATATTTAATACAAATGCATGTAGTATTCTCTACTTTTGGGTCTAATAACTGCAATTTATCAAATTATCTGACAATTTGGCCAAATTGGTCTATTTCAGTCTTTTTCATCATAGAATTGATCCATTAAGATTATTCTTTCAAAATTTAGTTGTTGAAAATCTATAAAAGCCCTTATACACCCAGAAATAACTTGTTTTGTGTATTTTTCTAGCAAGACAAGCATTTAAAGAATGGAAAGCTGAATCAGTTGCAGTACATAGAAGAAATTTTATTACTCGCTGTAAATTTATTTAGATACCGAATTCATAAGAATGTCTGGGCTCCAGTCCTGATGAGTTTTTGGCTTCATCTCTATAATGTCAATGCAGCTTTTCTCTGGTCTTTTTTATTGACCTATTTTGATTTCAAGCTGTCTCCTGCCTGAGATTATTCCTAGTTTTGAAAATGAACAACATCTAGCTTCAATTGGTTTCTCAATATTTGTAAGTACAAAAATTTATATATTTATAAAATGATAACTTACCAAAAGGTACTCATTAGAACTTGAACTCATCAACAAATATATTAGAGAAGATCTTTAGACTGAGTTATCTAATGCTAAATATCTTTGGCAGAAAAATATCTTCTATCTTAAGTATTGGAGTGATGATTGTGATAAAAGAATATGAAAAATGAAATCTTTTGTTTGTTTTAGGGCAAGATAGAAGCACAGAGAATCTGGGAAACAAATACTTTAAAACCAAAGATACCTCCATAGCAAAATGATTTGAAAAATTACGTAAATTATTTGGAAAACCACTAGAAGAATAAAAAAATTTTTTTACAGAAAGAAAAACCATTTATCCATGGAGCTGAATGAAAATTCACTGTCCCTGGCTCCTTGAAAAGTTAACTCCTTCTTCTTGATATAGCAATGAAAATTATGGCAAATAGCTGTATGCACAGAAAAGTATATTTTGTCATGATGACGGAAAAAAATACCAGAGGATCTTGATTTTCAGACAAAGCTCCTATTGTGTGTGTGTGTGGGGGGGAGCCGAATTTGTAGCCCTATGTCTCCATTCCTCTTTTACTTTGAAGATTCAGTGAATAAAATATACTTTAAAATGGTATCAGATTGTTCCAACAGCACTACAGCTCTGCTGTAAGAAATGGTTACAACAGCAGCATCTGTTCAATAATTTACTTTTCCATTGGACCAATGGTAGGAGTTTTTACACAGATCTGGATGCTTTTTGTCCTTATGAGGCGTTTTGTATGAGTAGAAAGTCTAATAAGTTTCTTCTTTTTTCCAGAGGAAAATAACATTTACCTACAATTAGAAATGGCCATTAAATCACAGTTTAGTTAAGCAAGGATCATTACGTTTTTGAACGAAAGTCCTTAATTTAGAAGAAGCCTGATTCAGTGTCTGTCCCAGAAAATTCTCTCTAAAGGGGAAATCTTTTTTTCTTAACATTCATGTATTTGAAACTACGCTTGTATGCTTATCTTTGTTCCTGTAATGAAAGAGGAATTCATTCAGCGCTCCTTACTCAGTCTTTCAGTATCTGTGGTGAGTCACAGTTAAAAATAATAAAGAGGATAATTATGAGAAATGGGAAGTATTGGGAGCATTTGAGATATTCAACATGAATTCAGGACAAATTACAATAAATCAAACATATGTCAGATCCCATTCAATTACTGAAGGAATTTCATTTATAAAAGATGAATGGTTAAAGAATCCTGGTGTCCTTTTGCAAAATAGGGGAGTGAGAAACAGTATCTTTATCTCACAGATGAAATAAGTGAAAGTTTATATTCTCAGGTGTAATTTGCTCAGTACTAAAAGCAATCTTAATTTAAATCTATAAAATTGTTTACAAGACATATGTCATTATATAACCATGTCACAGTATAATCACCATTATACACTTTAAATTTTCATTTTTGTGGTTCAAAAGTACCATTAAGGATGGTTTGGGTTTCTGATTGTTCTTTTTTTTTCTGGAATAGCCCCACTCACCTGCACCAAAAAACCCACAGATTTGAAAGTAGAAAAACTAATCTGAGCCTGTATTCTGATGAGCCGGTACTATCCTATGTTTAAGTTACCTAATACTATATATTTTTTTTTTTTTCCAAACCTTTCCCTAAGGTATCTTTTAACATCTACTATATGGTGGCATTCCCATTGAATGGTGTGCCTTTATCTACATACCTTTTCTTAGTCTCACAAAATTCTATTTAAGATTTGCTGAATTTTAGCAAAAATGTCTCTCACTCTCTTCCTTGGAAGAACACTGTTAACTGACTGTAATAATAATTTGGACACTGAAGTGTCAACCTCATCCAGGGCCCATGATAACAGTCTTTATATTTTGCATGGATTATAATATAAAAGGCTTTTTTTAAGCAGTTCATTTTTATCAGCTGTCATTGTCTCATTCACTATAAGAAACATAACCCAAGACATATATTCAGAAATATAATTGTATAGAAGTAAAACCAGTTTTTTTTATTAAGCTTTAGCCTGCCTGACTTTAAGATTATAGTGCTACTGTTTGCAGATATCCTCCATCATCATCATCATCATCATCATTATTAAATAATAATAATATTAATTATTATTATTATTAGCCTTCTAAGACGAGGTTACAGCCATGGCGGATAAGGGGAGAGCAACAGATGTCATCTACCTGGACTTGTGCAAGGCATTTGACACTGTCCCACATGACATCCTGGTCTCTAAATTGGAGAGATATGGATTTGAGGGATGGACCACTT
>VYXH01008101.1:74009-123759 GCA_013397275.1 Burhinus bistriatus
TGCCCATGGCAAGGGGGTTGGAACTAGATGATTTTTAAGGTCCTTTCCAACCCAAACAATTCTATGATTTTATTATTATTATTATTATTATTATTATTATTATTATTATTATTATCCCAAATAGTATATTAGGGTTGCAAGTCAAAGATTCAGAATTCAGTAATCACTAAACCCAAGATTAATTGCAAGAGCCTTTTTCACCTTTCCTTCCCTTTCCTTTTTCACCTTCCAGTCTCCTCTGTCTTTTCTTAGTATCCTCCCCAGCAAAATGAACTCAGGTATCTTTTTGGCCCCTCCGCTTTCTACTCCTTCTTTTGACTAGGAACCACCAAGGAAGCATCTCAAGCAGAAGTCATTCCTGCTTACGCTTTCAGTTTGTGTATCGCTGGTGTCACAGTGTCTCACTCAGCTGGGTGGCAATTCAAAGATATTCAGGAAAAGAACACTTAGAAAATGAATCAAAAAAGATAGTAAGTTTTTACTAACTTACCTGAGAACAGATATTTCCTAGGTTTAAAATGTACCAACACATGGGATGGACTTTCATGAGAACAATAGCAAGCATATATGGTGGTTTCATGACCAGTGCCAAGAGCTCCCTCTGAATAGTGAAAAAAGTAGAGCTTTTGCATAATGTGAAAATTGGAGGTGGTGAAGGGACTGTTATCAAAAGAAGTGTTGGACTATTAATTGTAAACCATTAGCCTCAAAGTAATGTCCATGTCCATTCCATTAAGGTCTTTTTTTCTAGACCCAGTAAAACTACAATCACAAAACCAGTTCTATCCAATTTTAGCTAAAGGAAGATGGGAATTATTTAAATATTTATAATAAAGCCAATCAGCTAAAAAACTATGGGTTTTGCTGGTGTTTATTAGCTATAACTTATTAATTATGCATATGATTTTCCCACTCTTTCACTGTATAGTGAAACACATACAAATATTTCTCACAGACAAGTATTTCTCTACAGAGGTATATATTTAGGGCAATATGAGACATTGCCCTTTTCTCAGTGTAATTTCTTCAATTAAAGTTTTTTAGCAAATTGACTAATTTTAGCAAATATGCAGAACTGAACTGCCCCCCCAATCTTTCCTGTTTTGCTGGAAGGATGGAATGTGGACCCTCTTTTTCAGGTCTTCAGGTCTGCGGAACATCCTTTGAGGGCTATATCTTCAGATACCCCCTTCCAGCTGCATTCTTCGTTCAGCAAAGGTTTCTCTCCGATGCCTGCATTTCTGTGACCTGAAACATATGCTGGCCTGGTCTCTGGACGCCTGGGTGAGCTGAATGCCAAAGTGCGTTACCGTGCCTAGTGTCAAACTAGGTGCCATCTTGAGGCTCTTCAGAGCTCTTTGAGGAGTCATCACTGAGATGACCCCTCAAAGGCAAGGAGATTGCACTTGTCCTAGAGGTGTTTGTTACACCAGAAGGGAGGGGAGAAGAGTGGGATACACACTTGTTCTTTTCGTCCACTTGCATTAGTAAAATGGAGCATACTGGGGACACCACAGTCCTTACTAGCAGCCAGCAAGTTTTGCTACCGCATTGGACATGGAAGATGGTGGGTGTCCTTGAAGTACGATTACAGCCACAGCTTTTATTTGTAACAGTTCACAGAAGCCTAGACCCAATCTTCTGTGTAACCTCTCTGGGATGCAAATGTGATGGGAATTTCTGAACTTCAGTAATGCCTCAAAAACATGAAGATACGTGGTAATGCATAACTGGGGTCCACTGAGAAACATTTGACTGGTTTTACTTGATTAAGTGAAACCAGAACTGTCTTCGGGGAACCATTATAATGATATCTATCAGATGTTAAAGCAATTAGATCAGAAAGGAAGAGGGTGGTAACACTAGCACTCAGTGTGTTACCAGTCCAACTGGATTCACAACAGCTGCAAGCTAAACGTTGTTCACACCGTTCAGGCCTTGAAACACTTTTCAGATATGTCAGGTTTTCCAGTCCCTTAAAAGCCCGTTCTTCTGCCATTTGGTTCCTGATTTACACTGGAGACAGTTTGACTCATCACTAAATTATCTTCAGGCTGTAATATTGAAGGGATTATAAATAACTCCCTTTATAGCTATTAATGCTATTACATACTGTGTTATTTCTCTTCCTCAAATACATATATTTTACTCATAAAAAACCCATAGATCAGTAGAAAAATATATAAGGATGTCAAAACAGATGTGTATTGTGCTTATGGACAGCTCCATGGATCTTGTAAGTCAGCATAATTGTAATTAAATTGTCTGAGTTAGAACTTATTCCTATTTTGCCTGACAGAATGCAGTTTTGGATCTGGCAGATCCATCTGGATTAATCTTAAATTCCCCTGGCAATGTAAATTTTAGCCATTTAATTCTAATACGATAATGTTCAGAGAGGAGTTTTTCTTCTTCCTCATGCTTCTGCAACTGTGCTGAAGTTTGATAACATTAGTTGAATAAATTTTATGCTAAAGGAAACATGGTCTGGCAGAAGACTGGGTTTATTTGATCTATTGTGTTTCAGAATCTTGCAATAGCTTACAGCTTAGTGTTATTTTGTATATTGACTTGAAAATGTGAATTTTGCCCAACTGTATTTATCCAGCACTTTACACTGAGATGGTTTTTACAATGCATTTGCAGGCAATTTGACATCTTAGAAAAATCTGAAATGTCTGTCTTGGTAAAACGCTAATTTCAGTCTAAAAGAACTATGAAACATAAGTTAAAAGAAGGTAATGCACAACAAAACAAAAGACACTTATGATGATGATCTTGAAATTTTATTACATTATTCATTTTGGATATCCTAAATGATATAATTTATTTTCTGCCTTTTTCCAACACTTCTGTACACTGCAGCCTTGCTTATACTTCATGAAGACTTACGTGGCGGATGGGTTCTTTTGTTGTTTAGGTTTATTGAACAAAAGATGTCTCTGACACATACCTAAAAATGGAACAAATGAATTAAAAATTCCCATCACATTAAATAATACTAGGTAACTCGAACACCTACAAGTAAGTCAATAGGCCATCAGTCTGGAACAAGGAAGACTTGCCCTTGATGGAGGAGGATGATGTTAGGAAACACTTAAACAGAATGAACGTAGATAAGTCCTTGTTGGCTGACGAGCCGTACACACAAACGCTAAGGGAGCTGGCTTGCACTGAGGCCACGCTCAACTGTCTTTGAAAGGTCATGGTGATCAGGAGAGGTTCCTAAATACTGGAAGAACGTAAATGTCACCTCTATCTTCAAGAAGGGCGGGAAGGGAGGTCCAGGGAACCACAGCCTGATCAGCCTGTACTCAATCCCTGAGAAGGTGATGGACCAAGTAATCCTGGAGCCCATTTCCAAATACATGAAGGGCAATGAGGTGATCGGGAGCAATCAGAAAATGGATTTACATTGGAGAAATCATGCTTTTCCAACCCGATAGCCTTCTACAATGAGCTGACTAGCTTGATGGCTAAGAGGAGAGTGTTGGATGTTGTTCACCTTGACTTTAGTAAGGTTTTTGACACTGTTTCCGATACCATGCTTGTAGACAAGCTGACAAAATATGGGTNCCAAGTAATCCTGGAGCCCATTTCCAAATACATGAAGGGCAATGAGGTGATCGGGAGCAATCAGAAAATGGATTTACATTGGAGAAATCATGCTTTTCCAACCCGATAGCCTTCTACAATGAGCTGACTAGCTTGATGGCTAAGAGGAGAGTGTTGGATGTTGTTCACCTTGACTTTAGTAAGGTTTTTGACACTGTTTCCGATACCATGCTTGTAGACAAGCTGACAAAATATGGGTTAGATAAATGCACATTAAGACAGACTCAGCACTGGCTGAATGGCTGGGCCCAGGGGGTGTTATCAGTCACACAAAGACCAGTTGGAGATCAGTCATTAGCAGTGCACCCTCGGGATCGATACTGTGGCCAATACTGTTTAACATTTTCATTAATGACCTGGGGGACAGGACAGAGCTCACTCTTAGAAATTTTGCTGATACAAAACGGGGAGAAGTGACTGATACACCAGACTGATGTACTGCTGTTCACAGGGACCTCAACAGGCTGGAGAACTGACAGCAATCTCATGAAATTCAACAAAGGGAAGTGCCTAGTCTGCCCCTGGGGAAGAATAACCCCATGTTCTAGTACAGGTTCTGGACTTACCATCTGGAAAGCAGTTCTGCAGAGGTGGACCTTGGTGACCTGACAAACAACAGGCTGACAATGAACCAGCAATGTGCCCTCTCTGCAAAGAAGGTCAGTGTCATTCTGGGCTACATTAGGCAAAACATTGCCAGAAGATTGAGGGAGGTGACCCTTCCACTCTGCTCAGCATTGGTGAAACACACCTGGAGCGCTGAGTCCAGTGCTGGGCTCCCTGGTATAAGAGAGACAGGTACGTACTGGGTTTGGTCTAGCAAAGGGCCATGAAGATGATTAAGGAACTGAAATGTCTGTCCTATGAGGAGAGGCTCAGAGAGCTGGGATTGTTCATCCTGGAGTGGAGAAGGCTCAGGTGGATCTTATGAATACCTGATGGGGGAAAATGGCAATGAGGGAGCCAGTCTTTTCTCAACGGTGCCCCATGATAGGACAAGAGACAATGGGCACAAATTAAAACACATGAAATTCCATCTGAACACAAGAAAACTTTTTTTTTTTTTTTTTTACTGTGAGGGTGATCAAACACTGGAACAGGTTGCCCAGAGAGATTGTGTAATCTACATTCATAAGATATTCAAAACCAGAATGAACATAGTCCTGGGCAACCTGCTTTAGCTCACCTTGCTTGAGTGCTTGGACTAGTCAATGTCAAGAGGTCCTTTTCAACCTCAGTAATTCTGGGATTCTGTTATTTTTTTCCATATGTATTGCCAATGCTCTACTTAGGCCTTTAATGTTTTCTAAACACCAATTCAATTATTTGTACTGAATGTACCTTTGAAATTGAGTCAGATAAAGAGCATACATATATAAGAGCAACTATAAAATACCTTGGAGGCATAAAAGTTCAGGAATGAAAAATGATGTATAGTCTTATTAGACATGACATTGTCTGGGGACAAAATCAGCCTATTGTGTAGGTGTCCAGTGTAGATAGATAGTTATATTCTGACAAACATCAAAATTGCCTAGTCTGGGGATCAATGAAATGTTCATTTTCTTTCAGCCATATATGTGGATCTCAGCAATACAAAATGCTGGGACTTGATTCTGTTTCCTCTCTTCAAATTTCCATATGTAAGCTGTGAACATCTAAGCTAATACTAAGAGTTTCCTATAGAGGGGTATATGCAATATCTATATTTATATACACCATAGACCGGATAGCTGAGCTATATGACTTCCAGAAAACACCAATCAAATGAGAATAGTAGTTTAAAACTCTGTACAGTTTTAAAAGGAATGCAAGACCTAAATACATGATATGTCAGTCACAACTGACAACAAGCATTCTTTTAATAATAAAAGCAGGGGGTTTTTTATTGAACCTAGGTTCTGTACCTACCCCTGTATGTCATTTGCTTTGATCATGTACTGCCATTGGTTTCATCATCATTGACTCTGGATATTGTTGTATTCTAATACAGCAGAGGTAATCAGCTAATTTGATTCATTTATTTTAATCAGAATTGTTCATCACAGACGATGTGCCACTGAAACCAACTTAGCTTTTTTTAAAAAGGAGAAACCAGGTCAACATAATTAGGAACACAAACCTCATGACCTGTCTACCTCTTTTTCTGTCT
Source organism: Burhinus bistriatus (assembly GCA_013397275.1). NCBI lineage: Eukaryota > Metazoa > Chordata > Aves > Charadriiformes > Burhinidae > Burhinus > Burhinus bistriatus. Next base: position 79,777 of record VYXH01008101.1, read on the forward strand.
CCTTCAAATTTCAGAAGCTGAGTTCTTCTGGCTTTTTACCTCTCTCTGTCCAACCAACACTGTTTTCAAAGCAAAAATCAGCCCCTATTTTCTACTTGCTTCACTAATGACACAGTCTGATTCATAAAGCCTAGCTTTTATTCGGTCTATATTAGACTGATCGAGTGTCTACCAGCACTGTGTGCTTGATTTCATTCCCCAAATGAAAGGGGAATTTCATGCCCTTAGCTAACCCTTCCAGCTCTCAGGTGCTGCTCTAAAGAGCAGAAGTTTTCTGCAGGTCCTGTACTGAATCTGGCAGCCCCAGGTTGCCTCAGGCAGCCCAGGGCATCTCAAAGAGAGTTAAATACCCATGTTTAGGCAATTAATTCATCCCCTGGATTCAGTGTATGAATGTAAGGCATCTTTTAATCTGTGATACTTGTCCTTTCTTTTTGTAATATCCTTGCAGTTACTTCTAGTCTTCAGAAACCCAGTGCTGATTACAATAGGCCAGATTTAAGAAAAAAAAGAGTCCAGCGGGGCTGTGAAGCCCTGAAGAAATTATTCCATTTTAAAGCTCCCTAAGACAAGGCAACTTTGCAGTCCACAGATGTACTCAGCTGTCGGGACCAGCAGACCTGTGGAAACGCACCATGACTCCTTCCTTGCAGAGGTACCCTGGATCATACAGGAGAATGTGCACCAGCCCCATCGTCCTCCAGACATGGCCAGTGCGAGGCTGGGGACCCAGGCTTTGGGGCATACCAGGGAGTGCACTGCTCTGCAGTGCAAATGCAGATCATAGGCTTTCTCAGAAATCCATAAATAACTAATCCAATATTCTTTTAAATGTTCAGTACTTACAGGGTTTTGCCAAACAGCCCAGAAAACACACCACTGATTGTGGCTTAACAAGTGGAATTTCACAGAAATGCCCTGAAAACCTGCTTGGGGTTGATAAGCAATGTGGTTCAAATAAGTTACATTGTGGGCTGGAGTGTACCAGTGCAAAAGTGCGGAAGAATTGTGTCTTTGTAAAACAGATTCTCAGGTAATTTTTAAAAATACTTAGTTCTGTGATGTTTAGACGACCCGGTTTTGAAACCTGTGAGCAATAGGTTTCCGTATAAAAGAAGGGAGCTATTGTCCCACAAAGGGAAACAGACTAAACTCAACTGGAGTTATAAGAAAACAGAAAGAATCAGCTTTAAGGGGACAGAAATTATTGATAAGAGAGCAATTTAGCACAGTAATAGTAAAATAGTAGTACCTTAAGCAGTATCATTAGAATAGATGCTGAAGTTTCCAATTCCCTTTCATAATGATGTAAATTTACTAAAGAAGTAGGGGAGAAAAGCTGGAGAGCAATACAAAAAATAATCCTGAAAGTAGTAACATCAGTTGAAATAATTTTCTAAGCTGATCAATTTCAAATGTTAAAAATGCTTTTTGTATACTTAAGTACAGCTTGTACTACCCCAAGCACAATGTTGAAATCCATACAATTTCTGTACTAATACCTATTTCTAAAATTGCAATTATAGGTCACATTGTTCTGCCTCCTGACCAAATTTCTTAACTATTGAGTTGGCAGGATGTCTTATGGTTGAGGCACGAGGCTGAAAACTGATAAATGGTGGAGTTTTTTTCAGTTTGGTAAAGTCTTTCTCTCTGGCTCTGCTCAGTCACTTGGACTGGGAACACCAGCAGATTAAACCAGTTGTTTGCAGAATAGCTTGGGCCCATTTAGGGAAAAATTGCAAGTGTACAACATGGGACTCAAACTAAGCAAGCTGAGCAAAGATGACAGGCAGGAGGCAAAGTTTCTTAACTTACAGCGCAACTCTGTAAATGACACCATGACTGTTCATTATCTGAGCTGAGGACACCAACACCTTGCTGTAGCAGCCAGTCTCACTAGCTGGAGTTGCCATCAGGCAAAGGTCTCTTCATCTGCCTCCACTGTACAGTTTTTATCTCCTCAAACCTCAAGTCTTAGTATAGGCAGTAGGAATAACTGCAGAGATCTTTTAACTAGCAAAATATAGACTATTTAAAGGAAGGAGCATGCAATTTTCCAATCCTAATTTGCATCACAGCTAAATAGCAATCTCGATTTATGTCTGCAAGTGGTTTGAGAAGTAAAAAAACATTTTGAATAATGCAAGAATTAAGATAGAAATATAGGCATTGATAAACAAGCTAAGAAGAAAAGCTGAGTCATTGAAAACAGAGGCAAACATTTCATTTTGCCAACAAAGAACAGTTTCATTTGGTCTACTAATTTACACGTGCATAACTACATTTGAATTACCTGAACATGTTCTGCTATTTTCCACGGATATTTCTATTTTCCTTGGGATCTAACTTTTCAGTCCTTGAAAGTATCTAGTTTTATAGCCTTCTACTTTACAATCTGAAATGTTATAAATGAGGGTTTTGTCCTCAGATTTTGCCTCAATATAAACTCAGAATATTTTAAAACTTTTGAGTGTGCACATTCTAAAACAGACAAAATGATTCACTCCTTCCTTCTTCAAATGGATAATTTCTCTCCATTCAGAAGATAAGGTCAAGTATGAAGTAATCCACTAACTATTGCGTACTGACCAGAAAGGTTTTGTTCTTTTTTAACTTTGCATAGTTTTTGATACTAGGTTGTAAATCACAGGAACAATAAACAGCAGAAGTAACATTGCCCTTTGATTGCAGGGTAAGTCATTCTAATTATTAAATCTGAATCAGACAGTGGATGAATGGCATTATTATCCATTGCTCCTAGTGAGCAGCTTCCAACGTGAAGGTTGCATGGAGGTTTGGGAGGGTTTATTGGGGGAAAGTAGTATTCAATGAGACAAAGCAGGCACTGTTAGGTCCAGCCAACATAATCTGTTCTCTCAAATAATCATGAACTCGTTACCTCTTTGACTGAAGAAAAGAGCAACTTTTGACTATTTAGTGAGACATTCTTGTACTGTTCTGCTCCAAAACATTAACAATAATTCTTGGATTTATAAGAATAACAGAATTACAGAATTACAGTCTATAGATGAGGTTGATTACCAAAGAATAGATTAAATCATGCTTGTCACAAAGCTTGCTGTTGCCACATTGGTGCACTGATTAATGGTATTTGGCAACTCTCTGAATGGCCATTTGCCATTCATTCATGGGTGCCCTCTGGAGTACAATATGAGAGTGACCTGTTGGGAAAAAGATATTTTTTTTTTCATCTGTTCATTGTTTCTACTGTAGTAACAGAGAAACACTGGGGGTGGGTGAAGTCAAGACTTTAAGTTAGCTATTTCTTAGTGCATATAAATTGAGAAGGGAGGGAAACTAAGGAAAAATCAGTTGCAATCAAGACAGTACAATGTGATAGTTTAAATCATGATTCTACATGACCCAATTTTTCTTTCCACAGCACTGTAAATGTCATATGATTAAAAATAACTGGAGCATCGATAATTTCTTTTGATACAGATACATAAGTTTCTGATGGAAATTTTTGCACAACACTTTGCTGTTCTATTTCAATCCTTCGTTCAGAACCCTAGAGGTCTATGGGAAAGATTGCATCAGTTCATATCACAGCTTAGAGCAGTGAGGAGAAATACAGTCTGCCTCTCTTTCCTCCCATTCCTCGCAGCAGCAAGGGTGGCCATCTTTCAGACATGGTCTGGGTTGGGCGTAGAGGTTTTCTTTACCATCAGGTCTCTGCCCTAATGAGTGGTGAAGGATGGAGCAGAGAAAACCTCAAATGTTTTTGCTCACATGAGCAGCTTGAGTCTATTGGGCTTTCCTCCCACATTACATTCTCTGACAGTGAGTTTGGGTGGACTCTCATAAGTAGAGAATTATTGATTCAATAATATATAAAATTTTAAAGGAAAATTGACATGTCTTGACTTGAAAAAATCATTTTATCTCTGGAATAAGACAGACTTAATTTTACGTTTATTTATTTTTTCAAGCTTCAGGCGAGCTTCTGCCTTAAATAAAAAATTACACTCTAGCTGAGATCTGAAACTGAACATCACTTATTTGAGTTGTGTTCAGCTGATCTTAGGATGATGTTTCATACACTTCTAGGTTTTTCAAGGAGCTGGAGGTAAACACCTAAGCCAGTTGGAATCACAATTCCTTGGAAATCCATATCAAACACTGAAGAATCTTGTCATCATATGGGCACTTTGAAGAATGAGAAAGGAGGATTATTTAATGGCATTATTTCTTATCCCCTGCAATGCTCCTGCACTTTTCATTTTGTTGCCGGTTACGCTATTACTCCATTCGCTTAGTAGCATAGAGATTTCTCTTATTAATTCTCACTTTCTGTATTTCCCTGGGCTAGATATTATTCTTCTTGGCAAGCTTAGGCCAACATAAATATAACAGTTAGGATCACTCGACTGAGATACTGAAATGGCGAATTAACACTTACTTTGGGCCTCCAGTGTTGAGGCAGTATTTCCTGTGCACCACTTAAGAAGTCAACCCCAACAAGTTTTCAAAGAAGTCATCTACAAATCTTTACACTGCTGTCTCAAAGTTACTTTTAACACACTTATATTTCTTGTTGATAAACACTTTTTTTCCATTCAAAACACAAAGATTTATGTTGAATGGTGTCTACTATACTACTTCTTAATTTCTTTCCTTTATTGCATTTCTTAATAAGAAATTTTGGCAAAGTCCATGCAGGACTTGTTCGGTGTGCAGATCATCACCATGGGCTTTTCATATAATATGCCTTTTCAAAGTAGTTCCACACTTGTTAATTTTATGAAAACCTGATTTATACTTCATGGATTCTAAGTGGTCATGGTACAACCATCACTGCTTTTGAAGGACATCAGAATCTGCACATTTTCGCTATACTGTATTAGAATGATATGTTAATAAGAAATGCATTTGAAAATACAAGTGTATTTTGAAATTTTTTCTTGATAAATCTAAACATGCTCTGCTTTCTCAGAATCTAAACTTATCTTTTTTATTATTATTATTATTATTAAGCTTTTGGGTTTTTTCATCACAAGAAATCTGGAATTCATATACGAGAAAAAACAATTCCACTTTAGATGTGAACTTTTCATCTGAATGTACTGGCACTTGAAGTCAAAGCTGCAAACTTACTACAACCTGCAGTCACTTTCATATGCATCACACCTTGAATGCTGTGGCGTAGCCACCCAGCACTTCCAATGCTGTTGTGGTTTCCTCTTCTACTGAGGTCTGAGACACCCTCTGGTTTAGCTGGTTTGGGAAATTTACTGGGAAAGAATAATTTCCTTCACCTCCTGAAATCAATGCATTTGAAGGGAATTCCTTGACTTCGGTGGAATGAGAATTTCTCTCACATTTGTGTGTCTGACTATGGGCTCTTTATCAATGAATCTATGCTTGAAAAATCTCACACTTAATTTTGAAAGATAAGAGTTTTGCAAAATGTCAAAAGGTTGATTGGGAGCCTTTATGAACTGCTGGTCCAAATTTATTATTTAAAATAAGAAAATGTTCCTGTCATACCTTCAAATACACTCTATTTATTTATTTGTTTTGTGTATTTTTACAAGGAAAAATTTAAATATCTCTGCCATAAACAGTCTTTGGGAGAAAGTCAGTTTCCAGGAGACTGTATGCGTGTATATAAGCTATTCTTTGTGAGTATGGTATTGAAGTAAATGAGTTGGTTATCAGAGCTATGGTTTCCTCGGACCGCAACTGTGGAGCCTCACTGAGAGAAATGTTTCCTATAACTTTTTTTTCTTTTCTCTTCTGTAACTTCTAGTTAATGTGTAAAGTCTCAAAAAAAATACAGTGTAAAAAGTTATTTCCACATAGATCCATGCCATGGGGACTCATAAAAACTGAGCTTTCATTTTCTCCATTCATAGCTTTTCAAAACACACCAGAAGCTCAACAATAGACATTAGGATCGTCTTGGTTTTTAATGACCCAGTATTAGTAGTGCCACCTATACCTGTTGATTCCTTCTTCTCAAGGGAATGCAGGCAACATACAGGTTTTGCCATAGTTGGAATTGCTTGTCTTTCTCCTATGTTAGTTAAAAACCTGCTGCTGGCAAGAGCAGCAGCCCTCCACAAAGATCATCAGGTGCTTCTAGTGGAAGTATCTTGAAATTTAGAAAATGTGAAAATCCAAGAGCCAAAGAATACCACAGGAACTTTTTGATTACTTTTTTTTTTTAATGAATATTTGCAGGAGTAGTAGTAAATATTAAAGGACGACTCACGTTTTGCAGCCTTAAACATTCAGTTGAACATGTCTTTTGAAGTGCCTTCCAGAGGACTTTGAGACCTGAGAGAACAGTGTGTTGATATATTTAATAAAATCAACTTAAGCTGAAAATATGAAGAAGGCTGTTAAGTAGTGTCCACACGAATATTTTTAACTTGATGGTGTTAAAGCCTGCAGTGTTCTTGAGTTGAATTCTGCTCAGGGATGTAGAGATGAGAAAAGGTAGCTTCAAACCAAGTTTATGTTCTGGAATGTCTCAGGTGAACTTTTAAACTGATGGGGGCAACCCTGTTTTCCAGAGGAAGCTGGTCGGTAGCTTACCTATTCCTTGAGGAATGTAAGTATCCTATACTTTCTACCCTTCTCTGAAGTGGAGGCAGAGTGTATTGGGTTTGCATGGCAAGGTTTTGGTAGCAGGTGGGCTACAAGGGTGGCTGATCTAGTTGAAGATGTTCCTGCTTGTTGCAGGGGAGGTTAGCCTAGATGGCCTTTAAAAGTCCCTTCCAACCTAAACTGTTCTATGATTCTATGATTCTTTAAGCTGCTAGAAGCTTCTCCCATGTCCGATAGAGGCAATGCCGGCTGGCCCCAAGAGGGACCGACAGCTGGCCAAGGCCAAATCCATCAGTGACAGTGGCAGCAACTCTGTGATAACATATTTCAGAAAAGGAAAAAAAAAACCCCTGTGTGGAACAACAGAAGTGGAGAGAAGAGTGAGAATATGTGAGAGAAACAGCTCTGCAGACACCAAGGTCAGTGAAGAAGGAGGGAGAGGAGGTGCTCCAGGAGTCAGAGCAGAGATTCCCCTGCAGCCTAGGCTGAAGACCATGGTGAGACAGGCTGTCCCCCTGAAACCCATGGAAGTTAGTGGTAGAGCAGATATCCACCTGCAGCCCATGGAGCATGCCACACTGGGGCAGGTGGATGTGCCCGAAGGAGGCTGGACCCTTGGAGAAAGGAGCCCACACTGGACCAGGTTGACAGGACTTGTGACCTTGTGGGGGACCCACGCTGGAGCAGTCTGTTCCTGAAGGACTGCACCCTGTGGAAGAGACCCACACTGGAACAGTTAATGAAGAACTGCAGCCTGTGGGAAGGACTCACATTGGAGAAACTTGTGGAGGACTGTCTCCCGTGGGAGGGACCCCATGCTGGAGCAGGGGAAGAGAGTGAGGAGCCCTCTCCCTGAGGAGGAAGGAGCAGCAGAGACAACGTGTGATGAACTGATCGCAGCCCCCATTCCCCGTCCCCCTGCACTGTGGAGGAGGTAGAGAAAATTGGGAGAGAAGTTGAGCTCAGGAAGAAGGAAGGGGTGGGAGGAAGGTGTTTTAAGATTTAGTTTTTCTTTCTCATTACCCTGCCCTGATTGGATTGGTATTTTGGTAATTGGTAAATTCAACAATTAACATTGAAATTAAATTTGTTAAATTAAAAATTGGTAATTGGTAACTTAAACTAATTTTCCCAAGTTGAGTCTCTTTTGCCCATGATGATAATTGCTGAGTGATTTCTCCACGCCCTTATCTCGACCTATGAGCCTTTTGTTATATTTTCTCTTCCCTGACCAGCTGAGGAGGGGAAGCAGTAGTGGCTTTGGTGGCCACCTGGCATCCAGCCAGGTTCAACCCACCACACAGCACTCGCTCAGAAGGATACAGTTTCTCTTCCTGAGGACAAATATCCCCTGTCACATTGGTGACATGCTGCCAGAGTGAGTTCCCAAGAACTAAAAACATAAAGCATTGGGGGGAAAAAAAAAAGGAAGGAAAGAAAGAAAATAGTCCCACAGCTTCACAAATGACTCTCTCAAAGCTAGCTTTTCACTTGGTAATAATTTGCTGACACACTTGTGCAACTGATAGGAAATGGAAAGATATCCTGCTTATCAATAACAGTTCTCTCTTGTAGATTTAGAGAAAAAGTAACTAAGACACCCAGTCTTCAAAGCAGTCTTCACTGACTTTGAGATCTGCGCCAAGCTTTTTTTTAATTCACTGTGGTTCGTCTGGGATACAACCGCCCACTGACATGAATTGTTTTACATGATCTGGACACAAAAATTGGAGCCAGTAAAACGTAGCAATGAAACTCCGAAATATCTTAAGACCCTATTAACCTAAGGAATATGCAGCTGAGATATGTATACTCCAACTTTTGTTAGTGTAGTGGTGTAACTCACATCTTCCAAAAGGGATGTCGGCTTGGGAATTTGTCAGCCACAGGATGTCTGATGGAAAGTGTGGCATTTAGGATGAGAGAACTAACTGGCCTGGACAAAAACTCTCTTCTAACAAGTTAGCTATATTGATGAGAAAGCTCCAGAATGCACTATGTCATGGCACTCTCTGATTTATCAGTACAGATGTAACTATAGTTTCTATTGGAAGGGTCTTGTCAAGGTGGTGATACAATAATATTGGGTCAGTACACTGGTAAGCTTCTTCTGATGAACATGTTATCTATCCCAGGTTCACCACCAGTACAATGAGGGCACATACTTTCTCCTAGGTGAGTTGTCAAAACTAACTATTTTGTGAAACATTTAAAAACAAATAAAAAAAGAACAGAAAGTATTATCTTTAAGTGGCAAGAGCATGCATATTCTCATAGGTTGCATCATCAGATAAATACAGGTATTAAAAATATAATATTTTGGATGACTGAATCATGTTTTCAAATTTGAATAGCCTAAAGAATGGAGAAGAATGTTGCTTTGTGTGAAGCACTTGCCAACATTTATAAAGAAAATATTTCTTTTTTTCACAAAGTACATATATTCCTGCTGTAATATTTCATATTTCTCCAAGCTTTCAGAGGAATAGTCCTACAGGCTATTTTTCATCTGTAAAAATTCCTCTAAATTTGGCCGTATTTTTCATATGACCTATTCATAAGACTCTGCAGGGAAATTTGTGGCTTCTGCTGTTTGGAAATTTCTTTGGAGTGGGTGATCTGTAGATACTTCTAGAAGTCAAGAGACCTGTACTGAATTATTAGCTTTGTTATAGATGTAGGCAATCATCTAGGACTTTATCCAAATCCCTCTGAAGTCAATTCACAAACAAAATAAGGATGGTGATGATAAGTATCTTTTCCTCGTCATCTGTGTATGCAGTCTGCAAACCATGAGGCCAGGACTACCTGTTACATCCTCAGTACACAGAATGTATTGTAGTGGGACACTGATTGTGGTTGGAGACTGTAGAAGATGCAGTAATAAGAAATATTTTATCCCATTAAAATCAAATGGATCCTATTAGAAACCTGCTCTATCTATGGAAGCGTACAGAGTTATAACATGAATTCTGTAAAGTTCAGCTATTTTCATGGGATATAGTCCCAGAAAGCATTCCATCTTCTTAAAAGATAACTATATTGCAGCATTTAAGATATGCACCTCTCTGCTAAGTAGATTTTTATTTTACAGTTTCCAGGCCTGGCTGTATCCCAATTCATTTATTTCCAACTGGGTTCAATTTCCAGGGAAAGCAACTTCCTATGATACTTTGTGTCCGGTAAAGGTGAAAATAATGTTCTCCAAACAGCACTATTTAAACTGGCATGCACATGTGGCTAAACATTTTAATTCAATTTAAATAAAAATGTACACTGGCTGGAAATACTATGAAAACTGATATTCCAAATGGGGTAAAATGTTAAGTGTTCAGTGAAACATAGGTTTTAAATTGTCCTTATTATCAAGCATCTTTTCCAGTTCAGATTTTTTGCTTACGTGAGCATATTTTCAAATATGAATTAAGAATAGAAATATGAATTAAGAATAGAAACATGAATTCTGCTCAGAGAAGAGTTTACCATGTTGTTATGTTGATTACCCAATACAAGCTCATGTCCCCAGTTTTGAAGTGTTGTGCTTCATCTTTTCATTCCCACTATCTAGCTGTTAATATAGCCCATATTGCTACAACATGACTGATGGACCAGTTTTGAACACATTAAAGTGCTTACATACTTCACACCACTGTGGGACAGGGAAGCAGCATTCCTTCCTCTCATTTATAAATGAGATGCTTTTGTTTGAGTTCACAGGGACTGTCAAGTCATGGCAAGTCTCCCTGAGTAAAAATGCTCACCTTAGACTACATTGGAAATGAATCTACATGGACTCTAAATTTCTAAGAAATGTAACCTCACGTGAAAGTGAGGCACCTTTTACAGGGAATAGGATAAACTCTCTGTACAGAATTCCTACATTCTGTCTATGGAGTGAAGACATCAGAATTTAATTAGTCAACTTTGTGTTAACATTTATTCTGAAAAAAATGAAGGACAATTTAAATCCACACTTAAGGAATAAAGCAGGCTTCTTTCTCAGAGCAAATTCTCACCGAAATGAAAAACTCATCCCAAATCTTAGGCCTAACAAAAGCATTATTTTTTTGATTGGAGAACAAATCATACGCACCAAATCTAAGGAACTTACTATTCTTTCTCTTGTCCTGATTTAAATCATTTAGTTTCACAACCCTGACAGCTTACCTTGTTTACATAGTGGCAGGCAGGAGAAGAAAAAAAACTAGCTGAAGAAAAGCAAGTTTTCCAAACACATTATGTCATTGGAAAGGACCCTACATGAGAGCTACATGGAAGCAAGAAAAAATAAGTACCTAATGTGCTCAAATGAGAAATAATGAAAGCAAGGAGGAAGTTGCTAAACTGACATACAATAAAATACATTTCTCTTAAAATGCTGGTGTGCCACTCATAGTGCCTAAGCCCTTTTGATACTGATTATGGTGGTTTAAACATAAAAAGTAGTTTTTCCCTTGTTCTAGGTGGAGTGAGTTCTGCTTGGCATAGCTCGGAGCAGGTGGGGTGCAGCTGTTGTAAATCACTGCAACCTTATTTCTAGGGGAGCGTCTCTATGAAGCACCTCTGTTGGCAATGGGAATCATCAGCTCCATAAGGTAAAAGAAAATTACAGTATGTCTCTGACTTGGTTTTCCTGGAGTATCCTGCTTTCTGTAAGTGAATTTCTCTTCAGAGACGTATAATTCTTTAAAATGAAACATCATCCTTCTTTTCTGTGTTAATATAAATATGATGGTGTTAGATTACCTTCATACTGAATAACCATGTGGACTTGTTCATTTTGGTTGTGTTTTGTGGGATTAGAAGCTCTGAGGAAAAAGCCCTTCTAGTATTCCGTTATTGTGGCTTGAGATCCTGTCAGTTTCTTCCACTGGCCAAATGGGTCAAAGTGGATTTTGTCAGACTTTTCTGGATGACACATGAAAAGACAGGAAACACTTTTCCATTAAACTATGATGTTTTTTAAATTAACACTTCAATGAAAATTAACATTGAAGCATTGAAATATCTCCTATGTGATAATGAATATGTTTATGGTTTTCATTCAGAGGAAAGTGATTTACCCCTTCTTTCCACAATAGACAGCACTTTGTTCGGGGAAAAGTCTAGATTTTCATATTCCATATTACTGCTCTATGTCTTTTGATTAGTCCTATGACACAGCTCTTTGTGACCTACCAGTTTCTAGATCTCAGCATTAGAATGAAAAGATAGCAAAATAAAGTTTGTTGGCTGCCAAAAAAGAAGGACCTGGTTTAATTGTAGAGAAATCTTTACCAGTTCTTTCTTCATACCAGCAATCAGTTAATGTTACATAGCACTGCAAGACACTGATCCTTTTGACCTTTCTCATTCTGAAGCAGGAAATACTTAGATTTTCATTGCATTTCCAGTTCAAATAATGGCTGTCCCTTTTATTTAATTGTATTATTTCAGACTACACTACCATGCACATTTGTATATTTAGTGTGGTGTCCCTGAATCATCCATGACCAAGAATTGTGAGGTCAGTTGTTATAAAAATATTTGGCTTGAACTGAGTTTGCAGCTTGGGAAATCTTTGACTGTGTTTTATTTGCTATTTAAGTAGTTTCTGTTTATTTTCTGGGCTTAATGGATACTGTACTTGACCTCATTGTTGATAACAACATGCAAGCTGGCACAGCTGTATTTGCAGTGATATCATTTTCATTCAAAATTGTCCATGTATTTAAAGGGTTCTTCTCTTCAAATACGAACAGTATTATTAAGGTCAATACAGATTGTACTCAAGTGTTCAAAATGTTTCTCTAAAGGCTTATTCTCTGTGTAGGTGAGATGATGCTTGTGAAATGTAGAACAGTGTTAGAATCCACCACCCCCACCCTCATATACATACATTCATATTGACTGACTGCGGGTATTATATATCCAGAACATGCAAAGAAGTTTTGCTTTAAAGGCAAAAATTAACACTCTTTAAAATCAAAGGGGGAACAGTGTTGCACAGATTTTGTCTTCACCATTTCTTATGTGAGGCATTTGAATCCAGCACAGAGAAGTGGAAAGATTTTTTTTTTCATTCTTTTTTTAAACTCTAGTAATTGGTGATTGAATCAAGACTGCCCAGTTTTCTCCGATATAGCCATGTTGCGTTAAGACAGGTACACCATTGTATTTCAAACTCTAGAAATTTCCAAACATGATCAGAAAGCCAATTGCCTGGGATAGAAATAACTTCATATTTCACACAGTAGGCCAATCTTGGTAGTATGGAAGTCAATGAAAAAATTCCAGTAAACTTCTCTGGGGACAGCATTTCAGACGAACTATCTACAGCTACTTGTTCTTCCAATAAAAGTTTGTATTTAGAGTTCCTGTCATTTTTGTTTGCAGAAGTAACTTAGGGAATCAGTCAAGTTCCAAAACATACATTTAAGTTTGTGCATCACATGGATATTGAATGCTGCACGTGCTGTAGTCTTTGAAAAACACCACTGCAGAAGAAGTTATTGTATCTCCATTGAACACTAATCAGCCTAGAAATATCAGAAGCAACCCACTGTAAGAGTCCTAGCACTTTGGCAGTGCACGTCATTGGCCTCTGCACAATACGCGGGTATTGTTCCAGCTGTCCCTTTAGGGAGTTTCTTAAAGTGCTGCCCAGAAAGTGTTGACATTTTCTGCTGTGGGTGGCAGTGAGCTTAGGAACTGACCATAGTATGAGAAATACAAGCGCATTACAGGAAACTTTGGCCCCCTTGTCTTAGTCTGCAGCAGAGTTTCCCCTGCATGTGATGGACTTGGAAAAGATTGAAAAGTAACTGTTGAAGAGAGGGTGAATGAGGATGCATAGTACTGTCTGCACCGCGTATTAATTCTGTGGGTAATGTTAAAGCTGTTTTATCTGTAAGGTTGTTTATCCGGAAGCCTTTATTAAACTAAAACCAAACTAAACTTTTCAAAATTTATGGGGCTCAATACCTTTTTTTTTTTTTTTTCCTCAATGGCATGCAAAGTACTTTGCAAGGCTAATGCAATTCTTATATAACTTACATGTACAATTGCGTCTTCCACCCAGTCGCCAAACCACACCACTTTTAAATGAGCATCCAGTTAGTATATAATGCTATAATATAACATAGGGAGCCGTCATTAGTCCATATTTTCACACTTTGATATGCAGAAACTCCTTCAGCAGGGAATGAGAACTTCACAAAATGTTATCTTGTAAACAAAACTAAATCAAGAACAGATTTAGAAATAATGTGAATAAACATTTGAGGTTTGTCTCTCACCCAGTATTTGGCAGATTGCAAATTAGGATTTTGTTGCAAACTGTACAGAATATTATGTATAAATCTGCTGGTTGAGAATGATGCCAGCTCCTCCAAAGTTAAGAATCACTCAGGAAAAATGTTCAGTATCCTTTACTGGCATATATGTATTTGTCTATCATCACCTCTTCAAATATCTAAATTGAGAACAGTTTTGTTTTTCAACCCCTGTTTAGCAACCGGTTTTCTCCAATTCTGGTAGTGGATTTTGTAGCCAAACTGAGATCACTGGCGAAGTAGAAAGCAAGGAATTATTAAATAGTTTGACTTCTACCTTTAACTGGACACAGCCTTATAAACTTATGATTAGGTGTCCTTCTGGTAGGATATGGAGTAGTACTCTTGAAACTGGGGGCAATGTACAGCAGCGGTACTGAACCATACCCATGAGGATTTGTCTTAATTCCATGTCTTCCTCATCTTTTGTTGATAACACTGTTGTGCAAACTTTCATTAGAACTGTCTTAACTTAAGAAAAAGTAAAACACAAAATGCATCCCGCAACTAGGAACATTAAGGCCATTTGCTCCGTGTTGACACTCAGACTCGGAGCATGTCAGGTCAGAAATGTCTGCAAAAATGCCAGAGTTGGAGCTAGTGTCTATAGGGCAGCTCCCTTAAAAGATCAGTGGTAACCTTTTAATATCTTTGTTCCATTTGTGCCCTTTTGAGGACCTACAATGAGCAAAAAGTCTCAAGCTTGTGTGTGATGGAGCACCAGGTGCCAGGGAAGTTCCACATCATCCTTGTATAAGGGACTGAGTAGCCTGTGGTTCTGCAGAGGTCGTCTAGCAATTACCTCCTGAGAAGTCCTATCCTAGCAATGCTGTACGGTCTCTGCAGTTCCCTGGAAAAACCTTCGTCTTTTTGGCACTACAGCAAAACTTCTACCAAACAAGTTCAATGCCAGAGTGTCAATTTTACACCTTGGCTTGACTTTTAGTAGTAACTCCCGGGGGAATTAGTGATGCTGCTGGCTACAGCCTGACTCCGCATCAGGGTGTGGACCCCTAGCCCATCCCACTCAGTGTATCGGTTTTCCTAGTACATAACCTTACTGCAAATGGGTAAGTTGTCAATCTGAGTAAGAACTTATGGCCAAGCTGTTATATCCTTCTGCATGCTATTTCAGATACAGCCTAAATGATCGCAGATCTTTTTCTGCGAAGACTGTAGCATCAGTTGTTATATCAGAAGGTTCTTACAGCAGCTGCAACAAAATATGGAAACTCTGGCAAGAACATATGCTGCTCTTGTCTCCTTTTTTACTGAGATGAATCTGTACTTCAGCAAAATATAACTATAGCATGTAGTAACTGGAATGGGAGCCAGAGAAATTTTTAAGAGTGTTCATATCTGGTTTTCTGTTTCAGGCTTAACACAAATTTTCTTTTAAAATATTTATGCAATTGCAGTTGGTATCAGATAACATGGTAAATATAAGCTATATTTTAAAAATAATATTTATTAAGAGACTGAAAGAAATAACTAAGGGAAACAGGACTGTAAATGCACGAACAAAAAGCTGAAATGCTTTTTAAAGTGTTATCCATAACAAGATTAATCGATGCTAAAGCTCTAAATTATGTCATTCTCTCTGTGTTATTTGTCCTGAAAGTACAGAATGTAAAATGTTCAAAGTATCCTAGAAATAGTCTGTGTTGTAAGAATTACAATAAACGCTTAAAGATAACCAGATGATGGCAGATTCACTAATTCACACAGAAACTATCACCTTACCTTTAGAATATCTTGGCCTATTATTGGTGTTTTGTGAAAAGCAATGCTTCCAGTACAGTTTTTACAATATTTTAAATACAGGGCCTCGATAAGAGCTGGGGATCCATAATGGTTGGAGGGTGGAGTAGAACTTATCCTGTCTCGAGTTAAAGTTTTTGGGGTAAAGCCATATTTTTTTCTAATTACTCATTGGTTAGTGCAGTGAAAAGGTCATTAACCGAATGAGCCTGTGGTGTCTGTACACAGTTGCATGATCCAAGCCTTTCTGAGCAGTTGCCAAAGGAGAAGAGATGGTAGAAATGGCTAGACTTGAAAACCATTATCTAAATTATTTTTATTTTCTTTTTTTTTAGACAAGGCATCATCTCCAGTGTAGCAGGAGAGTGAGACTCTTTTTACTGTGACTATGGTCTCACCCAAAATCAGGGGTAAAATTGCTGTAGGTTTCCTCTTCCCTAAACAGACCCTAGGGAAAAAAAGAGTAAAAGTAATTTTGTTGGTTCCCTTGCCTTCAGTCACTCAGGGAAAGCATAGGAGGTGCTGGGAAAAATATTTATGAGTAAAATAATTGCTCCCTTAAACAGTCCTGTAGGCTTTGTTTCACCTAAAACCCTTGTGATGAACTTGTTGAGGAGTTGCAATGTCCAGCCAAATTTAGATTCTGAGCCAGGGCGTGAGACCATGCAGAACGAGATCTGTGCTAGTGTACACCAGTGATCATGCAACTGCTAGAACTAATGGGTAATACTGTAACCTCTGTTTTCTTACTATTTTTCCTACTTGTAGATTTTAAATTGTGAATAACAGGAAGTTTATTTACGCCCATAGGTACTATGGGAACACTCCTGTGTCAAAGGGTACATTTATTTATTCATTCTTGATTTATCCATCTGTATTAAAATGGAAGGAAAATCCAACACAGAATTTTACTTTATAGAAAACTATTTGGAACTGTTTATATCCACTCGTTCTGGGATCTGTTACCCGATCCATTTGTACACAATTCATTTCTATTTAGCTTGGACACAGTACGAGTGTGAAACTTCTTGCAGGCTGCATATAATCATGAGATCATCCAAGATTTCATTTTGGGTCAGATGCAGCATTGCTCTGTCCTCTCTTGAGCCAGGGCAGGTTGAACACAATTTGCTATATGACTGAGTGTCTACTGCAAGTCTTGTCCCATGGTAGCACCAGTGAGGATCTGAATGTTCCATTCTCTCCCTCGATCTGGCAGAAATAGCAATGCAGACCTTATCTAGTCCAAGCAATGACACATGCTTTGCTAGGGAATAGTGAATCCAATTTCATTTGTGCATAATTATGAGGGCAGAGCATATTAAAAGCGAAGCAATCAGTTCTTTTACCAGCTCTGACAGTATGTCAAGAACAAAACTAAAGAAGCAGATTTTTATACGTGTAACTTTGTATCAGGTATTGTTGTGACAATCAACCTCCATGATGAATGGATTTTTTTTTTTTTTAATCTGCTATGATTATATTTATACAAGCGAAATGTGCACTATGGACTCTAATAAGCACGTATAACTTTTCTGAATGCGCAGTATGCATACTATTTTTATAGTCTCATTTACTGTCCCTATCACCTTTACCACATGCCTTTGCTACTGATAGCCTGCACAGAGGCTATACAGTGGCTCTAGCTTTGAAGTGGTAGCACACCATACAAACACTCAACTTGGGAAGATGGTCCCTACTGCTCTGTACCCACCAGTATTAGAAAGAGAAAAGTAGATGGGTTATTTCAGTTCAAATACCTAAGGCAGAGCAATTTATGCCACCTATAGAAAGCTCTGAGAAGATGCTTCAGAAGCCAGCATGTTCATGTATTCCCTAGCTGCTATGCCTCCTTTGACAACAAAAGTCGATTAGCGATGCAGGACATGTGAGCTGATCCTCAGTGACAGTCTGTTATGCTGGAGAAGTCCTCACATGCTGGGTACAGCAGGATAGTTTAGCCTCACTGTAACTGAAAATGAGCCAGAGTTACTGTTTTTGTTGCTATAAACAAATCTGTACCAGAATATCTTTTGCTATTAATAATCTTCAGAAATTAAATTATTTGAATAAGAAATGGTATTGTTAAAGGAGAGGTTAGCACTCAGCTGTTGGCCAGGATTTTAAAAAATGCATAGTGAAAGAAGTTCTTCCTCTAAAGAGTGTCCAGCTGGAGACAGTAGGAAGGACAGTACTGTGAAAAAGTTTCTCAAAGTTTTAGAAAAAATGGTGGGTTATTACTTGTCTTCATTGCAAACGTGAAATAAGGGCACTCAAAAAAAGGAAGTAGCATATTTGACATTTTTGTTTCTCATACTGAAATAATTTTAATATCTGAGGGTATGAATATTCCAACTTGACAACAAACACAGTAAATGTAATAATTCACACCATAGAATCTGTGAGTTCAGAATACTGTCTGAATAGTGATTTCTGGTAATGATGTTCTGCAGTTCCAGATTATTTTTAGCAAATGCTCAGTCAGACATTTATGTGGATTTGAGGGAATCCTCTCAGATCCAGTAAGTGGTTCTTACAGCTCTGTATCAGTTTAATTTTTATTTACATATTTTTTTTTAATTTCGTTATTTTTTTAATTTGTTTTGGAAGGAATTGGATTTCTGAACAAGAATATATTTGATATTCATAATTAGGGCCAAAAAAAGCGCATTTCTGATGTCTGCACTTAACATACGCACTTCGTGAGAGGATCTGCTCTCTAACTATGGAAATGAATTGAGGTTCTGAAGCAACAAGTAGCTTGACTTCATACATACGAGGATTCAACCAACTTCAGTGTGATGGGCATTGTGCTGAGCTGTTTGCCAACCAGGATTATGATGATACATGATACAAGGACCTAAAATACCACATTTCATATCAACCTATTATCTCTGAGAATGAAAAAACGGAAAACAAAATTGCACACCCCGCAGGGAATTGGAGTTTCACACACAAAACCCCAGACGGCCAGAAACAAAATCACTATTACGAACTAAGTGCTTGCCTGTTTCTGCTTTACATTAACCTAAAAGCAATGGTTTCCAGCAAAAATGATGACAGATCTCCTTCAGTCTTCACCCCCAAACCATGTGCACATTTCCAGAAATAAGCATTTGTCTATTATATGATTGTATCATGGTATAATTTACATCTGTGCCATTGTTTCCATTATAACCTGTTATTTACAGGAGCTTTGAATAGCAGATATAAAAATTTAACCCTGACTTGAAACTTGTTGAAGAGTTACCGGTCCACAAAAGGCACTTTTCCCGACAGGAACAGCTTTTAAAATCGTTGAATTTGTTGTTTTAAATATCATGCTCTGCAGTACTTTTGCTCAAATGAATTTTGATGCCCTGGGTAATTGATACTTTTTCTGCTCTAATCCTCGATTTCCCTGGATGCTGGTCTTGAATCCTGTCATTAAATTTCCCGTACAAGAAGGACAGTGTAAAAGTATGTGCAGCGTAATCTCCTGCTGTGTGCTTAAATATGACACAATTTGTGCGCTTCCACTTTACGTGGATAGATTTCACCCAAAGCAAGCAAGGATTTTAATGGCGCTAGTATACGTTATGAGCATGTGGCGATTACAGAATTTTCCATAAAACCAT
This sequence comes from Burhinus bistriatus, assembly GCA_013397275.1. NCBI lineage: Eukaryota > Metazoa > Chordata > Aves > Charadriiformes > Burhinidae > Burhinus > Burhinus bistriatus. Next base: position 99,047 of record VYXH01008101.1, read on the forward strand.
CAAGTGGCTTCCGTACTTCATGTGACCATACAAGCCCCATAAACCCATTGTTGGGGGTCTTGCCCAGCAGGCATCCACAGCACAGAGCCTCATTGCAGTTTCCCCTATTAAACTGCTGCCTTCTGTAATTGCTTGCCCATAGCATCTATATTTGCTAATGACATAAGTGAGGAAAACACGCGGGGTTTTATATGCAGAACAAACAAACAAACAGTAGTGATTCCTGCTGTGAAAACTAAACCAGGGAGGTGTAAGTTGGTGAGACAAAGCCACACACACACACATGCAGGAGCAGGAGAGAGAAAACTGAAGAATGAAGTCATCTGACTGGGATTCCTGTGCAGCAACTGTGCTGCTGCACACGGCTGCGTGCACAATAATCCTTTACAAAGGCATTCCCACCCTCTCCTCCAGCAGCTCTGATGCTTTGTATAGGCCTTGCTATTTTATTGTGTGAAAGGATATTTGTTTTCCACATCCTGCCTTGACAGCTCCTGACTGTCTTTTTTTGTGTTGGGCGCAATCTGTGCAAAGATAAAGTGACAGTCACAATCCTAACGCTCTTGGGAGCTTAGGGAGTCTGTCACTCACACCAGTTGCACTTTCTTGGTTTCCCAAACCTTGGTTAGGAGGTGGCAGTAGATGGTGGTCAGTGCACACTCCTAAATCTAGCAGGTGTACCCGAGAGGTGGATTACACCCCATTAAGAAATGACGGTGCTTGTTCCTTTCACCTGGGCCTAAGGGAAGATTGTGTTTGGACAGTCTCTCCCTACCTAAATGCCAGAAGAGCCCTTCGTGTGGCTAAGTGAACTGACCTCATGTTTGCCTTTAAAGGCAGCCCTGGCACACTGCATCTGGAGCTGGTGGGACAGACAGTGCTGCTGGGAGACCCTGGTCTCCCCGCCTGCCTTTGGAGCTTCAGAGGCAGAGTCCCACGGAGGCTGCAAACCAGAGCCAGGGCGGGAAGGAACGAGGTGTTGCTCTGCGCTGGACTTGGATACCACTATGGAAATTAAATCTGGAAGTTGTATTATTTCCCTCTGTGTCCCATTAATGACTGTTACTAGGCAGCTGCAGTGGGACTTAGCCAGTGTGGAGGCAGTTCCCACAGAAACCCCACATGACTTTTAAACTGGGCCATATGTAGTCTGTTAGCACTAAAGGGGGGGAAAGGCTCCTAACTGAAGGCAGCCATGCCGAACTCCAGCTGGATCTGTGGTTTTGCTCAGAGCTGATGGAGACTTTAATGGGAATATTGACAGATGCTTTATTTAAACTGGGGTAATCAAGAGCTACTGGAGCACATGGACTGGCACACCAAAACACTTCAGATGCGTGGTGTGGTGTAAAAAATAACAAGGGATATAAAATCCCGTTCTTTGTCTTAGCATTTACAAGTTGTCCTTCTCATACATTTCTAAATCTTTATACCTTGAGATTTCTTTACACAAGGGTCTTAAATAGGGAAAAGGTTACATTAGTACCCACAATAATCCCGTCCTTCAACTTGGAGCAGTTTCATGAAAGTTGTGAATAAAATGCATTTTTATGCACTAATGGTCTTTATAATTTAAATGGATATTAAAATGGGTTATCATCTCATTTCACCTCTGCGTCATTGCTTAGTAGTGATTATTTCAGGCTATTTTACTGTTATTACCCTTTTAAACAAATGTATCAAACCAAACAATATGAAATAGTCTCTTTGCCAAAAGCTACCCACTTGTTATTTTCCTACAGATTCTCAGACAGCTGTTAACACTCTATATTCTTCTGGAGGAACATATATTCATGCCACCATTTACATCCCTTTTGGCTCTGAGACTTGTTTTCTTTCACTGTATCCTGCAGGGAAGATCATCATGAATTCCTCTGTGAAACTGCTCTACGAAACACATCTCTGCCTGCAAGCCAAAGAAAGCAGTTTGCCCACTGGATTCCCAGCTATATGCAGAGTTACTACATTTTTGTTTGGCTATTCTAACTATTTGAGCTAATTTTGCGCTTTTGGACATGATGAAACAGCTGCCACCTGCTAGGAAAGCAGAGGGGATCCATAGTAGACCTAACAGTATCACTGGCCTCAAAACTGTAGTGGGAAACTAAAAGCAATGTGGTTCCTTAATTCTGTGTATCGTGGAGAGGGACAAATTTAAACCAATATTTTTCTTGAGTATTGCTTATTTGTTTACTTAGGTGCCCTTTCTTAACTGTGGAGCCCATTTCACAGCACCTAATTCTCCTCACTCATTCTTTATAAAATAAGGTGCCTAGAAGGGCTTTATGAAAACCACACTAGAAATATGGGTCCCAGAATGTAAAAATCCTCTCATTTAGATGGTTTACCCACCCTCCTAGTCCCTGATACACCACTGCTTTTTGTGGTATAACTTACGTTAGGTGTGGGCAGGGCAAAGGTGCTGCTTGTGATCTTGAAAGTTACTCTTTTTTGTTGCATTTCTGTGTCATTGGAATTCTCTGATTGGATGTAAAATGACAGGAAAACCTAAAGAAACTATCCATGACTGGGATTACTCCAGGTAAATCTTTGACTTGAGCAAGAACACCACTGAAATCTATATTTCATGCTTTCTGTTGCTTAATACTTGTGATAATTCTATCTTTTGATATTCTATATTGGCTGCTTTATAGGCCCACTTGTGATAACTGCACACTGCTTCTGGTATATCACAATACTCCACTACAAACTAAGCAAGCAGTTAAGATCATTTCCAGCTCTGAGAAGACCAAAAAAACAATTGAAACAGAAAACTTGCTGTGAAATACATTTCTAATTAGTGAGCTAAAACAGCAAGGAAGACATTAGTTAAGCAGCTCTGTATATATTAATTTTTTCAAACAAAATGCAAATCCTGAAAAAGTAAGATGTAACTCTGTGTGTATATATATGTGTATCAGCATTCAGTTATGAATCATTTGCTGCAGGTCTGTGATTAATTTGTTAGATGTACCTTTCCACTAAGACCCATTCGTCTTTGAACTGTTTTCTCCCTCTCTTGCATTCCTTATTCCCAGGTTAGTCCCCTTCAAAGAGAGAAAGAGAGAGGATTTTCCCCATTATTTTCATTAGATCACTTTTTAGTATATTGATTAAGGAAGCGTCTGCCACATGTGAGAAGTGCATTTCATCTGAAAGACATTTCTTTAGCCTAAGGGTATTAGTGTGATGGCAATGAGCTGTGAGATGGAATAAAGTTGACGCCATATGTATCATTATATGTTGAGGGGAGTATCCTAGCACCACAGTGTTAAAAAGCGTAGTTCACTGGGACTGTAACAGATCCAGGCATCCATTAATAACATAACAACTGTGGTTTGTAGTCAATATCAAAGCCAAAGTAAATTAAAAATGTGTGACTCTAGATGCTATGGGTAAGATTTGAAACAAGTTTTGCTCTAATTGTCCATAATGAGTTTCTCCAGATTCTTCGTTCAAATAACTGCATAATTTTAGTGTATTCATCTACTTCCACCTTGCTTTGCTTCAGCTGGAACAAGTGGCTTCATGTTGACTGCAATGACATGCCTTTGCTAACTTCCCACCCCCTAGAAAAAAAGAGTTAAAAGGATGTTCACAACCTTAGCGACACTGTGATCTGCAAGAGAGACTTCCACATATAATTAATCCCTTGTATGGTAATTAATCTGTTTGCACATATATACACAAAGTCCTGTTTTAACAGTAGGAATAGTAAAGTGATATGTTATGCCTGTGAATAGTGATGCAGTCAGCTGTTCTTTCTCCTGAACCAGAAAAGATTCCTACTACCTCACAGAAGCTTTCCCATGAGTAGGAAGGACAGCATATGCAAAAGCTGAAAGTGGCAGAGCTGAGGAGAAAATGAACGAGTAACAAAAAATAAGCAAGTCCTGGTAAACATAAAATTGCAGCTGCATAAATAGTAACTAATATAAAAGAAAAATATCAGATTACTGTGATGCAATCCTTAGCTGCCATCATAGTTTGTATTTCTATAAATATATTACTTGTCAACTCTGTACCAGCACGGCCGGTATGAATAAAATGGGGCGGCATGGAAACATGGATCATCTTTCTGGATAATATGTTATTTTAAATATGCTGGTTTACCTGTTTAAAATCCTTATGACCAGAATATTCAATAGAGCAAGCTACGGAATGAATACACTATAATTTTAGTCTACAAAGCAAAATTCATGGTATCTTATATTTCAGAACATATGGTAGTTGGATGTGAAGGTACAAATGCACCGCATGGTACAAAGAAGGCCCAGCATAAACTTTTGCTGAAGGCTCTGTTCAGAATATTCTAACACAACAGCAAAAAAGAGAAAAATAAACAAATCACTGCCTTAGCTTAGCTGAAAAAAAAACCCAACCCAAATCCTGTTTGCTCACATCTGCATTTCATGGTTTGGATGTGGAGTGGAAGCAAAAGTGTTGAAATATCATGCAAGTGGCTGTCAGTTAGAAGGAGAAAGGCTCATTTCCAGTACATCTGGGTCCTTGGGCTACACCCAATACTATTGAGTTCCTCTCTGCCTGGTGTGGCTCTGTGTGTCAGACTAGACAGCTCTCTTTGGTTACTGTTCCACCAAGAGAGCTGGTGTTTGTCAGCAACATTATCAACTGTAGCAGATGCAAGGTGACATCTTAGCCTTGCTGATATCAGTAGGGAAACTCATTTAACCTCTGGGTTTGCAACCAGCTTGGGCTTCATTCATTTTCACTCTGGTGTTTCATTTACTATGTCCTAGTGTGGCAGGCAAAGCAATAAAAGCAGCAAAAAGTTCTTTGTTTTCGGACATCCCCTTGTGAAAAGACATATGCGATGAAGGGTGACATATCCTTCAGAAAGAGTGTATGCCTGCACTTAACTTTCTCCACAATCTGTAGATCAACACATGTGCCAGGTTTTGCTCTGAGGGGCTTTGGGATGCTGTGATTTATGGGATGACTCTAGCCTTCACAAAATGCACCAAGACGTACAAGTGCCCATCAAGCAGCGTGAGCACATCTAAGTGTTTAGGTACAAAGCCAATGCTTGGCTGATTGCAGTAAAAGTATCTTTTCCGGTTCAACTTCTAACCTGCGTGGTACACCTAGCAGGGATAACAGGTGCCTCAAGAAGAATGCATCAAGAAGAGTGTGGCGAGCAGGTCGCAGGAGGTTATCCTTCCCCTTTACTCTGCCCCGGTGAGGCCACATATGGAGTACTGTGTCCAGTTCTGGGCTCCCCAGTTCAAGANAACTGGCAGTGTGGATTATTGCCTCTTTAGTTAAATGGTTCTGCATTACATAGGATATTAAAAGTAGATAAAGCCTGGGTACTGGAAATAGCAGTGTTGTGTAACGGTTCATGTATTTTCTACTGGCAGTGGTTCCTCGTTTTTATGATTTATTCTCTTGTTTTCCCTCTACTTACGCTTCTGCTGTGAAAATGACTATGTATGCAACAATTAATTATTGTTTCATGGGGACCGAAAAATACTTTGAGGTTAAAGTGGAGAGTATGGAGGTCTGGGAGAAAAGAATCATGTGATGACTCCTAGAATGACACTATTCTATATTTGACCTCTGATTCATTCTATTAGCAGCACCATTTTCTTGCATCTAGTTGCTCCCTTTGCATTTCCCGTTCTCCAACTTATACCTCTGCTACCTATAGCTGCTTTCTATTCAAACATCTCACACCCTCAAAGATCTTTACCATCTCTCTCTACAGATAAGTATGTATAAGTTTCCGGTGACTGACTAGTTAAACTTCAGTCTTGGAACTTGCTTCATTTATGATTTGAAACTAAATCGTGCCAATTCAGGATGCTGTGCAATCTGTAGTTTTGAAGAACACTGAGAAAAAGAATTCCAACACGGTGTTTCAGTTGTCTGTCTGTCGGTTTTTGTGTTTTGTATTTTTAAATTCATTTTTTGGTCAACAGAAAAGTTGTAAGTATTTCCTCTTTCAGTTTCAATGTCAATACTTAAAATTTAAGCCCCTTGATTCCAGGAAATGCCGGCAAGGGAGCCCCTCGAACTTTCAAAGAGGTCCTTTACCACAACCAAGACCTGAGAGTATAGCCCTCTTTGCAGAGTCAGGTCTGTACTTTCAATGGAGAGGTTAACGTCTGCAGAAAAGCTACTGGAATGAGAGAGGAAAGACAGTGGAATGCTTCTTACACAAGTAGAGGCAGTCTGGCATCAGAGTTAATCATATGGCCATTCATCTCTTTGGAATGAATGTACATGTTTAATTACATAACTTGGAGTTGCATAAAGTTGTAAATAGTGCTGCAATGGTTACTAACTTCAGTAAAGCAGGGGTCTTGGGCACACAATTTGCTTTTAAGAAAAGCTGCATATTTTAATGTAAAACCTCCCATTGCATTTCTTCCTGGTCAGTTTTGTATCCTAAACGCATCAGAAGCATTGTGAAACTGAATTAACTGAAGAAGATACAGCACTGGTAAATAAAAAAAATCAATCTAAAAAAAAAAAATCCTACCTTCAAAATATGGAAACTTATATTGAGTTTTCTTAATTGATGGAAAGAATAACTTGACTTGTTTGGTTGCTTGAGGAGGAATTATATACCTAGCTGGGGATCATCTGGAGTGTGTAGGTGGTTCCCCTCAGAGCTGACACTTAAAGGCAGAGAAAGGAGTTCTCCAGATGTAAATGGGAGGCAGAGGAAAGAGGGTTATTCACAGGACACGAAGGTTACCAAAGTAAGGGCTCTTGTCCTTACTGAGTCAAGTTTCACATAAAGCCTGCCAGCTGGTCCATTAACTATAGTAGCCACCTATAGCCATCCATATTCTACCATCAATATGCTAGAAACTAGAGAAAGGAACACAATGAATGCTAAAATCCTGTGTTGTGAACAGCTTTACTTACCAGTTTGAATCTGGTGGAAGAACAATGAAAGTCAGGTCTATTTGACATTGTTCACTGTTTCCTTTTTGTACATGTTTCATCATAGTGTTTCTTACTCATGGTCTGTCTCAGGTTTGAGTTTTTAATGTTTCATTGTTTAGGTTTCGAACCCTTGAAGGATATATATTTTTTAAATTTAAAATAACTGTTTTCTTTGGACTTCAGTGGAGTCCCATGAAATCATTTCCACTGGTGTTTGATTCAATTAAGGCTTATTTCTTTGGGAAATTAAACATCTGACAAATTTAAATTAGCAATGTTCATTTGGTACATATCCAAAAAATAGCTTAGCTTTGCATTGTGACTCCTTTGTGCAAATTATGGGCATGATAATTCTCCAGTATATCATCACATGTATGTTATTTACTGCCCTTTCAGAAAAGCACTGCTGTTATCCTATATGAGCTTGCTCTTCTCCCAGTGTATAAGAATAAAAGAGAGAACAAAATATATGCTGAAGCAGCACTGGCTGTGTATGTCACCAGGTAATTTATCTCACCAGGAAGTGTGAAGGCAGTCAGAAGTACCCTCTTCTATGCAATGCCTTTCTGCACCCAGAAGTCTCCCATATGCTGTATGCCCCATCAGTAGAACTGGAGCGTGGACAGCATGAAGCAGCTAAAACATTAACGTGAGCATTTAGAAAGGTCTCTGTGATTCCCTCCTTTCTTGATAAGTATTCAGCTCTTATTTTCACAGGGCCCACAAGCCTTACAACTATGCTGACAAGAAAGGCCCATTTTACTAGTCACGCTCACCCAGCTCAGCGTCATAAAATACCTTTCCAAAAGCACCAGACTGCTCAGATGGAGGCTGGAGCCCTCACAAGAATCGATAGTGTATGCTCACAGGTATATAGAGAAACAGCATGGCCACAGGGTGAGAACTCGGAAACAGTGTTGTGGGACTGCTGCAGGCAGACATCCTGTCATCAAGGCCTACACATCCAGTTTATATTCCAAGTTCAAGGTACAAGTGAGCAGGCTTAGAATTGAGTTGGGTGCTTGGACTTCACATCTGAAAGTTTTAGAGAGCTTCCAGACCTTGGTGGGAGAGCTGCCAGTGAACAAATTAGGAGAATGATGAGTATGAACTTTAGGTGTACTTTATAGTTAATCATATAGAAGACTGAAAAAACAGTCTAAGTTGCTATCAAAACTTTTTGGAGTAGGAGAGATGACAGCTAGGCAGGGGTGTTTATTGGGTGTTTTTCTGTATAATTCACAGATAAATGCAAAATATTCGCTTTCATTTGAACGGAAAAGAAACATATTTGAAATTTACAACTTTCAACACATACTTTTGAAGAAAAAGTAACAATTTCTCAAGAACTTAGATGTAGATTAATGTAATACCTATGATTGTAGCTTAATAAATTTTCAGAGATTTTTTTTAAGATGTTGATTATTCGAAGAGGATTACTGTGAAAGTTCCAATGTACGTCACTGGTTCTTCTCAGGCAGGCTCCATGGCTTCTCTGCATCTTACCTAGGGGAAACATTTGGATCCCTGGCAGCTTTTTCCCTTCTGACCTTCTTAGGCGTAAGAAGATACAACTTGCATCAACCTTCATAAATCACAGGACGATCTTGGATCACAACCGCTTTTATCTGTGTCGCGAGCACTTGAGTAGAAAACATCTGGCTGATTAATATGTTTGAACACAAACACACCCCTATATAAATACGTTAATACACAAATATGAAAGTCTTTCACAACAGATGTATGCAAGTAACATGGACCTTATTCAAACGTGAACAATCTAGTGTTGCTTCTAGTGATACCCACCATGCGTGACCTGTCTGCATATTAGTATTACTTCTCTCTCAAGCAGAAAGACATGCCCATGAACTCACAATTTGTCTTCCTAGGTCACAAAGATAATCAAGGTACAGGTACTTTTTAAGTATAGCTTCCTTTATGTGCTCACGTGGCCATCCTGCCATGAAATTATTAAAGAAGCTTTAAGGGCATCCCACTTTTCTAAGAATTTTAGCCCAACTAGAGCCATGCATTAGATGAGTCTCAAGTTCTGACTTCTGCAAAAAAGCAAAGCTGAGCCAGCTGACACTGTTCACAGATCATTGTTCCCCAAACATTTTGTAACCAACACTGAATATCAGTGCAAGTATTTTTTTCCAGGCTTAAATTTGCTCACCGGCTGAGGGAAAAAAGCAAAACAAAATGCTATACAAAAGCATAACACCCTCTAGTGTCACCCACTAGTGTCACCCACAACAGCAGTTAGAACTTGGTAGACTTGTCTGCAATTAAGGTTACATGAAATTTCCGTTATAAACTCTCTTCTTTTTTACTTTGCCAGATTTCACCGCTCGGGCTGAATTTTCCACACTCGCTCTTTATTTCAAGTGAAATTTTTTGGGGAAGTTCTGGTGAAAACCACCCTGCCATTTCCAAGAGGGAGCTTAGGGAAAAAAAAAGTTGATTACCCAATATTAAAATGTATTTCTTTGAAGAGCTGTAGTACCTTCATGCGTTATGGCACCAACTGGCCCTTTGCTGTCCCAGTGAGAATCTACTCATGTTCAGCCAAGCTGTAAAACTATAAATTGTTGTTTTAATATGCTCAGTAAAGTTTCAGCAAGGCTTCCAGCTGCATTTTCTGATAGCATCCAACAAGCTCACCCTGTCCTAGTCACAATAAGCCTACTGACCTGGAGACTTAAAGACTTGGAGAACAAAACACCAATACACCGATAATAACATTAAATTCCCTTTTGGCCTGAAAGGAAGGCATGTTGGACTGAGAGTGAAGAGGAGATCACGTGTTGTCCCTTAGCTCTTCCTTTAGCTGGGTTTCATTTTGTGGACAAAATATGATTTATTTTTATACTCCCCTTCTGAAATTTTCTTAATAGGATGAATTTAATGTCATCTAACTTTAAATGTGTAAGCATAGGTGTATCATACAGCTGTCCAGTCTTCTCTTGTAGCCTGTAGTAACAGACAGGTACGTTGAAAGGCCTTTCTTCTCATCAGCCATAGATGCATAACATAAGTTTGAAAAAAGATGTTCCCTGGTATCTTTCTTTTCTTCTATTGACTACAGGGGAAGAATGACAACTAGCTGAGGTAAATTGCCCTGCCTTTACTTGACAAAATTAGACCAAATTAATCCCACCCAAACTGAAGACCAGCAACAGAGGCTGAGGAGGCTGAAGGAATGAAAAGTGAAAGGACTAGGAGATAACAGAGTCACAGCTAATAGTGATAGTATTTACCCATTAGAAAGTCTAACAACAGACATGGTAGGTGGCCTGTGACCTGATAATCTTTAAAAAAAGAAAAACTTACAAAGATACTGGAGTTCAAATAGGAGCAACTGATACAATGCAAAAACACACAAGACGAGGATCCAGGCCACAGTATGCAAACAGCACAATAAAATGATCACAACATTACTTTGCAGCTTTTGAATCTCAACTCAAAATCCTTTCCTGTGACAAAATCAGAGGCTCTTGACACTTCCAGTTTGACTACAGTGCCAAATATTAACAACGGGAAAAAGAACAGATTGTTTTGCTTTTTCACTGAAGTGTCCGTGATTAACTGGAGGCAAATTATTTTTTCTGTATAATAATTGTGTGTATTACAAATTATTTAGGTAGAAAGACTGAAACAGAAAGTTGTTGCAATCTGCATCTTTTTTTGAAATTTGTGCTTATAATATTATTCCTTTCTAGAGAATTTCTTCTACAAAGTGACAACTGAAAGAAAAATTCATTATTTTTTAATACGTTGCACATCAGTAGATGCTTTGAGTGTGCAATGAAATACAGTATCGATACTAGCATAATCTCACAGCAGTAAAGAAAATTTCAGAATATGTTTGTATTCTGTATAATGTGTTCCTTTGCTTATAAGTTATCATCTTGCGTACTTTTACTCATTTTCAGCAGATGATTTCTATACTATTTTAAATATTAGCATTAGTGTTCTGATTTTTTTAACCGTTGATTCATAAGCTGCTGTTCTTTTTAAATGAAGAACATATAATAAGATTCTGATCATCCTTTGACATGAAGTGGTTTAATAAAAACAGCTTGCAACCTGACACTGTCACTTTGTGCATAAAGTTATGCAGTGTCAGTGCTTAATTGTCCCATGAACTTTGCTGTTTAGTGTTGGAAATTGTGAAGCTGTCCAAGGCAGCAGGTTGTCCCTTTGAATTTGGGGCACAAAGTGCTCAGGTTTGGGGTGGTTCTTACCACCTTAATGCCTCATTCCATGGTTCAGATTGCTTCCCCAAAAGTCTTTACTTCTAAACCATTGATCATGAGCATTGCTGTACATTTCTGATGTGTCAGAGAAACAAGAGATTAATTGAGTGGGCTTGAGACATTAAAGACTTTGAAAGTAAAGGTCAGGACACTGAAACAGAGTTGAAATTTTACAGAAATGCAGCAAAGACCAATCTGAGGTCTTTGCAGCATTGTGAGCAAAATACCACCTGAGTCCTTAAATGCTACCAATTCCATGAAAGAGTTAAGCAGAGAATATTAAAGGCTGACATTTACTTAGAAAGGTAGAACTGAGAGAGAAGTCCTTCATCTTAGGACAAATTTGTTATCTACCTCGCAAATGAGTGCTGTTACTGATTTATATGTTGTATCTTGGCACTTAAAGGTTTTCTTCACAAAATTTTGAAAGCTTCTCCTGATACAGGGAGGAATGTGAAAAATCCTTTTGTAAGAAAAGAATGAAATACCAGCTCCTAATTAATTTCCTTAGTTTTACCTAGTCTTCACTTTACTTTCATTTTTCATAAATTTCTTTTCTTTTGTGTCTTCTCGGTTTAGTCTTTTTTGTTAAAAATAAAACTTTTTATAATTTTTTTTTCTTCTTCTTAACCATTCTCTATGTATTTCAACAGCCTGTTACAATTATTTTTGTGTGCATTCAAGCTGGGGCAAAAGTGTTTAGCACTTCAAAGCAAATCCCAATATCTGCTTTTGAATTTCATATTTGAAGGCCTAAAGAGATTGCTATAATTAATAAATTGAGAAAACAAAAGTTACTAAGTTACTCCCATTTTGAAATAGCGTTCAAGAACCATGCTTTCTCTACTAAGTCTTAAAAAGTAGCCCAGACATTTCTGACACAGATGTTTTCCAGTATTTCAGATAACTATATGAAAGAAAACTTACTCAAGCTGAGATGTGAAAATAAGCCTTTAACTTTCATTTTACAAAACTTTTTTTTGTAGTAAACATTGACAAAAGGTTGAAAGAGTTCTTCCTGAGCAGGACAGAGAACATTATTTTGCCTGTTTTATTTGCTCTGCACAAATTAAATGTTAGGGTATGTTCTTCTCCCATCTTTGTTACTTCTCCTGTAGGCTTGAACAGCAAGAAATGGGCTATCTATGAGTCAATGATTAGACAGAAATAGGGAGGAGAAAGACGGCAGTTGGACCCAAGAAATAATCTTACCCATAATCCTTCCACTCTAGCGCTGCAATCTTGCACAAGGAAGAAGAATTCCGTTCTACTCATTTTTTGGAGTATACTAGGATCCGATGACCTGACTGTGAACAAAACACCAGTCACACACTGAAACTGTGAATTAAGCCTTCTCTTCCGTGCTAAACTGCCATTGGTTTGGGGTTTAGTGGTCATAATTTGGCAGGTGCTATTGTAGCCATCTTTTCATAACAGACATGGTTCCCTATAAAGCTGTAACTAGAAGTAAGTTTGAGGTACAAAGCTCTTGAAGAAGATAGGAATGAAATTAGGGCTTCTGCTGTCCGATGAAATCAGGACAGAACTTCCCTTTTATAAAGGAGGACTGGAGATCCCATTACCTGTGGCAGAAATATGTCAACTCTATGGCAGCGGTACTAGAACATATAAGCCACAAGGAACAAGTTCAAGCAACTTCAAAGTCACATAATACACCTGCCTGTGGAAGGGATCATAGAATCATAGAGTAATAGAATCGTCTAGGTTGGAAGGGACCTTTAAGATCATCGAGTCCAACCATTAGCCTGACACTGCCAAAACCACCACTAAACCATGTCCCTAAGCACCATGTCTATCCGTCTTTTAAATACCTCCAGCAATGGATTCCACCACTTCCCTGGGCAGCCTGTTCCAATGTTTGATAACTCTTTCTGTGAAAAAAAATTTCCTAATATCCATCCTAAACCTCCCCTGGCACAATGTGAGGCCATTTCCTCTTGTCCTGTCACTTACTACCTGGGAGAAGAGACCTACCCCCACCTCTCTAAACCTCCTTTCAGTTAGTTGTAGAGAACGATAGCGTCCCCCCTGAGCCTTGTTTTCTTCAGACTAAACAATCTCAGTTCCCTTAACCACTCCTTATAAAACTTGTGCTCCAGACCTCTCACTAGTTTTGTTGGCCTTCTCTGGACACGTTAGACCACCTCAATGTCTTCCTTGTAGTGAGGGACCCAAAACTGCACACAGTATTCAAGGTGGGGCCTCACCAGTGCTGAGTACAGGGGGACAATCACCTCCCTAGTTCTGCTCACCACACTATTCCTGATACAAGCCAGGATGCTGTGGGCCTTCTTGGCCACCTGAGCACACTGCTGGCTTGTATTCAGCCAGCTGTTGACTGACACCCCCAGGTCCTTTTCTGCCAGGCAGCTTTCCAGCCACTCTTCCCCAAGCCTGTAGTGCCACGTGGGGTTGTTGTGACCCAAGTGCAGGACCCGGCACATGGCCTTGTTGAACCTCATACTATTGGCCTCGGCCCATTGATGCCGCCTGTCCAGATCCCTCTGTAGGGCCATCCTACCCTCAAGCAGATCAACGCTCTCGCCCAACGTAGTGTCATCTGCAAACTTACTGAGGGTGCACTTGATCCCCTCATCCAGATCGTTGATAAAGACATTAAACAGAACTAGCCCCAATACCGAGCCCTGGGGAACATCACTTGTCACCAGCTGCCAACTGGATTTAACTCCATTCACCACAACTCTTTGGGCTTGGCCATCTAGCCAGTTTTTAACCCAGTGAAGCATATGCCCATCCAAGCCATGAGCAGCCACTTTCTCCAGGCGAATGCTGTGGGAAATGGTGTCAAAGGTTTTACTAAAGTCCAAGTAGACGACATCCACAGCCTTTCCCTCATCCACTAAGCAGGTCACTTTGTCACAGAGGGAGATCAGGTTTGTCAAGCAGGACTTGCCTTTCATAAATCCATGCTGACTGGGCCTGGTCACCTGGTTGTCCTGCATGTGTCATGTGATGGCACTCAGGATGATCTGCTCCATAACCTTCCCTGGCACCGAGGTCAGATGACCTCAGGCCTGTAGTTCCCCAGATCCTCCTTCTGGCCCTTCTTGTGGATGGGTGGGCTTCACATTTGCTAACCTCCAGTCCACTGGGACCTCCCCAGTTAGCCAGGACTGCTGGTAAATGATGGAAAGTGGCTTGATGAACACTTCCACCAGCTCCCTCAGTACCCTTGGGCGGATCCCATCTGGTCCCATAGTTGTCTATGTCTAAGTGCTGTAGCAGGTCCCTCACTATTTCCCCTTGGATTATGGGGACTTCATTCTGCTCCCTGCCTCTGTCTTGTAGCTCAGGGGGCTGGGTACTCAGGGAACAACTGGTCTTACTATTAAAGACTGAGGTAAAGAAGGCATTAAGTAACTCAGCCTTTTCATCGTCCTTGGTCACTATGTTTCCCTTCCTGTCTAATAAAGGATGGAGTTCCAAATAAGTGCTTCTATGACTACAAACTATTTCAACAGTCAGATAATTTATTTTAATTTAATCTTGTTTTTTATGTCTTTATCTGCTTTGGTAAATCAGCCTTATGTACTACAACAATTAATTTTATTTATGCTTCCACTCTTCTGTCCACCTCTGCATTGAACAAATGCCCCAGCATATGTTTTATGTGAAAAGTGAAGTCCAGGCTACTTAACAATAAAGAATCCCCAGCCCTTTCATAAGACCATTGTTCTGATTGGTTTGGATAATTATCTTCTGCAAAAAATTTTTCTCCTGCAGTTTCTAAATGTGTGTAGTATTATATCTGTTTTCTTTTTCAAAATTATTGCCTTTTTCTTTGTTCCATTTGGCAACTGTGTTCTTGAAATTAGCTGCAGATTCCTAAAGAAATAGATATACTTGTAGATAAAGACATATGTGTAAAACATGGCCTAGTCTACATTGGCTTATTCATCAAAGTCTTAAAAAATGAAATAATATGGCAAATAAGCTATCATGTCATCTGGAAGAATTGGTCCCCTCAGACCAGTGGTAAGACACAGTACAGTGTGAGAAAAATTGCGGCACATATTGTCCCATATCTGCCTGCTGAGAGAACATAAGGCTGCAGCCTCTAATACAGTTTGTCTGCATCCTTTCACCACAGCTAAAACTGAGACAGAAGAATGAGAATGAGAAATAAACTTTTATTCAAACAGAATTTAAACTAATTTTTCTTTCATGAAACATTTATGTAAGTGAATATAGTCTATATGGAGATACCTGAATTCAAGATGACCAAAGGATTCTGTCTCCCAGAAAAATCCACCCACTTTCGGTTCAACTCAGCACATCTATTAAAAGAGCAAAACCAAAACAACAACAAAAACTGAAACCAAATCACTTCCTTTTCTTGTATGAGTGATGGTGGCCACAAATTAAAAAACCACACTTCCTTTCAGCAGCAGCTGAGAGTTCATTTGGAAATGCTCCTGAGCCCTGCTGAGTTCTGAGGTAATGTTTGCAGGTTTTAATATGATTATTTTTTGGCATTTATGAGAAATACCGCCAGCATTACTTACTGGACAGTGTCTTTCAGCAAGGAAGCTTTAGAAATCTTGAATTTTCCCAGAACTCTGTTGAAGTAACATGTAATATTTTGCTTTGTTTTGTTTCTTATTTTTCTGAAAAAATGGAAGTCACATGGAGTTTGAGATCCAAACATAACAAATCTACATTACCTAGAAAGAAAAACAAAATATAGTTATTAAATCCAGGAAATAAGAATTTCTCCCCATCAGGGTAAGTATTTTGAACTATTTGTGCATGAATTTGTTTTCAGTGATCAACAGTTAGTATTATGATTAATTGACCACATAGGTTTAATGTAGGTTTAAATCTCATTGGGGTTTTTTTTATTAGCTTCAGTAACATCCTGCACTTACGCCAGACATCTTTCCTGTGTAACACACTTTACAGTCTCAGGGTTTAGATATCCATGTGGTGGTACATTTGCTTCTGCTTGCAAGCAGAAGAAAGTTTGTGGTTTCAGTTTGTTGACTGATATGGTGAACTTCTGTACCATTCAGACACACCTTGATCAACTGGTATTTATCAATTCCGACAAGCAATTTTGATTTCATTTAAACCAAGTTAAACTTCACTAATCTTATAATCGTTAATCTCATAATACCTTTAGAGTAAAATAGTGGCCCTTCTGAATTTAGTGATAAAACTGTGAATGAAACCAATAGTTTAAGCAGCTGGAAGAAACAAAACATCTCATTAACCAGAAACATTTAAAATTTGGTTCCAGCCTGAATGTGCTCCAGGGAAATCCCACAGTGCTGGCTAGTTAACCAAGTGTCTGGAAATGCTGGGGTCACCAGCCTGCTTTCTAAGTCAAAGCTCTGTAGCAGGGAGAGCTGGGGCTCCCACAGTTCTGTGGTGGTGAAAATAGACACCCTGGAGCAAGTGGGTTGCTGTGGAACTATAGGCTTTGGAAAACCCAGGGAACCAGTTTAGAATTGGATATCCCACAGGTGCTGATAGAGATGTATGAGGAACCCCAGCAGCTTTCTACAAATGTATACAAAGCTTCATGGACACCCTTTCTCTCTTTTGCCTAATGCTTGCACTTCAAACAGCAAGTCAGCATTTTTCAACATAATCCTGTTTCACTGAACAGTAAGGCCAGGTCTTATGCTAGCAAGTACCTCAAGCAAAGGTCTCTGAAAGTCTTCTTGAAATAGTCAAAGTAGAGCATATTAAACCCTGATATCTTTCATAGTTTAAGGCAGCTACTGATATGTTCATCTTCCAATTTTAAAAATATTTCTTAAAAATATATTATTCTTTTCTAATTTGAGACAATTGGGTTGTGATGATATATGCATCCAAGATTTTTTGCAGGGTGCATTATTGGAGTTCAAATATTGGAGCCCAGTTTTGTGGAAGGATATGGAGTTTTAGTTTGGACCAGCCTATTACAGATGTGAAGTCACTGAACAGGAAACAATGTGGGTTTTAGTGTGGCTGGATTGTTCTCAGTACTTTATCGGATAGTTTAAGCCCAGATTCAGTGATGAGGACATTATATTGCAGTCACATTGTATGAAAACTGGTTAAAGAGAGGCTTTAATATTCTGTTTTGTATAGAGCCATCACTGTTGGGTAATGACTCACTCCTGGGACTCCTAAGAACTATTACAGTACAAGTAATAGCACTTCCCACAGACCATCAAGCATCTCATATTCTCAGTAGTTTAACTACTTTTGATACAGCTCAAAATCTTTGTTTATGTTGCCTCCTGCCAATTAATACCCCAAGCAGCATTTACTTTTATAACTTTTAAAGACTTTCCACTGTAAATAGAACCAAAATGCTTATGATACAACTTCCGGTGAAGAGCAATGGCACATTATAAATATCTTATAATTCATTATTCAATTAACACATCATGAAAACTGATTCCTTTCTTTAAAAGCTCGAATTAAATTGAACTTGTAACTTTTTTTCTTTTAAATTGAAAAAGCAATCTCTTTTTTTTCTTTATTTATTTGCATTTCCCTCAGGTCTGGTATGGAAATGAGAACTGGATACTTCATCCAAATTCAGCTGCTAACAGGAAGCACTTGAAATTTTGTGACAGTCTGCTCTGGTGAGATGTGACAGTCTGCTCTGGTGAGATGTGACATTGCACAGAATAAAATTAAGACACAGATATTAGTGTAAAGGAATTTTTTATACTTGTACCCATTTAAAGAAAAACAAGGTGTGTTCCTCAACAGGATAAAATAATTCACCTCAGACAGATACGACTCTTTAATTTCTCAGTCATAATGGATGGAGATATTGAAAAGAATCAAGAAAATAAAAAGACTTGAACACTCAACTTGGAAGGAAATATAGAACTCAGGTCAATGCCACAAATATTTCTGAGCAATGCAGTGTACTAAATAGCTTTCGTATTGACTTGAAGAGAGAGCTCATGCATTTTCAAAAAGGCAATAAAATATGTAACTTCATTCGATACATATGTCAATGAAGCACTAAAGGTAGCGGTATTCTCTTCAGCTTTTTCTTCCTACTGCATCCAGGCTAAAGGTGTACTCTATACCTAAGTAAAATCTAATTTTCATTCCTGATTTCATGAAGAGGATTAGACAATTTATGTCCCTTCAAAACAAATACAGGATATTTGTCTTGGAATCCACTATGGCAATAGATAAAATATCTGGATAATTTAACACACCACAAAAGCAGAGAGAAAGAGAGGAAAGATTATCATAACCAAACCCATTTATCAAGATACAGCTTTCGCCTCACCTCCTGCAGTTAACTGGGACACTAATAGAGAAATATGTGACTTTTCCTGAGTTACTCACAGCCTTGTGCCAGCTCACTTTCTGCTATCACTGCAAAGAAAGAGACTAGACTTTGGTGAGCACCAGGAGGGACTCATATTGAACTCAGCCTTTCCAAAAGACATTTTCTGGAAATCTGTGAGCATCAGGGAAAGCATTTGGACTCTGGAGCAAATGTTGTGAATCCTGACTTGAATTGTCAGCATATAACCATAGTTGAAAGCCAAGGTTAGCAGAATATTGTATGTCCAATTGTGTGTATTATTCTGGAAGAAATGTAAAGGACAGCAAGCTCCATTTTCTAAACGTACACAGAGACAGTGAGAAGTGACCTAAGCAACCTCTCTCCAAATAAATAGTGATTCCAAACTCATTTTCCAACAAATTGTGCTTGTCTTTCATTCTGCTTTTAAGTTCAAATGCAGCTGTGATTTCTCATGACTGAGTTATGTGATTTGATTAAAACTCATTTTTTTGAAAATGAAATGCTCTGCGTGAAAAATGTCTGTGTTGTCTTCACAGGTGCTTTGGAGTACTTTCCTGATACTCCTGTTAGGGAACTAGCAGATGCATCTGCCTTTATTTTTCAACTATTCTCTTGAATTTACAAAAATACCAGATTATATAACTGTAAAACTGTCCATGAGGTGTTTTAACTTCCCATGTTCCAACTTGTGCCCGTCGCCCCTCGTCCTGTCACTGGGAACCACTGCGAAGAGTCTGCCTCCATCCTCCTCCAAGCCACCCTTTAGATACTTTTAAGCAAGAATAAGGTCTCCCCTCAGCCTTCTCTTCTCCAGGCTAAAGAGTCCCAGCTCTCTCAGCCTTTCCTCATAAGGGAGGTGCTCCAATCCCCCAGTCATCTTTGTTGTCCTACACTGGACTCTCTCCAGAAGTTCCCTGTCCCGCTTGAGCTGGGGAGCCCAGAACTGGACACAGTATTCCAGGTGTGGCCTCACCAGTGCCAAGCAGAGGGGGAGAATTATTTTCTCCATGTTTTAATGACCTATCTGATACTTTAGTTGCGTTCTTTTCTTTTTTTCAGAGCTGATATTAAAATTCTTGGTTTAGTTTTTACCGCAGATGAAAACATGTGGACTTACGTGTTTTTGACTGGAATGGACCTTAAAAATGGCAAGAAACTGTCAATTTTTCCTTGTTATTTGCACATGGGAACCAATTCTCTGTCAAAAAAAGTGTGATTGTTTATAACATAAATATGGAAAGAACCTGATTTTTGTGCAGATGAGTTATATGCATTTTAAAAATATTAAACGAAATATGTGGTTTTGAGGGTTCTCATTCTGTTTGAATGTATCCCTCCACAAATCTATTATTATGAATATATTAATTATGGTCATAATACACAAAAACACAGAAATATAAGAAAAGAAACAAGAAATGACATTCACTTTAAAATGGAAGCATTCATTGTGCTTAAGAGATTTCTAAAAGTTCATACATTGCTATGGTTTTGACTAAAGCCTCTAGCTAGTTTGAAATTTATTTCAGTTTGAAATGTCAATCATTTTTGGTATTATATAATGTATAATATATAACTGATCCTTAAGCTTCCATCAAGTGTATAATTACATTTCTAACAGTGGGTGAATGATGAGTCTTAATAAAAAACTTCCAATAAAGAGTCCAAATAATCTTGTCTGGACAAAAGGGAGAGATCTTAAAACACGATGGAAAACAAGAGAACAGATGTTAATATATTGCAAAGACTGAAACTTTGAAAAGAAGCTTGGAGTCTTTCTGAAGCTTGGAATATAGCAAACAAACTGTCCTTGAAAAGGGAAGGAGTGACTTCACAGTATATCTACTATATATTTTTCCGCACCTTTGGTAACTCTGTAATTTATGACAGTACCTTGACATTGCTTGGATGTTGCAGTTAATGCTTATTTACTGTCCAAGGTGTGACAGTAAATAATTTCTTAACTTAAATGTCTCTCATCTGATTTATAAACTCAATTCTTTGTGGTCATTTTCCAAATTTCATGAGACAAATATGTACTTTTTATTTGTATTACAACAGTGTATGAAACTTAGCAAATCCAACTGGTTAATCCCTTCAAAGGCATACATGCTAAGTCCCAAACTCAGCTAAGTCCTTGAATGTGCTTTACTCTACTTCCATCTGGAAAAAAGCATTTGAGTACTTGTGACTTGATTATTTATAGAATGTTGTTTTCTAGTCAGGCTAGAAGTTGCAACAGAAATGTTCTTGAGACTGTGACTCATTAGGGCTTGTTGAGTCACAGGTAATAAACAGGATACTGCTAATATTGTACAACATTTACTCTTAAAGTAACATTTTAAAAAGCACAGTTTTCAACTTTTCTAAGAAAAGAGATTGACATATGTTCAAAACAAGAAGTCAATGGTCCCAGTGAAGTCAAGGTTTTTTTCTGCTATGCTGATCATAGAATCATAGAATGGTTTAGGTTGGAAAAAGAACTAAAAGGTTGTCTAGTTCCAACTAGACCAGGTTGCTCGAAGCCTCATCCAACCTGTCCTTGAACACTTCCAGGGATGGGGCCTCCACAGCTTCCCTGGGCAGCCTGTTCCAGTGCCTCACCACCCTCACAGTAAAAAATTTCCTCCTGAGATCTAATCTAAATCTACCCTCTTCCAGTTTGAAGATGTTACCCCTCATCCTATCACTACATACCCTTGTAAAAAGTCCCTCTCCAGATCTCTTATAGGCCCCCTTTCAGATACGGGAAGGCTGCTATAAGGTCTGTCTGGAGCCTTCTCTTCTCCAGGCTGAACAAGCCTAACTGTATCAGCCTGTCTCCAAAGAGGAGGTGCTCCAGGCCTCTGATCATCTTCATGACCATCCTCTGGACCCACTCCAACAGGTCCGTGTCCTTCTTGTGCTGAGGACTCCAAAGCTGGATGCAGTCCTCCAGGTGGGGTCTCACCAGAGCAGAGGGGCAGAATCACCTCCCTCAACCATGCTGGCCACACTGCTTTTACAGCAGCCCAGGATACAGTTGGCTTTCTGGGCTGTAAGCACACATTGCTGGCTCATGTTGAGCTTCTCATCTACCAACACTCCCAAGTCCCTCTCCTCAGGGCTGCTCTTGATCCACTTTCTGCCCAGCCTGTGTTTGTGCTTGGAATTGCTGTGACCTACGTGCAGGACCTTGCACTTGGCTTTGTTGAGCATCATGAGGCTGGCACAGGCCCACCTCCAAGCCCGTCCAGGTCCCTCTGGACAGCATCCCTTCCATCCAGCGTATCGACTGTGCCACACAGCTTGGGGTCGTCAGCAAACTTGCTGAAGGTGCACTCAATGCCACTGTCCACGTCACCAACAAAGATGTTAAACAGCACCGATCCCAGTACAGACCCCTGAGGAATGCCCCTCATTACTGGTTTCCACCTGGACATCAAGCTGTTGACCACAACACTTTGAGTGTGACAATCCAGCCAGTTCCTTATCCACCGAGTGGTCCATCCATCAAATCAGTGCCTCTGATTTAGAGACTAGGATGTCGTGAAGGACAGTGTCAAACAGTTTGCATAAATCCAGGTAGATGACATCTGTCGCTCTCCCCTTATCCACCAATGCTGTAACCCCATCATAGAAGGTCACCAAATTTGTCAGGCATGACTTGCCCTTGGTGAAGCCATGTTGGCTATCACTGATCACCTCCTTATTTTCCATGTGCCTTAGCAGAGTTTTCAGGAGGATCTGCTCTATGATCTTGCCAGGTACAAAGGTGAGACTAACTGACTTGTAGTTCCCTGGGTCTTCCTTTTTTACTTTTTTGAAAATGGGGTTTATGTTTCCCCTTTTCCAGTCAGTGTCAACTTCACCAGACAATGACAATTTTTCAAATATAATGGTAAGCAGCCTAGCAACTTCATCTGCCAGTCCCCTCAGGATCTGCAGACAGATTTCATCAGGTCCCATGGACTTGTGTACCTTCAGGTTCCTTAGATGGTCTCGTATTTGATCTTCACCTACAGTGGGCAGTTCTTCATTCTCACAGCCCCTGCCTTTGCCTTCTGTGACTTGGGCAGTGTGGTAACGATTTGAAAATTTCCATCTCTCTAAACACACAGAATATAAGACAGCTTTGATAGACAGGGCCACAGGCTACTTTGAGCAGTCATAATCATTACTACTTAACAGTTCTATGTGATCTTTAGATTATTTTGGAGTTTTTAATTTCACTAAGAACAAAAATGCTCCCTATGAAAGTTAGTTAGATCAATCACTTTAAGAAAGCTTAACTGGCTGCTTGCGTAGTTAATAAATAGAGGAAGAGAGATTGCAACTCTTTGGAGATGAAATATGACAGTATTAACAAACTAGGTATTCATGTTTTTAAATGGATATTAAACTAAATAACTAGAAATTTATAACTCCAGAAATTAATTAATTTTTGCAAGTAGCAAGAAGTATTAGTAGCTATCAAAAGCTTGAGGCCAAATTTTGAGTATATTAAAACCAAAGGCAAAAGTTCCTTACCTTCAGTGGCAGAATGATTAAAACCCAGTTATTTATGCCACCTTTTATCCTCTGTGTAGGTACTGTGCTAGCAATAGTTTTTCTCACTTTTCTACATTGCCTGTGCCAAGGCACCTTGGTAAATTTTGAGATATAAAGTGGTGTTTTGACACCTATTCTAATAATCCTTTGTGCATTAAATCTCTTTCTTTTACCTTTTGGGAGTTTTCTTTAAGAAGCAGACAGTGAGAAATGCTTTGTTTTTTCAGAGTAATTTCAAGATTTACCTAAAATTGAAAAATAAAGCAAATGCTATGACAAAAGCTTCTAATATATTTTGTATTTTGAACTATAAAATCCAACCTTCCTCAGAGACTTTGTATTGCATATTTGTGAAATGTGTTATAAGTAAGGTGATAAGTAGTTTTTAGAAAAGCTTTAAAGCATGTGTTCAGATACTTCCTCCTACTTCTTCCTTCTCAGAGGAGCATCCAGGATGCACTGGATATTGCACAACGCTTTTTTAGAACTACTTATTTTCCTTAGAGGAGAACAAGTCTATGATGACATAAACACAAAGAGATCAATTAGGACCACACTCTGGAAAAGGGAAGAACTTGTTCAGCACAGTTTATTTTCTATTATGTTGGCTAAGAAACAAAATATTACACAAAGAATAAAATAAAACAAAATAGTTTAAAGATATAAAAAGGACAGCTCAGCTTTTTATTCTGGATCAAAGGTTCTACCTACCTGAAAATGACTCACGCTATAGAATCTCCATCCTTCTTTTTAGTGCGTATGCAGACTAACAGGTCTTACTGCATCTGTGGTCCATGCATAGTTGATGTAAAGAAATGTAATGTGGCCATGGCTCAAGAATATTCAGCTCTTAGTTCCACCAGAAATAATAGTAAGATTTCACTATTCTAGCAGCTGAAGTCCTTATAACTAATACTAATGTTTTTTTACTCCTGCAGTTTCTGAACTACTTTGCATAGAACTCCGAAACTGTTAGGGTTGTGATTTTGTGGTTCTGAGGTTTCCAGTGATAACATTATCACAACACACTTTTGTGTTCTTTGAACTAAAAGTACATTTGTACAGTTTATATACAAGTTTGGTCATTATCCTTGAGAAAGGGAAGAGTTTAAAATCTGTTGGGTTCTTAACATTAATAAAAACTGTTTCAAATTTATCTTTGGTAACTCTTCTGTCAGCAATAGAAGACATCTGTCAACATTAAAATAGTTTTCCTTGTAATTAAGCTCTAATATGTTTGTCAAGGTAGACATTATTGCTGACCTATTCTATAGTAACCCTAAGTCCGGTAAAAACTGATATTTTATGATGACTTGATTCAATATAGATTGTGAAGACTATTCTTTTTAATGTCTTCAGAGTTCTTAGATTTTCCTAGTGCTAGATACAGTGCTAGATACAGTCCAAAGCTTAATAAAATGTACCTCAAAGTATTTGACAATACAGACAAAATTTCATCAAGCTTTCAAATTGTTTACTCAGCTGACAATAATGTTATTCCAAGTTGTTTAGGTGGTGTACGTAGTGACCAAAGTAAGTTGCTTCTTATGTCTAGAACAAACTTGCTATGTTCTCCTCCCATTACACAGAGTATATCGATGTAAGCTTTTGGGTTTTTATGCCTGGCAGCATAAAAATAAAGTGATTTATTAAGACTGTATTTAAGAAGTAAGACTATTAGCCTTTTGCTT
>VYXH01008101.1:123780-156128 GCA_013397275.1 Burhinus bistriatus
CTTTAATAGAGGTATCTGATTTTTTTTAAAACACAAGAGATGTCTTCCAAATCAAAATGAGTTCTCTTTCTAAGATCTTGCAAAGCTTCTGAAAGAATAACATTCCCTTGATGAAAGTGTAAAAGATTTTTTCTCCAATTTTTTTCAGTAGTCCCCAATTACCTTCTACAGGACATCCTACCAGGCACAATACTGTAACATTCTCACAGTTTCCCCTTCCTTTGTGACGATCTTGTTTTAATGAATCCTGTTCGAGAGCTCGAGATGCAACGTGTGAAACCTGACTGATCCTTGAGTTTTTTCACAGTACGTTGCCTCTTACATGGGTAGAGGGGTCACTTCAGAGTTGGATGGGAGGATAGCAGTAGCTTAATCTGTATAATTCAGAATGTTCACAGGTCTATAAAAAGCCTTATTATTACTCAAACTGTATTGCAGAGATGATGTGACTGCATACAATACCCTAAATATGAATCTTGGCTAGATTAGTGTTCACCTGCCACCTGTGATAACAACAGAGACTCCTCCATAGTAGGAGTAGGTATCCTGAGGATACTTTTGTCCATTCTGGATTCTTAGTAATACTTTTCTAGGATTGATTAATATTTCTATAATGTGCCGAAGAAAAATTCTTCTTTATTTCCTGCCATTTCCATCTACAGGACAGCAAAATTATGGGAGTTTATGGCAGACATTATGCTCCAGCTTCCTCAAAGACAAATTCTGTTCAGGCTACATGTAGTTTTTCCCAAATTCCTTTGGGATTTTGCCTAAACCACACAAGGCATTCACCACATCTTCTCCTAAACCCAGCTCTCCAGTTTCACCATTTTGAAATCCTAAGTGGCATCTTTTAACCTAAATTCAACTAAGACAATTAAGTCTCCTAAAGGCTATATATTGCATTTGTAGATACTAGAAGAGACAAGCATCCCAAGTGTCCCCAAACTTATGGAACCAGATGTCAAAACTCAGGAGGCTGCACTATTAGTCACATGAAAGTCATGATGTCAGGTTAGTGGTTCTCCCACCGGGGTACGTGCAGCCTTTGCTTTCGAGAGGGCAGCTATCTTCTACTTTTCACCTTGAATGTGGAGGGAAGCTACTCAGTAGTCACTTGAGATAACAAGCGACAGCATTCTCCAGTGTAAAAATTACTATTTCTTTTTTAATTACACACAGCCTTTTCCTATAGTTCAGGGTAGCTACAGAAAAAAGAACAGAAAGCCCATATAAAGCTCAGACTCATTGCTGTATCTCATAGCCCACTGCCATTTCCCAATTCAGAATGAAGAATGTGCTTGACCTGTGCTTTGGCAAAGAAAGTAAAGCAGGGATGTTGTGATCACCTCTGTGCAGACTTGGGATGGGGTGGTAGTGCACCACCTAACAGTTATGGCTTCAAAATAGGTTGGCCACAATATTCTCATTGTGATATTTTCAGCTCATGATATGCACACATGCCAAGAGTGCACAACATATCTCAGAGCAATGGTTACCCTAAGGCAAATAACTGTTTCTTTTAGTATTATATAATGCCATATAAGTCTCAATTCTGAATTCACTTATAAAAGCATAGCTTGATTCTGGAATGAGATCAGATTTTGATCCAAAATCCAATAGACTGCAATCATTCTATCACTTACAGCTGAAAATTGAAACCTACAAGCTATAAGCACATAAGGTATAGATCTCAGCTATCTTCTAGATGCTCATATTTGTATAGATGTTTTAGCCTTTGATAGAAAGAGAAGCAAATAATTTGTCTAAACTTTGAGGTCACATGTAGGGCACAATTTCCTTCTATCTGAGTGCACAAATAAGAAAAATTTGAACAGACCAGGAGAAAAAACTTCTGTGTTGTTTCTGCACTGAGATGTGTGAGTACACTACTTTTAAACCTCAGGAAATTGTAGCAGGTGGGGGGCTGTGGTGAAAGGAGAGGGGCTTTATCTGTTTTTCAATGATAAACTGCATAAATGCTTTCCAGAGGTCAGAGAATAAAAGTTGTAAAGCAACTTTTGCTCAGATACTACTACTTAAAGTCAGCAAAAGAATGTACTAAATGCAAAAACTACAAATTTTTACTTAAATTTTTAAATGGTAATATGGCAATAAAAGTATCCAAGAGTCATAGATGCCTTAAATGACAACCTTTTAGGATGTAAGTAGTCTTCTTTCAATTGTTTTATAACCTAAAGTTACTAAGTCTTGCTTGGGTTTGTCAGGAGCTGCCATACCTTTATCTTGAAATAGGACAACCTACACATCATTCAAAATTTAAGTATGGCCTGATGTAAGCTTTTGTTTGTAACAATAAAAATGCATGAGTTGGCTAATAAATTTGCAACTAACTTTAGATCCTGAAACCTGCAATTGCCTAAGAATATTTGGCTTTGAATTATTTCTTCATTTCATTTCTAGTTCTTACTGATACATGAATATAGATATTTTTCTAATGGTGACTGAAAAGTATTTTAACTGAATCCAGTAACATACATACAAAAATCTTAAAGGACAGTAGTATATTAAGATTATTTTCTTATAAAAAATTATTTGCTTACATAGGTGCATTTTTAAATGGTTCCTACATTTCACATGTAACTTAAATTTCATTTTGCATATCCAAAGGTCCAACCTATTCTTATGTGTATAATATGTGACGGAAAAATTCACATGCAATTCAGAAATTCAAATGTATGAAGGAGATGCAAAAGCAGACCCAAGCATGTCAAAGTGTAAGATTTAGGTTATCATTCAGTCTTAGGGGAAATTGATTGGCAACATCTACTGGGAGCTGTTTGATTAGTGAAGAATTGAAGTGAAACAAGAGGCTATGTGAAGGATATAATTTTTTTCCATTTTTAAAAGGCAAGGCAAGTATCAGCAAGTGTTCTGAAAATCATTGAATTGCAGTGAGAGAAGGGATATCAAGGTATCTTCTGGTCTATCCCATTGCCTTGCCTACAGGTGGTGTTAACAGGTATTTAGATTGTATTTAAAGATACTCTATAACAGAAACTTTACAACCTCTCCAGTGAATCTGTTCAAATGATTCATAATAATTACTTTTAAAATGCCAGAATTTTACCTTTTTTCGCCCTTAGGTCTATATTGAATATCTCTTGCTACAATTTATGTCTGTTACCCCAAATCCTATTTCCTTTGGACATGGAGGACACTTTATTCTCTTTCTTCTTGCAGTGTCCTTTTACGTATTTGGAAAACAGCTGTTATGACTCTCCTCATTACCACAGTTTTTCTCATGCACCTTGTTCTTCTTGCTCTCTGTATGTCATTATAATTTTTTTGTTCTGTACTTGTTTTTGCACTGAGATATACAGACTTTCCCATTCTGTTATCATCAGTAATGGTGAAAAGCATATATTCCATTGTTTACCTGTAACTTCTTTACACACCAGACTATATATACTCTTTCACATATTTTGTAGCCAGGAGGAAAACAGTAAAACATAACAATCCTCAAAACACTCTCCTCTTCTTCTGTGATAGATGCAGTCATGAGATTTAATCACAAGTATTTACATGAATGTGTGTATAGTAGAGTGATCTGTTCTTTAAGAATCAGAAGAACATAGTTTTCATATCATTGACAAAATAAGAGAAAGGAAAATAAAGGTCTGCATTGGTTCTGCCACAGCTCTGATCAGTTTTTCCCTTTCAAAAGGCCAGAGAGGGAGGTCCATGGGTCAGGTACTGAAATGCACACTGTGAAGCTAGTGTTCTCACTCATTTAAAAGTGTGAGTTCCTAAATATTGACACTGTTTCCAGACATAGAGCCAGAATACTTAAAAATCTTCTAGGTTCTCAAAAGGCAAGAGTTTAGCACTGACGGGATAAAGCTGATTGAAAACACTGTGTACACAGGTCTTTCCTCCTACTCATTCATGTTACTTATAATCACACTCTAGACAAGTATTTTTCCTCCCTTGAGCAAAACCACTCCTGATGTGGCCTGGCCTCCACCATAGATTCTACCACTTTTGTTTATTCAACACTTCTTCAAACTAGGGCAGTCCTTTCACTTCCACATGTGTTTAATAGAGCCACAACCACCTTCCTGCCTTCTCTGTAGATTTCTTTTATACTTAATTGTATTTTAAAAGAACTTTCCTTGGTTTTGGGCCACCAACATAGTTTATAGAATATGTACATATGCATATAGGGTGTATAGAATTTAACTTCTGGTACTGAATTGCATGGGTTTCATCTGAAGTGGGATTCACTTGTAAAGGGAGTAAGGGGAGAAAACAGGCAGCTGAGACAGCTGTAGTTTCTATTGACTCACACTCTACAAAAGTGACACAAATTTTGTGTCACTTACTTCCTACAGTGAACTTTGCCTGACAAAAAGAACTGAAAAGTACCTCCCCAAGTACTTCCCAGTCCTAGGAAAGAGAGAGATGTAATGTGTTATTCATCTCCAGGTTTTTCCTCAAAACTTACACACAGGGAAACGAAGAATTCAAATAGCATGCCGCTGCAGTCCTGCTTTGGATATACACAAGCATCCTCAGTATTAGCTGAGGTTTGTATTTTATTCTTTTGCTCCTGCAGTTTCCTGAATACAGGGCCTTCTGCAAAATAGCAAAACTGTAGATCAACTTCCACTATGTGTCTGCGACCCAGCTGTCAAAGAAAGGAGACATGTATCTCTGAAGCTAACTTCCTTTTTGCTCTGAATACCAGTTTTTCCAGAAATCTGTAGACAGCTTATACTACAACAGTTCTCTTTGGCATGCCTCTGCTGCAAAGCGTTTGAGCTTGACTGCCAAGTTTACTCCACTTTTGGAGCCTTGCACACGCAGTTACTCTTGGGAAACCCCAACTAAACAATTGGCATTTAATTTTCCTGGCAATCAGGAGCTCTATAATCTGAGATAGACTTCATTACTTTATTGAAGGTGGTGAGCTGTCCTTTATTGGAAATGTAATGCAAATACTAGACTGTAAAATTCTGTTCAGAAATTATATAAACTGTTTGTTCATTTCATTTCAGTGAATGAGAACATGGGAAAGAGAGAGCTGTCTTCCACTGTTACGTGAGAGTTTGTATTGGAGAGCATGGCTTACCACAGATTTTATCTCCACTTAAAGGCAAGTGAAGTATGCTATTTTCTTCCTTCCTTTGTATAATATATTGTAATCTCTACAATATTTCTCGTATTTGTGGAAAAAAATTTTGCAAACCTAGCAGTTTTGGCAACTGAGACTATGAAGTGAGCAGTAAGACCAGCCCATCATGGATATTTTTGAAGTTACACAGAATTTAAATTCTTTTAATATTCTTATCCCACACAGTCTTTTTTTGTTTTGTATTGGTTTTTTTTTTGTCGTCCCCCCACCAACATAAAACCTGTGTAATAAGTAAAGGGACAGTGCCACAAGAGCTATAGTATGTTACTTCTTCCTGTTAGTGGATTTGGATTCATTTCGGCAACAAATGTGTTCATTCAAAAGTCATAAAGATGCAACATTTTCTCTCCTTTCAATGGTTATCTAAAGTTCAGCATTTCTATCTATGTAGACAGTGTTTTCCTCTCTTATAATCTCCTCCCTTAAAACTAATTAATGGACTAACCCATAATTATATGTGCTTCCTATTCCAGTAAAGAGGAAGGAAATTTCCAAATCAGATGGACGTCAATTGGGCTGCAACTTCTGTTGAATAAATGTGTATCTACAGCAGGAAAATCTCTTCTATTGCCAAAACATGGATAGGAACTGGTCTTCCTCTCTTTAATGGGCAATCTAAAGGTCAAGAGACTGAATGGAGACAAATGGTGACATTATGCCTGATGATTACTTTGTTGATTTGAAATGTAATACAGGAAGTCACTGAAAGCTGCCTGCAAGCTGATTATTACTATTCCATTGCCCCCTTATCAACAAAGATCAACAGCATACAGATGTATTTGCCTGGAAAATAATAGTTATAATGAAAAAAGTTCTAAGAAATCATTTTCCCACACAGTGCAGTGGAAAAAATGGTTTCCTTTCCATACAGAATTATATATAAATCCATAAAGATTTAGAGTAAGTGGCAGTCAGAAAATTTTAAAACTTGCCATTGTGTTTGGATTATGCTCATGCAAGTCTAAGGGCTACAGTAGATGAAGTGATCATACTTGTTTGAATATTTTAAAAAATAGATTTTCTGAAGGGTTTCCTTAAGAGAAAATATTTGTGAAAGATAATTATTTATTCATATTTATTTTTATTTATATATTCACAGTGTTTATTATTTTTTATTCATGGTGTTTAAATACATTTTATTTTGAAACAGAGAAAAGATAATTTGGTATCAAGCTCTTTCCAGACTTCATCTATATTTAGTCACTCCCTAGGCTGTATTAAGCTTTTCTATGAGTTGGCCTCATCAATTTAATCCCTGCTACACAGAGTAGCACCACGTAAATTCTTGTAGGATTTTCACATCTGCATTAGTTTTACTAGCTCGCCAGGGAACTCTGAGAGTTTCAGTATTGCTTTGGGGGAATCATAGTGTCAATAACTAATGACTTTTTACTTGATGATGCTCTCCTTTGTAACCCTCTCTTAGGCGTGAAAAATACTCACAATTTCCATTATTTCCCCCCTTCCTATTCTAATCATGTCCAGTATCCAGGATGCCAGGAACAAGTCTCTGAAAAAGTGTTTTCAAGAGTTTTTGACCTCTCTTCAAAACCATTAAGGTTCAGTTGGAACCACGCTGTCATTCACATTGGGAAAATGAAGTACTCTAAGAGAAACTATGATAATCTCCAAACTTCCTGCTATTTGTCCCAGTAATAGCCTTTGTTAAGGGAGCAGTGGCCATTGTGAATTCAAATGAAATAGAAGACCTATGCGTAAAATTATCACAGATGAGTTAATAATAAAATCATAGAATGGTTAGAGTTGGAAAGTGACCTTAAAGATCATCTAGTTCCAACCCTCCTGCCATGGGCAAGGACACGTCCCACTAGACCAGGTTACTCAAAGTCCCATCCAACCTGGCCTTGAACACTTCCAGGGATGGGGTATACACAGCCTCTCTGGGCAAGCTGTTCCACTGTCTCATCACCCTCACAGTAAAGAATTTCTTCCTAATATCCAATCTAAATCTACCCTCTTCCAGTTTGAACCCGTCACGCCTCATCCTATCACTACACTCCCTGATAAAAAATCCCTCCCCATCTTTCCTGTAAGCACCCTTTCAGATACTGGAAGGCTGCTATAAGGTCTCCTGAGTGCCTTCTCTTCTCCAGGCTGAACAACCCCAACTCTCTCAGCCTGTCTTCAGAGGAGAGGTGCTCCAACCCTCTGATTATCTTCCTGGCCCTTCTCTGGACTCACTCCAACAGGTCCTTGTCCTCCTTATGTTGGGGGGCCCCAAAGCTGGACACAGTACCCCAGGTGGGGTCTCACAAGAGCAGAGTAGAGGGGCAGAAGCACCTCCCTCGACCTGCTGGCCACGCTTCTTTTGATGCAGCCCAGGATATGGTTGGCTTTCTGGGCTGCACGCGCATGTTGCTAAGTCATGGTGAGCTTCTCATCAACCAACATCCCCAAATCCTTCTCTTAGATTACCTTAACTCCACTTCTGTGCCCACTTACCTCTGGTTGCCACTGGGTTTTGAAAATAAGCAACAAAATTCCAACAATATCCACCTGTGTTTGGTTGGATGACAAAACATATAAATAAGATGTACATGGAACTCATCTGAATCCCTGGTCTTTCCATCCAAATTAAAAGCCAGACATTCAATTATTTAGTAATTAATATGATAGTTCCAGAATATTACTTCTTTCACGTGACAAGCTTGGGAAACACTATCACGTACAAACCACTGCTGTTTCTTCCTCACCTCCCCAAATTAGCACTATATTTGGAGTTTCAATTCAGCAGCAACTAATTTTTATGTTTAAAATACAAACTCTGGTCTTATAGACCAGAAAAATCGAGAAACTTTCATATTTTGTGTCGATATAATCATCCCATAATAATATATTAGGTTTTATTAATCTTCAGATATGTGGGCTAGGTGTGTTTATAAAGTCTCCTCAGTTTGTTTTTAAGATGATAAAAAATGGGTCATACAGCTTTGAGACCTCCCACCTTCACTTTGAATTTACACAGTTCTTCAGTTAAATCTGATGATAAACCTAAATGGTAAGCAACAACTTGGCTCAATGGGACATACTGCTGTGCTCTGAAAAGTAGTGATTGTAGTTAGGACTGCTAGAAAAAGCAAGAGTTTCTTTTTGCAGGGGAGGGAGAGAATGAGGTAAGTTCCTTTTGTAGGTGGAATCTCAACATACCTGTATTCTTTAAGTACTTGGTTCGTATTCTCCTGGTGAGCTAACTGACTTGTTTGGTGGGGCAATATGAGTTAGGAACACAGCACAGTGAGAAGACAGGCAAGCACTCCACAATATTCTTCTCCCTAGAAGTGAAAGTTCAGGAGGCTAGGAATTCATAAAGTATTGCCCTATTTAGCATGAATGCCAGCACACTAAAAATTTCCCTGAAGTAGAGGATTAGCTCCCAGGGATCATATTCTGGCTGATCATGAAAGGCCAACAGTTTTCAGAGAGGAAAACCGGTTAATAAATCTACTGAGTATTTCACAGCCTCTCAAATTGCTTGTCTCCCTTTCTGCATGCATTATGCACTGAGAACTTACATAGTCCAAAGTATTGGGTCTGGCTGAGTGCCCTGGCCTCTCCTCTGAAAGACAGCTCTGTCTGGAGGGCAGAGGGCAAGGTAGCACAACCATAGGAGTGTTTTTAACAACTGGGCAATGTTTTCCTCCTGCTCTTTTTCTCTATCCAGCCAGCACTCACATTCGAGGGGGTGCACGAAATACAGATTGCAATTAAGAGTCAGACGCGATTGCCCACGATTTGGGGTTTCATGAGCATTCATCATTTTGCATACTTGTTTGGCACTGATGAGCTGTTAATCAAAGGTGAGCTTTTAGCCCTGACGCTGTCAGGCAATCTTGACATTATAAACATCTGCCTATGCTTAACACCTGTGTAGTCACAATAACCCAGCACCTGCTAGTGTCCATGCAGCGTGATTTATTTGGCCTGGTTACAGGATCCCGAGGGCTTTCTGTGGCTCCAGCCGGTGCGCACCGTCGTGCTGAGGCCTCCTTTGCACTCGGGCGGTGCAGCTAGACGTCCCAAAGTGACCCAGGTGGGCACGGCAGCCGAGACCCACCTCTCTCCTCAGCAGTTTGCCATCCCTCCGTCGGTGCTGTGGTGGGGAGCCCAGCGGCGCCCCGCGTCAGGGAGCTGAGGGGCCGTTGGAGGGGTTTGAACGCACCAATCGGGGTGCGCGGTACCCGCACGAAGCCCATTGGCTGAGCCTGGCCTGGCGGGGCCACTCTGAGGGGAGGGGCAGCGCCGAGGGGAGCCCAGAAGCTTCCAGAAAGCCCCACCATGGCAGCGTGGGGGTGTTTGAGAGGTTGGCCCCAAGCTCCCCACGTTGCTACCGTCCACTGTCAGTGAAATTTACTGTAGCGTGCATCTGACTCCATGCTTCTCCGGGTACCATTTGATGGGGTGCTTTGAAATAGCTGTCGAAGAAACTCACGTCGGGTGAGCAAATGTACAATGAGCTCTGTTTTTAAAAGTTAGATGGTATTCTCCAAAGAGCTTGCCTTGCATACATAACCAAAGCGGCACCTCTGGACTTAAGACTTTAGGCCTCAAAGATGTTTAGGCATGCGGCATGTGCCTCTGCACCTGCCTCTGTAGTCTGAGCCCCAGCTGACACACAGTTTTTTGAGATATTCTGAAAATCTCGACCCAGATACGTATAAAGCTTTAACTTAGCTTGCTATTGGTAATACTTAACATGGCAATTTTATGAATGAGGTGACTAATCAAGATGGCAATAAGCAGATATTTTGCTACCTTAGAATACGTGCAGTTAGGCATTTCTCCTCAGTTATACTTGCATGGTAGAATCATGTTGGCAACAGGTTGTAACCTTCTCTCTGAGAGAACTAGGTGTAGAATGCCTGGTCTTTGTGATTTCAGCACACTGAAAAGCTCTTAATCATTAGTCCTTTTGGTTTTGGTTTTTTTTTTTTTTTTAATTAATCAACCACTGATTTTATTTGGCATTGTACTTAGAAGAACTGGGTGTGTGATAGCTTCTAATTTCAACATCCAGAAATTAATCTTCACTTGCTTTTGTGACTCAGTACAGAGTTTATTAAAAACTGCTTTCCATAATTTCTAAGGAATTATAAGATTTATTGTGTTTTATTATACAAACATCTATTAATCCTACTTATTGCAGCAAAGTCTGTCAAAATGGTTATATAGCCTATTTTTCATGTTTTATTTAATTACAACCTGCCACTAAGGAAACAATGCTTGAGTGACATTAATATCTAACTGGACTGTACAACCACAGACTTTTCAGAACAGTTGTGAGAGAAATCCACCTGCTATTGGTTTTTGGGGATTTTTCTTTTCCTAGCTTTCCCTGTAAAGTTTGTATGAGTCACTCCTTCTAAGCAAGTAATCTTCTGGTTTAAAATCAGAAAGCCAATCTGTCTCTTCCTAGCAAAATTAAAAAATCCAGAGGAGGAAACCAAGTCAAAGCTATTCTGGTAAGACTCGTAAACATAAAAGCTAGTAAAGCTGGTTAAAACTCTCCAGGTAAAAGTTCAATTAGATATCACTGAAGATGGTTAGAGTAGGAGTTGTCTAACATAACTCAGGCACCCAAAGTGTAGACAAATTCCTCTTCAAAACAAATTACTATATTTAGTTACTTTGTAGTTTCTCAGCTCAGATAACTAATTTTCAATGCCCCAGCATTGATATTCCAGTTGCCAAAACATCTTCAACCAAGGGCTGAAGGGCCAACGCGACAGAACACAATCTATGTTCTAACACTGGGCCCACTGTCAGTCTCAGCCTAAAAGGACAACTATGCTCTCACTAGAAGAGACAGGACTGCCAGCCAGCTGTATAACTCTTAACTCTAGCTAAAAACTGTTCCTAGGAAGCACTACCTGTCTTTCATGCTCAGTTTGGGGAGAGATCATGTCTCTGAGGAGAGATCCTTTCAAGATTCTTTGCTTCACAAGCAGCAGAGAAGACTGCAGAGTAGGTTTAAGGGTACCATTCAAAAGGCTGAGGCAAAATAACATGCAGGCTGCAACAGGATAAAAACAACCCATGTGTATGCTAGCAAAGTGTTCTTCTTCAAAACAGTGGCTACACGCAGACTTGTGTGGGAATGTTCCTTGCCATCTTTTAACTATCAAACTCTGCACAGAAATCAATTGATTTTTATCAGTGTACAAGCATACACTACAATCCTTTTCCAGTTCCCAGGCAGGTTGCTGGACACTCCTGAATTTGCTGGCCATTGTGAGTGGTGGGAATAAGGGATGAGGGGGAAGGGAAGATGAATCTGGGAGGTTTAGGAATGTAAGGCTGGTTTAGGAAGCTAATGTAGACAGAAAAAACCATTCTTCACCTTTCAGTGTACTTTGGGTTAGTATTTATATACTGGAAAAGTTATCCAAATGGGCTTTATGAAGGTCAGATCAATGTTTTTGTGAATTCAAATAGCTGGAGTTTTGGACAAGAGAGTGTTTGTGCACTCCAGTTGCAGCATAACTATGTTAGAGAATACACATCAATCCATGTGACAGCTGTCTCTTTTGAGATCAGAAAGGTTAGGCTTGGAGAAATTTCTTTTCAAACTTTAAAAAACCTGAAGGGAAACAGATCAGCTTGTTTCCTGAGATGAAAAGTTCAGTGTTCAGTTTTCGAGTTTTTTAACAGTGAGGATATTTGAAACCTTGAATACCAGGGTTGTGATTAATGGAGCAGTGTCAGGTTGGAGGCCTGACCCCAGGGGTCAATACTCAGTCCAATCTTACTCAATATATTAATCAATGACCTGGATGAGGGGACAGAGTATATCCTCAGTACGTTCGCTGATGATACCAAACTGGGAGGGCTGGCTGACACTCCAGAGGGCGATGCTGCCTTCCAGCGTGACCTGGACAGGCTGGAGTGCTGGGCAGAGAAGAACCTAATGAGGTTCAACAAGAGCAAGTGTAGGGTCCTGCACCTGGGGAGGAAGAATTCAAGGCACCACTATAGGCTAAGGGTGGACCTGCTGGAGAGCAGCTCTGAGGAGAAGGATCNTCAGGAAGGTTGTGGAATCCCCTTCTCTGGAGATTTTCAAGACCCGCTTAGATGCAGTCCTGAGCAATGTGCTCTAGGCATTCCTGCGTCAGCAGAGGATTTGGACTAGATGATCTCTAGAGGTTCTTTCCGACTCTGAAAATTCCGGGATTCTGTGATGCCGTAATGCTTCCACCCTGAAGAAAGATCATTAGCTAGGAAAACCTTATTCTGAATCTGCTACCTCCAGAATTTTTCCTTTAGTGTTTTGTGGGGTTTCAGACTAAAAGTATAAGAGCTGTATAATATATATGTTATATATATATATGATATATGTCTAACATATATAAATTCAAGGAGCATCTGGATGATGTTCTCTAGTCATATGATTTAGTTTTAGGTAGTCCTGAGAGGAGGATCCTTATGGGTCCCTTCCAACTTGAGGTATTCTATGATTCTATCTGATCAGCACCTATCTACTTTTCCAAGTGCAATATGAAAATACAATAATATATTAAAAGAGTGTGAATGTATATCAAATATAAAGAGAAAAGACTAAATAAAACACGTCAACAGATACATAATATGATTGTTTTCATCACAGTTTAGTATCTGGCTGAATCATTCCTCGCCGTCAAAATCACCTCATTGGCTAGCAAGTCTGTCCTTTCCTAATAAGGCACGTTTTCATCAAGTTGCAAATAAAAACCAGACATCATTTGACGATCGTTCATAAACAGAAAAAAAAAAAAAAGTCCTCTTATTTTTTGCTATGTATTTATTATTCATTTCCAAATGTTAAAATATTTGGGGGAAAACAGCAGCGGGGAAGTAAAGGCATGGCAAGGGAGGGAGAGAGGGAAGGGATGAGGAAGAAAGAGAGAGAGAGAAATTGTTCCCATTTTGCAGTTTTCAAGAAACTTATTTGTTTTTTCTTTTTCCATTAACCCATTGTAAGGGTTTTTTGTCAGTTGAAGGCTCTGCAAAAGAGCTTCTAGTCCTCTGGCAAACTGATAGAGCAGCTGTTCTCACTGTGTGAGGAAACAATGCACAGGTGCCGGGAGTGTTTTTCAGCTGGCAATTTAGAAGCAAATACAGCCACCTTCCAAGAGGAATAAAGAGCATTAAAGATTTTTATTTATTTATTTATTTTTGTTTCTCTTGTTTTCAGAAGTGATGCTACAGGAAAAGCTGTACACAAAGGAAACTTTCGTAAAGGATTTTAGTTTTCCTTCTGTTTCCCCTCTTTTTAGTAAAAGGTTTTCGTGCATTAGGTGACATTAGTTGGATTTTAGTAGGCTACAGCCTCACAAAAATTTCCACTAGAGTGGAGGCTCACTAGTGGTGAGCTCAGTCTAAAGGTCCCATCTCTGTTTAGCGGAGCCTAGATTTTATGTACTTTAGAACAGTTGCTGGCTTATTCAAACATCTAGTTAAACACTGAAAAAGGGGAGGAAAGGAGCAACTATAAGATACAAGTGTGATTGTTACTTAATTGCATTTCCTATAGATGAAATCGCTAAAATTAAAGAAAATATCAGCATAGCCAACATTAACATCATGAATAACCTCAACTCATGTGGGTTACCAACTAAACATAATACCAAAACACACTGAGATTAAGGAAGGAGGCTTTATCTCCTTCATGCTGATCTCTGGCATTTCCACTACACCATCTTTCTGCATGTCATGGAAAAATGTGCAACTATATACAACTGAAATAGTATACCTATTCTTTAACTTTTGCATCTTGCTGAATTGGATAATAAAACTGTTTTCCAAAGAGATACTTTTTGAGCTTTGCCATAATTTAAATTTATAGATGGCAAGATTATATATAGTTTCTCCCTATACTCTTTTAACCTTAAGTGCTTGATTAGCATTGTTCAAACATGCCCAGCAGAGAGAGAAAAAGGTCACCTGTATTCCACAAAGTTATCAAGTGGACCTGTGGAAGGAATTAGTAGTGTATT
The DNA here is from genome assembly GCA_013397275.1 of Burhinus bistriatus. NCBI lineage: Eukaryota > Metazoa > Chordata > Aves > Charadriiformes > Burhinidae > Burhinus > Burhinus bistriatus. The sequence goes on from VYXH01008101.1 coordinate 137,929, forward strand.
TTTTCAGTAAATTCATATGTAATCTCCATTCTAAGGTAATGAGTTAATCCAATGTTTGGGGGAGAATGAGGTGAAAAAAAGACTAGAAGAAAGGAAGTCCAGAAGTAATCTGAGAGATATTAAAATGTAATCTCACACACACTTTATGTGACAAAATTCTGTGTATATGAGTCTTTGTCTGTGCTTTATGCTAGAGAGATAACGGGTACATTTCAAATCTAAGAAGAGAAGGAAATTTGGAATGCATGTAAAGTGACTCTAGTTTGAGCCTTACATTTTAAAATTATACATTGAAAGTATACTACTGCTAGGTTGTGCTCTCCTTGTGTGTTGTCTGAATGGTTTAGGCCTTTTCGCTTTCCTGTACATAATTCTATTTGTCAAATACCTTGTAGTACTCGTAAATCATGGCAAGAGTGTGGTTAAGTAGTAAGAGTTGATGCATGTTGTTATCTTTAGTTATTTTTTAATTTCTCTCTCCCCAGTGTTTAGAAAGTCTTGGTGGTTCTTTGTCAACGCATCCTTCTGTCAGTCTATAATGCACAACAGACAGAATCAGGTCTCATGGACTTTGGAAGAAGAGCAGGAAGTAAAACTGTTGTGCATCACATATGTCAACAGACAAAGCATTTTATTGAAGATGGAGATCAACTTGAACTATTCTGTAATCCTTAAGTCAATGTCAAATCTGGAGGAAGGTAAATGAAGCTTAATCATAAGCAAGTTAAAATATTAGTAAATTAAAAAATTGACATATAAATTTGCTTTAAGAATAACTGGGACTAAAACTAATTTCACAACACTAGTTGCAGATTTTAGGGCCATAACATATCTCACTTATATTCAAACAAAATAATATCTATTTAGCAGAAATGCTTAAAGCATACTTTTGTTGACTGATTAGTTTGGAAGTAGTAGAAACTGTTAACTAATCCAAGGGATGCCAAAAGGGCAAGTGTGAGAAATTTGTGTGGTAGCACTTACAAGCTGGAGCAATCAATTTTCATGATGTTTTAAAGAAATTAGTTTCTATTTCTCTCTTTCTGTCTTTCTCTCCTTCGTTTTTCTTCTTTGCTAGCAGTTGGTCATTTGTCAGAAACAGCTATTTTGCAACTTGCTGAAAAATAAAGGGTGCATATTTTCTTGACATTGAAATAATTTAATGTTCCAACCAGATGCTATGTACAGAAATTCCTTTGCAGAGTGGTTATAAGAAAAAAAACATAATTCTTTCCAGGCACAAAATTTCAATAATGATGATAAGAATATACTGTTTTGCACAGATTGTATGAAGTACATGTGTAAACAATAGCCAATGTAAACAACTATACAATTAAAGAACTCAATATCTTCACTTCTCTTTATTTGCAGTTTAGACCAAGTGTACAGGCTAGCCCTATTAGGTACAGAAACCATAGATATAAACATTCTTGCATTTAGTTTAAAACCATCATATACACGATGAGTTTGCATTGAGCGGGAGTTTGGATTAGATGACTTCCAGAGGTCCCTTTGAATCTAAATTACCCTATGATCCTAAGTCTGGCTCATTAAAGAGCTGGGAATCAGACAAGCCTGTACGTATTTAATTGCCTTTCCAGGTGATAAGTGTTCAAGGTTTTGGTTTTTTATTGTGTGTTTATTTTATTTTTTAATATTAATTAAGAAAGTGAACTTACTGCACTTTTAGTAGCATGAAGGACTAGCAGAAGAGGGACGTTGTGCTGAAGTTATGTCCATAATAGTAGAAGTGTTAGAGCTTGCAAGGGAGATGGCTAGAAATATCATCAAGTAGACAATTGTATGGGAAGTGTTAAAAGAGGAAAAAATCTTATTTTTCCTTGCTGGAAGACAGACTACAATAGAACAAGCCACATAGGAATCACTGACCTTAAAATCAGCCTGAAGATGTAATGTATGGCTGTTGAGTGATTTGTCTATACACAGACTATTTACCTAGAGAGAGTAGCTAGCATGATAAACATTGGTAGTACAGTTAAGTCACTAGGGACGTGCTCAAATAAAACTTCTAGTGCTTCAATCTAAAAGAGAAGAAACAGGCTTGTAATAGTGTGCCAAAGTAATCTTGTTACTTCCTCTTTGAACTTCAAGCCTCATTTTTATATAGGAAAAAACTGTAATTCCCTGGCTAAAAAATGACAACCTCATTTCCAGCACCTATCCAAATCTTAACTAAGTCTTTGTTAGGTTTGATATTCCAAAGAATACTTTCCTCTGAACTAAGAAGGCCTTAAGGGCATGAGATACCAAGAAATATCTCATTATCTGTCTTAAGTTACTGACGTCAGATATGATAAAGATTATATCCTGCTGTTCTGGATGCTTTTTATGTGATTAAGAATAGTAATGAAATGAAATTAAGCTACTGCCAAGTCTTTAACTACACACTCTGGCAAAATTTTATCTTCTGTTCCAGTTTTCATGATACTTTGTAATGATGCAATAGTTCATTGGCAACACAGCAGTGTCCAGCTTGTTTATTTACATTATCTTTCACTGTTATATGTGCCTTCACTGGATGTGATTGATCTATGACTGTTAGTGCTTTTGTCTTTAATGCTTTTTTTATATTAACAAGTAATTAGGTCTACAGTAATTAGGTATGCAACACCGCTAGACAAATTAGCTTTATATTTGAAAGAAATTTTTGTTCTAGTGTTTGCTGTAATAATTCTAGTATAGCTATCCATATTTCTGAAGGCTATTGAGTTTCTAAAGAGCTTGTTATTTCTGCAGATTCATAAGTATCTGTGAGAAGCATCGTGGAAGAATTCTGATCTACTTGTATATCGCTGTCTTACCAGAAAAGTTGCTCTTAAAGACTGTCACAAGCAATTGTTTTAGCACTTCTCAATTCAGACAAAACCACAAATCCTTTCTATTTTATCAAGAGTAAGTAGAATCTCAACAAAATGTTACTAGCAGAAAAAAGTAAAACACATAACTCGTAATCTTCAAGTTAGTTTGCATTCTTTCATGATTATTAATGCACAAAGACTGCTAGCCATGCATTTGCCTCTTCTTTTTCACCTGAACTAAAGCTAGCACCCTGGAAGCTATATGTTCTAGAATATGCCCTGAAGGTTCTCAGGTGTAAAATGAGTAAATTGCTTGGTGGTAAAATCTAATTTCACCTCCCATCACCCCACCCACAAAGAGAAACAAACAAACAAAAAGCACTGTGGAAAGAAATTCATACTCGAACACTGAAAGATAAAGATCTGTAGATTTCAGAGTTGTGAGAAATCATATCAGTATAATAATTTGTAATCCTTCCTGCAAGCCATACAAATAAATGTAAGCAGTCCTGACTGTGAGAGAAACTGTACTTCCCGAGGTCTCCATCTGTGATGTTCAAGAGTATAAATTATTTGCAGTTGAGGAACATACCATATTACTGCTATTACAGCGAAAGACATATTGCATGTTCCCCAACTACATGCTTTCCTTTTAAAGGGTATACAAACACGGCCTGCAACTTCAGCAGAGAAAATGTAGTTCTGGTGTCTTTTAGTGATCAGTGTGGGCCATCATCTGTTGCTGCCCTGAGTTTCATCACAGCAAAGACTAGTCACTAAGGTACTGTAACTTTAAGTGCTAGTGTACTACTCTCTTATCACACTCTGTGCACCCTTCTCTATTTCACAATGCATAATCCTGAATTTACTAATATTTTGCTGAAACATTGAGATCTCTGTCTGATTTTTTATCCTGTCACATGTGTCTGTTTTGTTATGCTCTTTAAAAGCTCTACCATGGAACAGCGTTCTAGAACCTTTGACTCCAGAAAAAAAAAAAAAGGCGGCTCTTCAAATAATTTCTTAATAATAGAATTGTAAAGGTCTATTTCATCTAGGCTCAGAAACCTCTTTACAGTCACCGAACTAATAGTAATACATGAGTAAACATAACGCTGAAAGTAACGAACTGAGAGTTTATTCTTTAAGGTGGGATTTGTGAGTTTGTGCCACTTTAAACAAGTGTTTGTACATACACACTTGCATATACATTATGAATATACGTGTAGAAGTGTGTCAGGGTTTTGCCCAGGTGGAAAGAATGATGCCTTGGGAGATTAACTCCTGATAAGAAAGTAGCAGACTCATTCACTTTCTTTGAGATCACAATGGGTTACTCTGTATTAAGTCAGTCTTTCAAAACTAGCCCCCAGATACATGTCTAGGTAGTTTATTAATAGAACTGTTTGAAAAAATGCTGATTCAATATCATCAAAACATTCTGTGGGAACAAGTTGGTTTTTCTTAGTTACTCTTGACAGAAACTAGGCAGGTTTCCATGGAAACTTGCCTACCTCACTGACAGTTTGCCCATCTGTAGCCAGATTTCCAGCCATGGGATGAGTTTAAACTGCTTGGCTGCTGGGGCTGTCAAGGTTCAGAGAGCTTGTGGAACGTCATCTTGAGTTTGTTTTGAAAAGCCAAGCAAAAATACTGCATCAGTTTCTGTAAACAACATTTGAGGATTCTTGTACTAAGAAATGTTGAAGTCTTTTTTCCAATATGCAGCAATTTTTCCCACTCTCAGATTTTCACTCAGAAAAGAAATTTTGTGCCCTGACTACTAGTTCTTTGAAAAGCTGCCGTGCCTCATACTTCAGATATGGACCTAGAAAACATTCCTACTGCTTTTACAGAAGTCACAAACTAGCAAAATTTATCCCTAATACTTGTCTGAGATGAACTGTAACTCATTGTCATGGCATGGTTTCAAAGGTGTCAGTGTAGGAGAAACACTAACTTGTGGTAAAACAGGTGTGAAGGCAGTTATTGCTTAATAAACATATATGTTGTTCTTTCTCAGTGCTGGTATTGGTGTGCTGTGAAAGAAAACTAGTCCTCCAACTGGCTTTTGAAATCTACATGAAGACCATTTTTTCCGAAATTTTGAGATTTTTAAGGTTTTTCAAGACACAAGTCTCTGAAGGCAGTATTTGACCTTGTTCTAAGTTTGTATTTATTAAAATATTAAAAAATAAATGCAAAATGTCTTTTTCAAACATGAAAGGAGGTACTGAACTACTGATCCACATGTTAAGAGATGTAAACAAAATCACTTTAAAACCCCCTCAAAAGTAAGTCATTACAAAAAAAAAAAAAAAAGACAACCATATTTGATAAATAAAATCTCTCCCATCCTGGCTGAGTTAACTTTGTTTGAGAGTTCCTTATGAGGAATGTTTTCATCATGTTCTTCCAGATGTAGACTTTTCTTTATTTCTCATTGCAAAGAGCTGTTGTCACCATTTTAGTCATCCTTCTGTTTTGTAGGCTGGGTGTTTACAGTGTGGTAAGAATATTAAAACCATCACTAGTGTAGCAAAAAAGCTAATGGAAAAATCTTACTTGCAGCTGTGGAGGAAGCGGAATCATGTCTGAACTTACATATTTTAATCCCTATGTAACAGCAGTGTTGCACATATTTGTGATGCACAGAGCATCAACAGGGAGAGGCAACAATTGTTCAAGAGCAATAAAAAGTTACTGAACAGCCAAACAGGAAAAGTGAATGTCTTTTTATTCAGCAGACAAATACATATAAACGTACAAATCTTAATACAGCTGGTTCTTCCCCCACAGATCTTCTGTCATATACTGTGGGCTCATGTAAAGCTCTCAGCCTTCGAGTCACTGCTGTCACAAAGTACTTTCAAACAAATTCATTTAACTAAGCATGATTCACTAGTCCTTTCTGGCCTTCTTTGTTCTACTGCTTCCAAGGTTCATAACTGGATTCAATGTTCTTACTACTATGGCATGCCTGCATCTCTACTCTAACGTAGTTGCTTTCTCCTATTAAATAGAAGCTCTTCTCTCTTTGACTGTGTTTCATAGTTGACCATGAAATATGCTGGAGAATCTCCAGCTGATGGAAAAGAAAAACTCTCCACCTTCTCAGGAAGATTTGAGATATGGCCTTGCTTCCTTCAGAATGCAAAGCCAAAATGGTCTGCCTCTGTTTTTAAGATGGGAGAAATGACTTTCTTATTGCCATTTTCTCCTTCCTTTCCCCTTTTTCTGAGTTGTAACACAGATATCCTTGCACTGGAAAGGTACGATATCTCAAATTTCTGAGTACCTACTCTAGCAAGCCTTAGCTAGGGCTAGCTGCCATGCTAATACCCCGCACCAATATTTACCTTTACAACCAAAAATGAATAGCCAGCATTTGATGGGTGTTTCTGTTAAGATGAGTGTTGGTAAAGTACCAAGTACTGTCAAAATGTTTAGACTGTGACTATTGCCATTTTTCCCTTTTATATCTTTAATATTTTCCCTATTTTCATTCTTAAACACATGTAAAATACAGGTGATCACTGTCTTATTTTTCAACTCCAACTATATGATTTTTTTTCAGTGTCCCAACCTGATGCAGTTCGGTAGAACTTTTTCATTAGGCATCGGTCAAAAGCCTTCAATCAATTTGCCTGAAGGACCTGTCAGCTTTCTGGTCTCTCTCCTGAGGATCTCATTGCTCATAAGGCCACTGCTTTACTCATTTTTATATCTGCCCTTGAGGAAAAACAATGCAATCCCTCTCACCCCTATCAATTATATTATCAGGTTTAACTATAAGGAGGTATCCTTTCTGCAAGTGGTGACTTGTGATTTTCCTCTTTCTTCTAATTTTTTCACATGAATGTGTCCTTACTGTCTTAAATTCTCTCTTCTGTTGTTTGTCTCATCTCATTTTGTGTACTGAGCTATAAGACTGAGTTTCTTGCACCCAGAAATTATTTTGGTTTTTACTACATCTAACATAAAATACACCTTTTCCCAAGCCTTTTAACATCTACTATAGTCTGATACCTGACTAAGAATCAAAACTCTTGTGTGTTACCTCAAACTTTAGTTTATTCATTTAGGAGAGTTTACCTACAGGGGAAGATAAAATAGGCAGCCTCTTCTTACTTTTCTAGGATATATGTGTGTGGAAAGTTTGGACATTCAAAATACTGGTTATAAAATGGGGCTGCCTTTGACAAATGAAGTGCCAATCCCCTCAGGAAAACACAAGATGGAATAATATGTCAGTTATTAGCTGGCAGAAAATCTGAGGTACATTTTTATACCCTATGTTATTTAACTGTGGATGCAGTCACTGCATGCATAGTGGGCCAGATTATTTCATGTTCTTGCCTGTTTGAAATACTCTGGGGTGGTATCAGGAAGCCAGATCTATCCAGCAGACTATAACCTAGATACCTCACATATGCTCACACACTGTGCTTTAGCTTGGGTTCGCAAAAGATTGGGCATTTTTAGAACTAAGTCATCCTCTTACCTCCAGTTGGCTGCTATCTTTTCTTCGTGTTTGCTCTCAGATACTGGTTATGAATGTTCAGGATCCTTATTCTATGCCATGGTGCAGGTTCTTGTTAATGAGCTCATATGTATGACTGGTTTCCTGGTGATTCCTACCCTTTGCACTAAGCAGGTACAGGGGTTTTGTTGGTTGTTTTTACCAAACTTGTTCAATAGGTATGAAATAATCATCCTGCAAAAAGAAAAGAAGGAAAGAAAATGCATCAGCTTCTGCAATGACTGAATATTACACTCTGAAAGATGTGAGAATATGTGCAGCAGAGAGAAAATAATTCTTCCATGGAAGAAAGTGAGTTAAATAGTAATGATTTATTAATGATGTTAAAGATAGCTGTTTTACAGTTCTACTTCCTTCAAAACCCTGTTTGACCCAGAGGAAAATTATCATCATAGTATTCACAGCAATGAAACGAATTCTCAGCAACTGAAAATCAAACTGTAATTCCAATTGTCCTTTTTCTTTTGGTAGACTTTTTAGCCCTGCTACTACACAAATGAAATAATAAAATCATAGAATCATAGAATGGTTTGGGTTGGAAGGGACCTTAAAAATCATCTAGTTCCAACCCCCTTGCCATGGCCAAGGACACCTCCCACTAGACCAGGTTGCATAAAGCCTCATCCAACCTGGCCTTGAACATTTCCAGGGATGGGACCTCCGCAGCTTCCCCGGGCAACCTGTTCCAGTGCCTCATTACCCTCACAGTAAAGAATTTCTTCCCGAGATCTAATCTAAATCTACAGTCTACCAGTCTGAAGCCATTACCCCTCGTCCTATCATTACCTGCCCTTGTAAAAACTCCCTCTCCAGCTTTCTTGTAGGGCCCTTTCAGATACTGGAAGGCTGCTACAAGGTTTCCCCAGAGTCTTCTCTTCTTTAAGCTGAACAATCCCAACTCTCTCAGCCTGTCCTCATAGCAGAAGTGCTCCAGCCCTCTCATCAGCTTCATGGCCCTCCTCTGGACCTGCTCCAACAGGTCCATTTCCTTCTTATGCTGGGGGCTCCAAAGCTGGACACAGTATTCCAGGTGGGATCTCACCAGAGCAGAGTAGAGGGGCAGAATCATCTCCCTCGAACTGCTGGACATGCTTCTTTTGATGCAGCCCAGGATGCGGTTTGCCTTCTGGGCTGCAAGCGCACATTGCTGGCTCATGTTGAGCTTCTCATCTACCAACACTCCCAAGTCCCTCTCCTCAGGGCTGCTCTTGATCCACTCTCTGTCCAGCCTTTATTTGTGCATGGGATTGCCTCAACCCACGTTCAGGACCTTGCACTTGGCCTTGTTGAACTTCATGACATTGGCTTGGGCCCACCTCTCAAGCCTGTCCAGGTCCCTCTGGCTGGCGTCTCTTCCTTCCAGCATGTCAACCGCTCCACACAGCTTGGTGTCGTCAGCAAACTTGCTGAGGGTGCACTCAGTCTCAACATCCATGTTGCCAACAAAGATGTTAAATAGTATCGGTCCCAGTACCAACCCCTGGGGAACACCACTTGTCACTGCATGCCACTTGGACATCAACCGGTTGACCGCAACACTTTGAGTGCGTCCATCCAGCCAATTCCACATCCACCAAGTGGTCCATCCATCAAATCAGTGCATCTCGAATTTAGAGACCAGGTTATCATGTGGGACAGTGTCAAATGCCTTGCACAAGTCCAGGTAGATGACATCTGTTGCTCTCCCCTTATCCATCAATGCTGTAATCTCATCATAGAAGGCCACCAAGTTTGTCAGGCACGATTTGCCCTTAGTGAAGCCATGTTGGCTGCCACCAATCACCTCCTTATTTACCATGTGCCTTAGCGGAGTTTCCGGGAGGATCTGCTCCATGATCTTGCAGGCACAGAAGTGAGACTAAGCGGCCTGTAGTTCTCCAGGTCTGCTTTTAGGCTGCTACCACACGTCCTGTTTTGGCTTAGAAGAATGAAACTGACAGCTAATCAACATTTGATAACCAGTTTGTCAGAGGTGCAATTTTGTTTAATTGTCACCTATTCAATTTGTGATAATGCATCGTACCAAAATAAATTTACTTTTTTGGTACTTTTTGAGTTATCAAGTCCTTCACATTAAAAAATCTCCTGTTCAGAAAGTCAAAAATGGTTAGTTAAGGAAACCTTACAGTGTGTCATACAGAAAGCTAAAGTGAGAAATTCATTTGTCTGTAAAGATCAGATATGAAGAAGAAATCAAAGACAGAAAAAAAAAAAAAAAAAAACAAAAAAAAAAACCCAACCAAAAAAACNAACAACAAAAAAACCTGATCACTAAAAAATCTTTTCCTAATTATGTAATATCATAGCAAAACAACAGCTTCATATTCTATGGGAAGGTTACACAGATAAATGAGCTAAATTTAAGAATCTTGTATGTTATGGCCAGGAAGGGAAAGAGAAAATCCTGCTATGGGGGGTTTGTTGCTAACTTTGAGTAGTTAGACTCATTGCTTGTGACAACCAACCAAAAGCCACACAAATGCATTTAACAGTAAGCATTTAACACATTTGCCACCTAAACCTGTTCTATAAATCTGCACAAAGGTGTTTAGAAAACAGACTATGCGATAGGAAGCAATTATAAAATTAATATTTTAGAGAAAGTATTCAGTTGAATATGGGTGTAAGCCTACACCTTGCACGGTCAAAATGTAGTTATCTTCACTATGTGGTTCAATTTAAAATTAGTTTCAGAATTCAGCTACAATGGATTTGATTAATTGTTATATGATTAATCCTGTGGTACTAGCATTGCAACTGGGTTAGATTGATTGACAGACACATTTTTGTTCATTGCTTTTGTGTGTCTCTCTGGATGTGTGTTAAATGCTACTACATCATTCTGATCCAAAAAAATAAAGTTTTCTTTCAAAACTTGTGGTTACTAATGTTGTAAAGTCCTGCTTAGTCTAGACCTTCCTAAACTACTGTAGAGGGTGCAGGTAGGTTGGGAATGTTGTTAAGACATAGTCTCAGTTGTACAGCCTGGTGGATAGAGGGTTCCTAATGCGAATGAAAAACTGTATCTCAGCAGTGTGAGCATGTAATAAATATTATTGGGAGTGACCAAATTGCTTTTCTTGTTTCAAGCCATATTAACCTTTGTCAATCTTTGAAAGTATTCATTTCAATACTGTTGGTTCGCTGTCCAATAGGGTAATTATGTCCTGGGGAGGATGGAGGGAATGCTGAAGGAAGGCAGGAAACAGATTTAAAGATAGGAACTGGTGAAAACAAAGTAGGGAGTAGACCAAGCAGTTGAGACTGGAAAAAGGGAGTGGAAATGGAAAGAGAGATTCTAATGTGCCCAAATGTAGCATTACCCATAATTTCTAGAACTTGTTATTCCTTCAGTTATAAATAGGATAAACAAAATTATAGCAACTTTTGAAGGGGACAATCTAAATTGAGATAAGTGGTTTGAACTCAAATCAGTTTTGGCAGCCCTTCCATAATAAAAGTAGGTCATGATTTTGTAACTTCGCTGCTTGCAAACCTACTCATTGAACTGGTTGGTTTTTGAGCATTTTGTTACGAAAAATGGTTCTAAACCAGGTGAAAAATATTTGTATAGACTCATTGCTTTCTCATTAAAATTGCCTCTTGTGTCTGTCTCTTTTAAAATGATGTTTATCTATTATGGTTTTTCTTAGAGTGGCTTTATTCAGCAGCATTTTTTATCTTGTTCTGGATCATATATGGATCATATTGTTGGGCGTCTGTTCCCTGATCTGTTTTACCAAGCACCACACGAATATTGGGAATGGCAGAAGAGAAAAGATGATGTTTGCAAGGGAGGGAGATAGGAAAGAAATAATTAGGCCAGGCCACTGCTTAAATCGAAACTACTACTGAAAGAAATGTACATGAAGTACTGGGTTTTGAAGACTTGGAATTGATTCCCTGTTCTGCCACAGACTTCCTTTCTATCTCTTTGGTGAATTATTTAGGCTCAGACTGACAGTTATTTTAGTACCTAGTTGCCATGGATTTTTATGGACTTTGGAAGACTAAATGCTAATGTGAGTCTGAACTTAGACCCTTGTACTTTTGTTAGGTATCTCTAAATCCTTTAAAAATAAAGAGGAATGAAATAAAAATTATGAAGGGCTTGGATGTTAAGAATACAGGAACTTTGTCAAATAAAAGATCTCTTTTTCATGTAACTACATGTATATTCACATGTACTTGAATAGGACAATTGCTAATGCGTCCTTTACTGGGCGCTAGGGAGTGCAATTTATCTCCTCTGAGGCAATATGACAAGTCAGGATTTGACCTTTTTGGCAAAGCAAATTTCAATGGGTAAAACCTGATTTGCCTTTTTCTTTGTAACAAAATGCTTCCTAACAAACAATGCTGTGGGTGCTTTTCCAAGTTCCATCAGAAAAGAGTAAATGAGCCAGCAAGCAGGGTTTTTGAATGACACTTTCTCATCAGAGTGTTGGAGGTCAATGAGATATGTAACATTGTCTCTAGCACGTTCAGGTTTAGTACTCCCTTTCCCTGGAAGAGTATCAGAGATGAATAATTTTTCCTGTGTAAAGTTTATTGTTAGAGAACTGTTTCTCACCTTAGGAAAAAAATAACACCCCTTCCCTCCCCATCCCCCCCAAAAGCAGAAGTTTCCATGTCTGGCTTTGTCCCGACATACCTTCTGAAATAATAAGTGGAAGTCACAGTTCTTCAGTACTGCTTTCATCATAACAAAAAGGTCTACAGAAGCCTGGGAAAATAAAAGTGAGCAAGTAGCAATGTGTGCTAAAGTTCAAAGGGTGGGTTTCACTTACAGTAGTATTTTTCACGTTAGCTATCAAAAATGTTGTTTGTTGATCAAATTAGATGACTGAGTGATCAAAGCATTCATTTTCTGTAAGTCAACTTCAGTTAATGTTAAGTATGGGAAAATAAGGAGAATGTGAACTGAATCAGAAGAAGCAAATGATTTGTAATTACTAAATGGAGACTTGAGGGGATGGTAGGCTGTCTTTTGACTATGTGGGAGAGCTTTATAAAACACAACTTGAAAACATATTTCCAAATATTAGAATTAGCCTCGCACAAATCAGTAGCTTTCTTCATAAACCAGAACTACTTTTTCTGAGAATAGCAAAACTACGATGCTTGAATAAGAGCACACTTGGTTTGTATTTGCCCTGGGCCTCTCCAACTGTTTTTATTGTGGAATTATTTTTTTCCCCTTTGTTACTTAGAATCTGTTCTCTCACAGTATATATGTAACAACATTTTTTGGTAAGTATCCGAAATACTTTCAATGAAATGAATAAATTATTTGATGTGTAAGTGTTTATCATGCTACTTTTCATCCCAGTTATGGACGTATTCACTGCCATCTTCTCAATTCCTGATAACAACTTACCATCCAATCTTTAAAGATTTATCACACTTTCCAATTTAAAATGTAAGTACTTTCATACAAGAAAGTATTTAGTCTTGAGTTTTCATAAGAATAGCTGGGGGCAGTGGGGGGGAACACGTTAAAGAAACCAACTGTATTGAATTTCTTGTAGAAGATTTGGCTGTGGCTAGAATTTGGTATATTTTACAGGAAAATATTGATGCACTACACAGAACAAGCAAAGAATTAGATGTGAGGACCTAAATACACACTACAACGTGCCTGTCTAGAATTTGCTTAAATTTCTATCAGTATATTACTTGGGTTTTTGAATTGGTAGAATTTACTGCTATTTTTAATGTTATAAATCCTGAATTTGGGTAATGTTCTCACTCTCATTGAGACTGTGCTATAGCTCAAACGTTGTAGAAAGACATTTGCCCTAGAACTGAGGACAAATATTTTTCCATGTGTAATACAACTTTTTTAAGATACTCTTGAGTTTTTCGGCATGCTCAGAGATGAAATTCAGAGAAAATGTATTCACATCATCCTTTCACTTCTTGAACAGGTGAGAAACAACTTCTTTGATAGAGATTCTGGCAAAAACATTCTTACACTGTTTCCATTCACTCCCTAACCTACAGATATTGTAGAAAAAGAGAAAAGAAAGAGAAGGGGGAATAGTTGCATCAGTATTGTTTTCTTTCCCTTACTGTACCCCTTCTGCTATGTGTTTAATCTATTGCAAGTGTCAAATACATAGGAAACAATTTTTAAAAGAAAAATCCTGTCCAAAGGAAGGGAAGGATGAGGCTTGTTTCTTAGCAACTGGAAGAATACAATATATAACTTTCACAGAGAATATGTCTATTTTACAGTTCAAATCACAAGTAATTTCACTATCAAAATATGATGATTATATTTTTAAAATATTAGCTTCAGACAACTGAATATTGTATTGGCATTCCCTCCAGTACATTTGTGACAACTCTATGGTCTGAAGACAAACCAGCAAACCATTTTAACAGCAACTCCTATGAGTTTTATGATCTAATTTATTTTCCATCTTTGGAATGAATATGAGAGAGCCTAGTGATAAATCCCAAATGGAAATAGGCGGAGTCCCCTTTGTCCACACGAAAATACACAATACACCCTCCTATGTTTTATCGTAGATTGCTAGCATTTGACTATTTTGTCATGCAAAAGCTCTGTATAGTTCAGTTTGCATGCAATCTGCCTGTACAGCTGATGAGTCGCTCTGAATAACAGGGATGAACATGCAGTACTTAATCAAAAGCATGAAGAAACAATAACCTCACAATAAACTTACTTTGCTGAGGGGCCAAAGTTGTGCTCTTTCTATCTAATATGTATAATATGCCTAACTATTTCCTACAGAAATCAGTCATGGTAAGATGTCAAGTGTACAGTTTATCCATGTGCCTAGTAAATGGTACTTTCTGTGTCTTTTAGTAGAGGACATCATTTTAAGTACTTTTTTTTCACTTGTCCTGTGTTGAAAAGACTGATATTGAAAAGCAGAGAGTTACTTTATGTGATTCAGAAGGGTGTGAGGAACAATAACAACCAACACTTCTTGGGATGGGAAAACTCCTCTCTTCCCTAGTGAGCAAGGAAGTCTATCCACACCCAATATTTTCCAGAGCCTATTCACCACCAGAGGAGAGTAAAAGAGGGCAGGGGAAACTGAATTCAGTATAGTGTAGGGATAAGATAAAGGGTGATAAAAGAAATGAAGTAATGTTTCTAAAGGTATGTTTCTAACTTGTTAGGAACTCTTTTTAAATGTATATTCACCGGTGATACATTGTCAAGGCAGCATATTATATGAGTAAGAATTCAAAATAAAATTTCCCTTAATATATCTTGACTTTAAAATATCTATTATATGTACATTTTTATATAATGACTGAAAATAAGGAGGTAGAAGAAAAGTGTGAAGAAGGGAGGGTATGTTAGCAAGGATATATTTCCGCAAATTGCGGTAATTTCCCTGTTCTACTGAGGTGCTTATAGTCTCATAGTCTTATCCAAAAATTTATAGAAAGCCCAACTCCTCAGCCCCCAGTATCAATATCATATCAATAGTCATGAGATGCCCATGATATCAAATTCTTACTTCAGGGTTCTAAGCAACCCCACTGACATTTTAGTGGTGTACCCTAAGAAAATTGGCTTATAGGCTACTTAAACTAGCTTTGAACTAGTTAGCTCAGATATTTTTGAAGTGGTAGTTGAATCAGATTTCCTAAACAAAAATACCACCTGAGTGAACTGAAGTTCTTGACATTCTCAAGAGTTTACCCTTTCCTTTCATTGAGTAGGCAAACAAAGTCAGGCTGGCTACAAAGCACATGTTATCTTGACAGATGAAGTCAAGGTCTTCCTAGGAAATACACCAGGCTGTTTTGTCTGCTAGATATGGATCCAATACAGGAGCTGCAATGGAAAACAGGCTAACAGAAAGCTGTTGGATTAGGTAGCAAGGAATATATTTAAGTTCTGGAAAAAGTACAGGTTTTCCCCAGGAATACTAGCTAGATGACCCAAGGAAGCCCTGAGACTATTCAGCAAACAGCATATACAAGTGATAAATTTGACCTGAAATCCACTCTTGAGGCAATAGCTGCAGATCAGTAGAAATGCATCAAGAGACACCAACCAGGAATTGTGGGATTGCTAATTGTGGACATCTGTTTTGAATGTCTGCCACTGACTGGTGATCACACATGGAATACATAGAAAAGAAAATATTTTTCCACAGACAGGAGCCTTGTGAAATCTCTCTGGATAGTCTCTCGTAACTTGCTAATGGCTCAAATTTGTTTTTGTTTCAGTTGGCACAGTGAAAGCATAAAACATTTTTAACCTTCTGTTTTCAAAAATCAGTTTGGAAGGGTAAAAAATATGAATCTGACAGAAATGCGATGTGAAAGAAATACCATAATTTATTTGTTCTTCTACAGAGAGAGTGGATCCTCTAAAAGACAAAATAAAATGCTTCAGATATCAACATTTAAAATCTTATTCCAACTGTGACGAAAACAAACCAACAAACAGCTTAACCAGTAAAGAAACATGGGGCACATATGTTAATCATCTTTCTTGATTCCTGTAAAACCTATGGGACCCACACTCTGTAATCCCATTTACTCACCTGTGACTCACCTCACAGGATTTCCAGGATGAGATTTAGGGATCAGGTTGCACATTCCTTCATTCACATAAAGGACTAAAAAGTCTCTTCCAATTATATTATTTTAGAGAAATAAGTACATTCAAGTGGCTGCTCATCCAGGGAGTATTTCCCCAGACAAATCATGTGGTTTTGAGCAACACAGAAGCAGTAGATTTTAAACGAAAGTTAAATCAAACACAATCTTTCTCCTGAGCACCTGCCTATTCACCTGAACAGTCAAAGAAAAAAAAAAACCAAACCAACCAACCAAACAAACAAAAACCTCAAGTTTGCCAAAACTTAATGAATTATTTATGCTTCAAAAAGTTAAAATGTTTCTCCAAATGTTAAGTGTGAGGTTTGTATATGTGTTTGATAGTTTTGAAGGCTAAGGAAGTATTGAGAACCTTACCCTTGAACCATTTCTTAATTTCTAGTTTTCAGCAGAAATACAAACTGCAAAGGTGGGTTGTTTTGTTAGGTTGTTTTTTCCCCCCTTCATTCAAAAGAAGTGAAGTCAACTTTCATTTTAGTCAATAAGAATGCAGCTATCTCTAATGCAGAGTGGGCAAGGTTTTTATAGATATGATCCTTAATTACACAGAGGCTTTTTTCCTTGTTAAATGTAACATGATGAAATGGACGGGCAGTGTTTAAATTAATTTTCAGCAAATAGAGTCAAAACTAAGCAAAAGGAAAAAATATTGATGTTCTAAGGAATTTTAGCTCATCTCTATGTTGCTAGGAGGTAACTCATTCTGGAGCACAGGATTTTGCACATGAATACTTTCCACTGAAATTTCATTCCTGCTAACATCAGTCATCAATAAATAATCTGTTTTGCTTTTGAAGCCAGTAAAAATGAATAAGGCAGTTTAACATTTCCAAGATCTGAATATAGTCAATTAATCATATACTTGATGTTGAGGTATGTGTAGGGGTTTTAGTATCTTTGTAGGCTAAAGCTAATTTCACTGCTATTCCTATCAGCAGTAGCGCTTCCTGAACTAAACTACCGCACTCTTAAGTACAACCTTAGCAACTTCTGTAAAAAATAACTTGAAGATATAATCTCAACTTTAGCTGGTATTCTATAAAACACTGGACTTCCTAGCATAGTCACAGCAAAGAACTGATCAATTATTTTTATAGTTTAAAGAAAACTGCAGATGTTTTATAAGAATAGATTTTCTGATTATTCAAATTTCACGATGTATATGCCATGTCATTTCTCAATATAATTTTCCTCCTCAGTGCATGAAACCTGTACCCACTAAAAAGACAAACATGAGCCCTAGAGGATGAAAGGCCATGAGGGAAATCAAACTGCATTCCTTGCACACAAACTCACCTGTATCAAATTATGTTTAAACATAAGAAGGATTGCTTTACTCCCATTACTTAGTGCAACTAGTTTCATGAAAATAAACTACAAAAAATGAATTGAAGTATCTTTTTGCTCAGAGTTAAGTAAACCTAAGGAACATACAGAAGTGACTTCAGATAGTTTGAAAGAAAGAAAAACATCTATTTGGTAGATCAGAAACATATCTCTTAGGCACTAATGATGTTCACAAAAAATGTCCCTTAACTGAAATTCTTTAGGGAGGTGATACTAAAAAACCACCTGAAGCTTTGGCATAAAAGTCAGTGCCAAGGGTCTAAATCTATCTTCACGAGAAGACAATATCACACAATTTATCAAATTATTTACATATGGTGTTATGTATGATTTACCATAAGTATCTACATGAGTTTACTAGTGATCTATCCTGTTAGATTCAACAGCAGCTGTTGATTCTGTTTGTCTTCCTGTTGGCCTGTGATTTTCTTGTTGAAGTGACTCTTCAGTTGGTTTTCCTCCTTTCCCACTAAAGTGAAGAATGTAGGGGACAGAACCTTATCTGCAAGGTCCTAGTTCTTGACTTGCTAAGCTCTTAAAAGCCACAGAGCCCTCCGGAATATATCTTTATCAGATTAAGGCTCAGAATTATAATTTGAGAATCCATGAACAATTACAAGTGGTCCTCTTGCAGTCCTAATCAGAAAAGTTTCTACATTTAGAAAGGAAATCAAATTATTTCAGAAATTTCGTCAAAGCTGACCAGCTGGCACCTATCCTGGGCTTGCCAGAAATGGTAAAAATTCCAGTGAAGTACGGAAGTACTTAAGTGTCCCTAATTTGACAGATTTCTGAGTCTGGTCAACTGTTACCGAGAGGTCCACAAAAAAAAAAACAAACCAAAGAGTTTTATGTCCCCCCTCCCCACCCCC
>VYXH01008101.1:156209-167440 GCA_013397275.1 Burhinus bistriatus
CCCCCCCCCCCCCCCCCCCCCAAAAAAAAAAAAAAAAAAAAAAAAAAAAAAAAAAAAAAAAAAAAAACCTGGCTTCTTAAACACAGAAAATAAATGTGACTAAGGTAAAATGGAAAAACAAAGAGTCTACAGAAGTCTATGCCCACTGTGTCCATGAAGGTACAGATTTTCTTTATAACAGACTTTAGAACCACCTGTAGTCCCAAAGAAATGTATTCCATTCCTTCTAAGGCTTGGTTATCCATTTCCTGCTCCTTGTTTAAATCTTTCCATTTGAACTTTAGGCTCTTAGCCCCAAACCATGTCTTTTCTCTCACAGACATCTCTGGAAGTTTCTAATTACATAATAATCAGATAATTTAAGAAACTCTTCTTTGATAAAATATTAAAATGTCACTAAAATATACTGTCCTCCAATCTGTCAATGAAAAAAACCACCATTATAAAGAATAATAAAGCTCTACATACAGTGTTTATTAAATATGTTAATTTTTTTTCAGATACCACAGCGATGAGTGACTAGCATGCACCCTTTCAGGGTAGCTAGGAGGTGGTTATTCTTTCTAACATAGAGCCTCTTAATGCATACCTTCATTACAGAAATCAAAATTGGAAGTAATATTTTTGTATTTGAGTAGTTGTCAAAATCTGGCATATCCTGTAGATTCTGAATGAGTTTGTCAACTGCCACTGGTGCTGCCAGAAACTTCGGAAGCTTTCTGGGCTCCTGCAGATGCAAATGGAATGTTAAAGAGACTGATATCTACAACCACTTATTTTCAGGTGCTTCTGTATCACTGAGAAATGTATGCTTCTATACAGTTAAAACCACAGGGTACTACATGAATATGGTAAGAAACAGTCATTTTTTAGAGAGCATTTAGAGATCTATTATAGACTTTAAAAACAATTCGGTGAGAAAACTTACTGACTTCCCAATATGTTTGCAGAATTACTATCTAAACATTCATCACCGGAAGAAAGCAAAAAGAAAGAAATGTAGCAGGTTTAGAGAGAAATTGAAATTCTGTGATTACCTTCTGAGGAAGTGTATACAGATACAAGAAGGGTGACAGAAGGCATTGAATCAGTATCTTCAAAGCTTAATCCAACACAGGAAATGCAAAACCATTCTTCTTCTCTCTCAATGCAACTAAGATGGCTCCACCTTATGAACTCAGGAATCAAATGGTTACTCAATAGATATGACTATTTCTTTTCTCCTGTAAAATACATCTGGTTTATTTTACTACTAATATTTAGTTTACCTCTATTTCTATTACAGGAATCCCATAGGTTACTTAGTAGTTGCACTTGGATGAAAGAAGAGTGATTAAAAGAATGATTATTTAATTCTTTCTTATCCTCTCCACTTTTCCTCATGCTTCAAAAAAAAAAAGAAAAAAAAAAAGAAAAAAAGTTGTTGTTTCTGCAAAGAAATTGTATTTTGTTTCTCAGAGTGGAAATTGTGCTATAACTTGGAGCAGAAAGGAAGGTAAAGGATGGCTTCAGAAAATTTTAAGCCAGTAACATCTCATTGTGTATAGAATTAGGAAACCTGAGGAATTAGAATCCCATTGTAAGATTATTGAAAAGAAACCAACCTGCAGAGACCTCATTTTCAGTTAATTAACTTATTCTTTCTATGGTTTCTTTATTTATGCTTGCCAAGTTCTTTGGTTTAGACCAACTGAGATAAACAGAAACAGTCAAAACAAGTTCTGTTAATATTGCTTTACCACGACTTGAATGAATTATGAATTAACACCACTTAAAAAATTAATAGGAGTTAGGAATGAAGAGAATGGAGATCTGGAAACACAACTATCCAATTTATTCTCTTTGTTCCTAGGGAAACTTTTTGTGATGATACAGTGTACCTCTTTAACATGTTTGAAAGTTGTAGCTAAGAAACAAGAAGTAAAAGATTACTTGCCTTGTACTGAGGGGACACCATTTTAAACCAGCAGTGGCTTAGTGGTCTCAAATCACAACAATGTTACTTTATTTCTGTGTATTTCTCAGTATTTTTTTTAATACTCCAAGTGTATAATACCACAAATTTAAATACCACAGAACAGGATGTGATGCTTTTGTGCGGGCTACAATACATAAAACTAGCAGGGAGCTCGACATAGTTCTGTATATATTGTATATATTTCATTATTTTCTTTTTATTATTTTCATTAAAGTAGTTTAGTTTCTTTTTAAACTCAGAAGTCTCTTTTCTCTCACATCTTTCTCTCCCTGAAGGGAGATGTTCTTCATTCTCTGAAGGGGAGAGAAGTAAAAGAGATCATCTGCCGTTCATTTTACTGGCCAGCCCAGCCCAAATCATGACAGTATGAATTCTGAAAAATGATCCTCTGCAAACGAGTATGTTGTGGTTTAACCCTAGCTGGTAACTAGGACCACACAGCCACTCATTCACTTCTCCCCCCTCCCCCAGTGGATGGGGAGAAGAATCAGAAAAATAAGGAAAACTCATGGGTTGAGATAAACACAGTTTAATAAGGAAAGCAAAAGCCGTGCATGCAAGCAAAGCAAAACAAGGAATTCATTCACTACTTCTCATCAACAGAGAGGTGTTCAGCCTTCCCCAGGAAAGCAAAGCTCCATCACACGTAACGGTTTCTTGGGAAGACAAACACCATCTCTCCAAACGTCCCCCCTTCCTTCTTCTTCCCCCAGCTTTATATACTGAGTATGACATCACATGGTATGGAATATCCCTCTGTTCAGTTGGGTTTAGCTATCCCGGCTTTGGCTCCTCCCAACCTTTTGTGCACTCCCAACCTACTTGCTGATGGGGCGGTATGAGGACTAGAAAAGGCCTTGACTGCTTAACAACAACTAAAAACATTAGTGCGTTACTAACATTATTCTCATCCTAAATCCACAACGTAGCACCATACAAGCTGCTACTAAGAAAGTTACCTTTATCCCAGCCAAAACCATGGCAGAATAGTAGTTTGTTGGCATCTTTTTTCTAAAGCTTAGCAGTAAAACTTGATGTCAGACTATTTCCCTTCAGAATATTAATGCTCATTAGAAACTATATTAGTTTGAAATATTTGCTGACAACTTATTGGTATATGTAAGTTCAGGACTGCAGTAGAAAGATTTCATGTGTAGTTATTATATAGAAGTTTAAAAAGAAGTATCAGCTATTCTGATTTTCTTAGGACATGCCAGTTGCAACATTACAGATATTGATGTGCACAAAATTTAACAAAATCCTAACTTTGTCCTCAGTACAACTAGTATTGGTTGTAGCTGTCATTTTTTAAAGGATGTTCAATGTGCATATTTGCCTGTAGCTGACTGATGGTTTATCACACTGGCTAGACTCATACAAATAAACATACCAACATCACTGAAACATGACAGCAACTGATGCATCCTCTGCCTCTGTTTATGTTCCTCAATATTCTGTCAAAATTGATTCTTCAACATGTAGATGTTCATGGAATCATATTAAATGAAGATAAAGAAGTTGTTTGGTGTTTTTTTTAACTTGTTTTTGTTTAAGTGTTTTAAGAAGTGTTCTGTGAGCAGTGTCTGATGTTTTTCCATTGGTCTGTGGGAGAAGATGCAAAGATACCCAAAGCGTCAGAATACCATGTTACAAAGGATAAGACATTCATTAGCAGCTTTTTTTTCCCCCCTAAACAAAATACAAAATAAGTTTTGGTGAAGAAACTTTGTCTGAAGTTATTGTTGCACTCTTTTAATACAGCCCAGTGTGTGGTTGGCCTTCTTCACCAGAAGAGCACACTGTTGACTTCTGCTCATCTTTAGGACTCCACAATTCTATTCTGCAGAGATGCTTTCTATCTTATCTGCTTTCAGCCTGTACAGTTGCACGGGGTTATTCTGTGAAGGAAGAGGAACTGTAATGTCAACAGTTGTTATCTGGTTTTTAATATGAGCAGAAGCAAACATTAGTTTGATCAGCTTAATCAGTCCTGGCATACTGCAGTTCAGCAATCTGAAGCCTTATCAATAAATGTCCTAAGTAATGTGATTATAGCACTCTGCCAGCTGGAGAAATTCATTGTCTTCTTCAAGAGCAGGGAAAAAGAAAAAAAATAGATTAATAGATCACCAGCAATACAGGCTTTGGGGAGCTGCTCCAGCTGTCAAAGGCAGATTCTGTAAAGTTCAAGGTACTGGCTCATAGCATGCTCATATAATGCATTTGACAGGTAAATTGAAGCTAACTTGATGCCAATTTGGAATGTGTAGCTTCAAAATTCATATGTTCTTTTAATATATGCAAATCATCAGATTGCATTAATTTTAAACTTTTTTTCTGAATTTGTTGAAATGTGCTAGAAGAGTACAGAAATTTTTCTTGGTTACCACTGTTTGTGTCAGTTGAATGAATCCTGAAAGTTTATAGCAGTGTGAGATCCTGCTTTATGTTTCAAGAAAATATCCTAGAGTACAAAAAAAGCCAGCTGGACATTATGCCCACACCCTTGTTCTATTCAAGAGATGTAATTTGTTTTCTGTTACAGAACACCTATTTATTGATGCATGTTTGAACATTGAATTCCATTTGGCAAGAATCTGTTTCCAAAATTGAGCTGCTTTATAGGTTTTAAGCTGTTTTTCTACAGTTAAGTGGATTCTCAGTTCATAAAGGGCTTGTCATGGATTGTCAAGTCATTACAAGAAATATTTTCTTTGTTCTGTGAGATGACTGAATGGTTTTAATTTTGTTTTTTCCTGTGGCTCCTGCTAAAGCTACTGACTCAGAATTTTGCACTCATTTCATAGATTAGAAATGAGGGCAACATAGTATATTTAATTGCCTTTTTCCTGCTCTACTGGCCAAAAAGTGGCATAAATCAAATGAATAGCCTTTTCAAACAGTCAGTACTCAAAGAAAAGAGTGACATCCTGAATCAAATACAAGCAAAAGGCAGTATGATGTTCACATCTTCTCTTAGCTTCTGCCTGAGGAAAAATCTCTTAGTTCTCCATTTGTACTGAATATAGTAATTGAGAAATCAGTAGGCAAAAGATAAAGACATCAGGTCTGCTAATATGTTAACGTATTGCAGGACCTTCTTAGACCCGTATGAGTACCAGGAAAGTTAGGATCCTTTCTGCCATAAGCCTTTATTTGCACTGTATTTAAATGTAGGAAGAACAGAAGTTCAGCTGTATATGTAGACAATTTTGAGGTGTTTGTTATTGTCACTATTCATATTGTGACTATTTCCTTTATATTGAAGCTGTTGCAAAGGAATACAAGTATCTTTCTAAGTAAACTTTTACTGCAACAAAATGTTAGGTGAAATTCTATACCGTCACTGAATGCAATAGATCATTAGAGTCTTCAAACTCCTATATATGCAAATTTCAGTGCTAGTGAAGGAAGCTGTGTTTTGAAATTGTCAGCACGTTATAGAAAGACAGCTCACTTTATGGGTGGTAAAGCTTTATCACTTTTTCACTTTTGTCCAAGGGCCAGAAATCACTCCTAGTGCCTGCAATATATATCTACGCACTATATGATGTATTATATATAAAATATTTTGCATAAGTAAAAAAAATGTATCCTTAGCCTGAATATAAAAAACATTTCTGCACGAGTCTTGGTAGTTCATATTCTCATAAAAAGTGTTACAAAGCAGAAAAAACAGGCAGTTGGAATTGCAGTATATTTGGGTAGAGAACTGGAAGTAATCTTGAAACAAACATTAGTTCCCAATTTTTACAAGAGTCAAGCTGATGAAAGCAACGGTGACATGTGTCTAGATTACGATAGACTGTGTGAAGTTGGTATACCTTACCATCACGTTTGTAAAGCCTATCTCAGATCACATGTGTTGATTCTTCATACTATGGCATGTAACTGCCTCTGGGACTCTAACTGTCCATTATAGACTTTTTGTTTGCTTGTTTTGTGTTTTGATTGGGTTTGGGTTTTGGGTTTGGGTTTTTTTCAGACATCAAAATCCCAGGGCTTATCTTGACAGGCAGATTAAAAGCTCCATTAATTCAAAGTAGCTGATTGTTATATCTATCTATCTGATGTATGAAGAAAAGATACTCCTCCATGAGGCCAGTGTGCTCCCCAGAGAGCTGACAGAGTCTTTAGTGTTCCTGAGACCAATGACAGCTGCAGTTCCTCTTAGTATGTCCAACTCCAAGTAGTTATGATGGAAGACCACTTGTGGTTTAGTCTGCACTCTGCAGCTTTGAAAAATCTGTTATAATATGACCTTGAATTTTAGTATTTCTAATGCCTGGCTAAAAGGTCTTTTTCATAGATACGAAAATAAGCAAACAGGTTAATACAGCTCTCTTACAATACAAAACAATATTGTAAGGTTCCTCTTCATTTCATAATCTAAAGATGGGCAAACAACTTTTATATTTTTCTAATGTAGTTGGATAATATGCTTATTTATCACTTTTTGTAAGAAGAATCTTTTCAATCTTAAGAACTCAAAAGGATAAAATTCTTAGTATACCTGAAGAAATGTTTTCCAGTATCTTGCAGTGATATTTATTAAATCTGGTCACTTACTAATTTTCTTAAAAATCAAAAACATTTTGTGTGATTTCATTTTCCCATCTGAGATTACATCATGCATAACAATGTAGTGACACTTAATTGCTACTTTAATTGTGAAATGTATTTTAAATACATGGCAAGCAAAAATGTCTCCAGCTTCACTTGTCATATGTATTTATTCCTGCCTTTTGAAAAATCTTTGGTATGTTATACAAATATTTTCTTTTAGCCTTAACTGTAAAGGATGAAAACAGAAACTACGAATGAATCATGAAATATCCAAACAAAATTATTCCCCTCCCTCTGCAATACACAACAAACTCAACAATTTCTAACTAATACTGTTTTTTGCATCATGAATTTTTCTCCAACTCCAAATTAAAATGTTTAGATTTATAGGATTATAATATAACACAATTAATTATACTATTATTTATTTAATTCTAATATAACCCAATTAACCCAACAGGCTTAATTCTGTAGCAATATTCTTTAGATTTCTTTGTTTTCTCTTTTTATCTCTCCAGAAATCTCAGCAAAAGAAAAAAATTCACATGAACAAATATTTTTGGCTTTTCAAGTGCTGCTCTTTCTTGACTGAAGAAACAAACAAACAAAAAAACCCAACAAACAAACAAACTTACGTTTATCCAGCAATGTGTCTAAGATTTGGGATTTAAATGTTGAAATAGTTTGGCGTTCTAGTAAATTGTTAATTTCATCCCAGATTCTAGGAAACACATAAATATGTCTTTTGTTGCAGACACTTGCCAGATAATATGAAGGATTGCTAGTCTCTAAGGACACATCTAAAGTTAGGCATGTATCTATACAAGAATATCTGAAATGAAAGGCCATGCATTCCTAGAGAGAATGTGTATAAGACTATGTTGAGATACTTGAGCTTTCCTAGTATAATCATGGTTGGATTGTGAATAGACCTACTTTGTGCACTGCCAGAAAAAGAAGTCTTAATTTGTCTTTTTTTTCATAGAATCATAAAATCGTTTAGGTTGGAAAAGACCTTTAAGATCATCCAGTCCAACCATTGACCCTACTCTACCAGGTCTGCCACTAAACCATGTCTCCAAGCACCATTGTATGAACATTTGAATTTATTATATGCAAAAGAGTTGCTTACTGACACCCTTGGAGACTGAAATTCCTTGTCCCAGATTGGTGCAGTTCAGCTGGGATCTGGCATGTCTGCTTCTTGATTTGCTTTTGGAGGAGAATTTACCATTTGTCACTGTCTCTTTGCTGAGGTCACCAAGAACAGCAACTTTTGTACTTCATTAATTGTCTACAGAGGACTGAGTGGTGACCACTTGAGAGCTCTAAACTGCAGCATTCAGTTATCAGAAGGTTACATGGCCGTTATTGATCCAAGGTAGCTTTGAGGACTTTAAGTGTCTGTGAACCACAAAGCTTTCCACAACATGACAAACCTCATGTGTGAAACAGGAGTGAAAAGCAGGAAACGGTCTTGCTCCTTACCAGGCTTTTTGCATCAAATGGCGAAAGGACAGTTTGGGTGGACAGAGATTCTCAGAGATCATACTGAAAAGAAAAGTGAAATATTTTGGAGTCAGGAATTAAGTTTTCCTCTAAATGAAACCTGAAGCAATAAATGGTAAAGAAATGTGTCTTGGTGCACTAAATTTTACAACAGCATGGAACTAATTTTAAGAATATTACATATTTTGCAATTTAAAACCCCTGCATTTTACCATGGAATTGCTACAGAGAAACAGGAGGCATATCATGACAGTAAGATGTGGGTTGTGTAGAGTCTTAAAGCATGAGGAAATTCAGTATTGTGCTTAAGACATGCTCAACTAAGAAAATGCAAGATCTAGTCAGAGCGTTTGTAGCTGGTATTAATGTACATTGTAGATCATTACTGAAAAGAATGTTGTGCTTCATCTTAGAAAGCCTCTCTTGGTAGCCAGACACCTCTTGCACATCAGCATATCTTTTATATGCACTGAAAGCATGTCTTTTAACAGTCTTTCACACCCTAAAACCTTCAAATGTATAGAGACCAAAATTACAACCCAGTGGCCTTAAAGCAGCAAGATACCTGAAAAGAAATGAGGCTATGATAGCATATGCCAATGTTACTTACACAAGAAACATTAAAAGATGGCAAGAGAAAAGCTAGTCTTCCTGTCACTCCTGTGGGCTTTCTGCCTCACCCCCAATTTAGAAAAAGTAGAGAGGAAATTGTTCACATGGAAGCACAAATTACTAATGAAATGTATATTAACATTTGAAGGGGGAAATATCTCCTGTAACTTCATTTTCTGTCTTGTAAAAAACCAGATGTTTGCTTAACACAATTGTGAGTTCATTTGTCAATGAAGCTTTGGATTCCAGGGGCTGGTTTAGCAGCCATCATTCCAGATACAAGGCATAGGTGAAGTTCAGTATTGAATGACAGGGATTCAAAGTGAGGGAAGTGGGAGGAAAACCAATGCAAACACAGGGGGTATGTAATGTACATTGTACCTTTGAATACTACTTAAAGTTAATATTCCAGTGTTTCTTGTGCTCAACATTTTTAAATCTAGGAATGGTTACCAAGCCCTTTTAAATGAAATTTATGAACTATTTAGTGTAATGTATAAAATAGCTGTACATAGTTATTCACCCCAAAAAAGATAAATGCCTCACTTCTACTTGAATTACCACATTTACAATACCTCTTCCTTTAGAGTAATTTTTGACACAAAGAGTGCTCTCTGAAATACGTTATCTGATACCAATAGATTTACTCTATGTTTTTTATTTCATGATATTTCAGTTTACTTGCTCTAGTGAGAGTTTCTTATCACTGGTCCAGGCTTGATTTTCCTCCATTATTTCATGTTTAGGTGCTTCTAGAAATAGTCATATACCTCTCCTTTACCACCTTCCAATCTCAATGGAAAAGAGTGTGTACCTGGCATCCTTGCTAATGCGTCCAAATAATTCAAAATACTTAAGTATGTGGAGCCCTGCTCAATCAGAATTGCTGAGCTGTGTGTAAAACTCAGAGGAACTGTAATGTTTTTTGGTACCTGTAGACTTGTTCCCTAGTATTGCTCCTTCTGTGACTCAGGCTTCTTGTAGAGGCTTCTGCTTCTGAAACACCTCCCCACTGACATTTTTCATCTTCCTCTGTTAGACAACAGCTGAGACACACTTCTCCTAATGGTGTGATTTTTTGGGTGTGTTTCTTAACCTCTGTGTTGACTGTTTGAAAATGTCTGCTAAAAGGACAGCACAAGATCTGCCAGAGCCCTTACGATTTTCTAGCTCCTTTTAATGCTTTTGATCTTTTATTCTCACTAGTGATAGCATAAAGGAATGGCATGACCATTTTCAGCTGTAACAAAAAATGAAAAAAACTCTGTGTATTCTTCACAGGGTAACCTATATGAATGAAACATCAAGTGTGAGCTGATATTAAGAAGCTAAATAGTTAACATGCAAGTGTGCTCCTGAATGTTTCTGTATTAGTGTATGGTTGGACATAGTGGCTATACACTAATTTAAACTTTTCATAGAAACAGTGGAAGAGGTTTAAAACTTCAGATCTCACAAAAGAAACAGTGTTCTTTCACCAAGATCATAGGGATTAGTTATAACAGCTGTATTGATTATTAAGGTGGTCTTAATAATCAAAGAGCAATTTGCTCTTTTTTTCCCCCTACTTCTGGAGAGTAAAGAACCTGGTTATTCCTAAACCTCAGAAGATGAGCAGTCTGACTTCCCTGTTTCATTAAGAACAGTTGGTGTAAAAGGACCTTATATTTGCCTCAGTGTAGCTGAAAAAGGAACAGCAAGTGCTGAATGTCACTCTTCTGACATTGGCATAAACAACTACCAGATGTTATAACTAAAAGCTCTACTGAAGGTCAGTAAACCAAGGCAAAAGAAACTGTGCAAGTCATGACCCACTTTAGTAATGAGTAGATGGATAGAAGGACAGAAGGGAGAGGAAAATAATCTAATTGTAGGCTGTGCTCTTTGCTTTTCTTCTCCTAGCAGGTGGTATTCTTATACCACACTCTCCTGTACCCATCACTTCCCGTTGATAAGCAGGTAAAAGGGAGAGGTTGTGCACTGTCAGTGGAGACAGGGAGATTTCATGTTTTGAGCGCCACATGGCGCATAAAAAAGCAGCATATTAAATCATTATGATTCATGACCTCTTTTGTTATTCCCATTTTCTTTTTGAAAGATATTATTGCATACAAAGATAGACTTTTCTTTATGCAAAGAGTGATGAGTTGTATAGTCATTCAACCCATTAAGATCGTATTTCCTTTCAGAACAGTGATGCCCATCTCATACACAAGTAATTCTGTTCCATTGTTACCACATACAGAAATGCATGTTTTAGCATGAATAGTTTGAGAACACAGTGAAGTGTTTCATTAGTACGTGATCTTGTATGGCTCCTCATATTAAATCACTCTTTGTATACTTGACTATCAGGATATCTTCCTGAAACCATAGTAAAGTGGCTAGGCCAGATTCAGGAGCTAGTCAGGAAGGTGATGGCTGATTTTGATGACATTTAAGGTATCATGTGTCTGGATTTGATAATGAGTTTATTTCCATGGAATGTATAGGATATATGATCTGACCAGATCAGATCAGATTCTGGCAAAAAGTGCCAATCATCCCATAAAAAAAAAAAAAAAAA